>PPJA03000012.1:0-557510 GCA_003707425.3 Kodamaea restingae
GGGGGGGGGGTGCCGGACGGGGGGCCGGTGGGTGGGGGTGACCGGGGGGGGTGACTGGTGGGGGTGGCGGGGGTGGCAAAGGGGGTGCCGCACCTGTCTATGGATTTGGGTGGGGGGCGGTTACCGCTTCCCACTCTGGACGATCCTTACGGTCAGCGCGTTGTATGATGGGGTGCAATTTTATGCAGGTTCATGTACACCCCGCTGCCGAATTTGTCTATAACTTTTTAAAAATGCAAGTTAATCGACTTTGTGCATAAGCTTGCATTTCTTGATGTTTGTTTGCAAATAGTAGAAGCATATGTGTATTTATAGGAATTCATAAACCTTATGAAGGCGCTTCTTCAAATTCATAGGAGTTCTCACAAACTTCCTGAAATCTTGTACAGCTCGAATATTGCAGCAAGTTTTGAGAAGGTATAGAAATTGGTTTTTGATTTCTATGAACTAGTTGACTTGTGTGTTGACTTCAGTCTGTAAATTTTATGGGCTTGTTAATGGTGGTTGCGAACTTTGGCAGTTTACCTGGTTAGTGCCAAAATTCGAGTAGAATAGCTTAAGTAACTCCAATCAAATAGTCCTGTCTTGTAAAACAACCGCTCTAATATAAATTAGTGTGTGCGTTATGTATTTCCTGTTTAGAAGCTTAGGTGAGGAAGCTTCTGAAGATCTCTCTTCCCTGTAAGAATACACGCTACGTACCTCTATTTATGGTTAGCTGTTGCCCCGCTCGGCATCAGGCTTCTTGTTCCATGTTGTTCCACAAGATCGCGTGTATGTCCATATCGGTCTTCTGAAACTCACACATCTCACTGTGTGCTAGTCTTGTGTACATCGTTGGAACCTCTGTTCCTGATTCGGATATGCCTGCATACTATGTGTGGCATGAATCAAAATGGGGATGATGGAGGTCATAAGCTTGTTTTTTGATGGGAAAACCAATGCCAAAGTTTACTCCTTCTTCCCACACAAGGTTCACTTTGAATTCTAACCAGGATATATTGGAAACAATGATATCGAGACATGGAAAGTCCTATAACTAATTACTAATTTGCAGCAAATAACCAATCTATTTGAATTCAGTAGAAATCACAAAAAAGATTTCAGTGCGTTACTATTTTAAATATTACTTACTAGTTATGAATGCAATGGACTCTTGCTGGTGGAGCGCAATTTATCGTAGACTGTTACCCTAGAGAGTAGTTTGGGTTCCAGTTAGTCTTTTCTTGTCTGGCTAATTTGTAGTACTTCTTATCCACCGTATCATACCGAACTTTAGTAAGCTCTTGTGGTGGGAGGAACAGGCTGGCATTCATCCCCCAATGTGGTCTTCACAACATCACGATACTCCATCTTGACCTTTTCCCCACTCTCTTTTTGATACGACAACGAGTGCTTCCACCAATTGTCGTCATCACGCACGGGGTAGTCTTCACGCGCGTGCGCACCACGCGACTCCTTTCTCGCAGCCGCAGAAACAGCCGTCTGAACAGCACAAGTGAGAAGGTTCTGCAACTCCAAGGTCTCGACCAAGTCGGAGTTCCAGATCATCGAGCGGTCAGTGGTTCCAATGTCCTTAAAGCTTTCGTCCACTGCAGAAATCTCTTCTACACACTTGTCCAACAGCTCCTGAACTCTAAAGACAGCGCATCCCTTTTGCATAGTGCGTTGCATGTCGTTGCGGATTTGCGCAGTAGACTTCGGGCCCGAAGCTGTTCTTAAACGGTCCAAGTTTTGGATGGACGCCGCACCAAGAGTGGAATCCATGGGCGCGAGAGGGGTACCGGGAATTAGCGTTTCGCGAACGGTATGTGCAACAGCACGGCCAAAAACAACCAAGTCCAAGAGCGAATTAGCACCCAAACGATTTGCGCCGTGGACAGAAGCACATGCCACCTCGCCACAAGCCAAAAGTCCAGGAACAATAGTATCTTTGCCACCATCTCTCGTAATGACCTCACCTTTCCAGTTGGTGGGAATTCCGCCCATGTTGTAGTGCACAGTGGGCAATACTGGGATAGGCTCTTTAGTGACATCAACACCAGCGAAAATTTGCGCGGTTTCGGAAATACCAGGTAATCTCTCGTGCAAAACGTCCTTTGGAAGATGGTGTAGCTGCAAGTGTATGTGGTCTTTCAAGGGCCCCACGCCTCTGCCCTCGTTTATCTCCATAGTGATTGCGCGCGACACCACATCGCGACATGCCAAGTCCTTTGCGGTGGGAGCATATCTCTCCATAAAACGCTCTCCCTCGGAATTGACCAAGAATCCACCTTCTCCCCTGGCACCCTCTGTGATCAAGCAACCGGATCCATAGATCCCCGAAGGATGAAACTGGATAAACTCCATATCTTCCAAAGGTAGGCCAGCTCTTGCAGCCATGGCGTATCCGTCACCAGTACATGTGTGTGCGGATGTACATGAGAAATATGCACGCCCATAGCCCCCTGTGGCCAAAACCGTGCGATGCGCACGGAACCTGTGCAAGGTTCCGTCCTCCTGGTTGTATGCTATAACACCCACACACTCCCCATCCTGCATTAACAAATCCATCGCAAAGAACTCAATATAGAAGTGGGT
This sequence comes from Kodamaea restingae, assembly GCA_003707425.3. Classification (NCBI taxonomy): domain Eukaryota; kingdom Fungi; phylum Ascomycota; class Pichiomycetes; order Serinales; family Debaryomycetaceae; genus Kodamaea; species Kodamaea restingae. Next base: position 2,581 of record PPJA03000012.1, read on the forward strand.
GTTGTGGCGAAGGGCCTGGCCGTAGAGTGAGTGGAGGAGCGCGTGGCCGGTTCTGTCTGCAACTGCACACGTTCTATATGCCTGACCACCCTTTCCGAACTCTTTGGACTGTCCACCGAAGGCTCTTTGGTAGATTCTGCCTTCGTTGTTGCGTGAGAATGGGACTCCGTAGTTTTCCAACTCGTAGATGGAAGCTGGTGCTTCGCGTGTCATGTAGTGGATAGCGTCCTGGTCTCCCAACCAGTCTGAGCCCTTGACTGTGTCATACATGTGCCACTTCCAGTCGTCTTTGTGCATGTTTCCTAGGGCAGCATTGATGCCACCCTGAGCTGCGACGGTATGCGAGCGTGTGGGGAAGAGCTTTGAGATACATGCTGTATTGAATCCGGCCTCTGCGAGGCCGAAGGCTGCACGAAGTCCTGCTCCTCCTGCTCCGACGACGATAGCATCGTACTCGTGGTCAATGATGGGGTACTTGGAGAGGTTCCGGTAGAATGCGTTGGAAAGAGGGCGGATATGGTGGTAAGTTGTGCGGGATATTGTAGGGATCAGGTACATTTTAGGCGTAGTTGATTGGATTAGTACTGGTTGAATAGTGTGTTTAGCTGAAATGATGCAACAGTGGATTGGGTACTTATTTGGTAGCTGTTTGGTGCTTACTTGAAGGAATTTGGTCGTTGGGTACTTGAATGTATTTGGCAGTTGGTTTAATTGGCTGGTTTATGTTCCTCAACATCAGCTCGCAGAGAATTTAGTCGATGGTCGAGATTGGCTTTAGTTGTTAAGATTCTAGTTCTCTAATAGTGACTGTAGTCACGCTAGGATTTTCGCTATTGTCGTGAACAAGCCTAGATGAAGCTTTGGTGAGCACTGAATCTATCACTGAGGGTAGTGCTGATCTTGAAGGGAACGTGACAGGGTCAACTGTGGAAGTAGCGGGCTGTGTAGGAGGTTGAGATGATCCAGTGTAGAAATAAATAAATACGATTCAGGCAAGAACCATTGAAATGGCAAAAGTTGCAAGGGAGTGAAAGGTAAGCAAGTGTGGGATTGGAAATCAACTTGTGAATATAACGAGTCGATGCAGAGTGTGCTGGAGTTGGAGTAGATCGAAGATAGAGAGAGTGACCAGACGTTGAAGAGAGGAAGCATAAACAGATAGGTTATCATGGGACTGCTCCAGATCTAAAGTAAGCTCTGGGAAGATACGAGAAAAGTCCAAAGTAGTCTGCTAAAGGACCCCCAGACTTGTTTCAGCAATATACTACAGTAGTGAGTCCTGATCTTGCTTAATTATAATACATTGACAGTCACGCTGTCGGTAATAATACATAGTGAAATGATTCTCAGCATCATTGGGGAGCCGTGCTTCAGACTAGCATTGGCATGTCTCGCCTGGGGAAAACACGAAATATTCAGTAGCAATTTCCGTGCTAATAGCGGTCTCTGTGCATGCATGACTCCAATAGGCTTGACACTGTAATGTGATTCGTGGTGTATAGCAACCAACAGGGCTTGCCATGGAGAATTTTCCTTCATCAGCTGAGTCATATTAAGACTCGATATTGGACAGCTGCCAAACCCACTTAGTCGTCTTTGTAACATCTCCCCTATAACATTCACCTCGTTACATCTCCTCTCTAACATTCGCCTTTGCCAACTCCACATCCGCTCCTATTTTCTCCCTCTCCTCACGTCTCCCAACCAACAAATTCAACCCCATCAACCGTACACTTAACGTCTGCAACACATCCGCCCCATGGTCATCGCCAGTGCTCTCCTTCACATAGTTCAATAAATTCCCCGCCAATTGCAAGTTGCTGTTAAACTCATTCAACTTTAAGGATGCCTCCAAGTTGGCATCTCCCAGGAAAAGAAGCTTCCTAAGCAGCCCCAACATGTACCGGAGCACGTTGTTGAGTTTCGCACGCCACACGAGCAGCTGCAGCACAGATATCCGCGGTTTGTGTTTACCTGCAACCTCGGTCTCCAGAATCAAGAGCGAGAATGAGTTCAGGAAAAAGTGGAACAGGTACTGGAGCAGTTCGATGGGCGATAGCTGGTCCAACTCCACCAGAAGGTAATAATAGTTCAAGTTCACCAAAGAAGTGGCATCCTGGAGAAGTGTCGACAGTGAATACGCTTTGTGGACCGACAGCAGTGCTTGCACGCGCCATTTATCAAGCGCACTCAGAATAACGGTGACGCCTTCGCGGTTTTGCTTGAGGATTTTCTCGAGAAGAAGGATGCTGAGCTTGTGGTATGCAATTTCCAGCGCAATCAAGTCCACGCTCTCGTCATCGTAAAGAGCGTTTTGGGGCATGGTGCACCTGTTATAGGCGTGTGGAAACTGCGGGGGTCTCTTCAAGAGTAACAGGAGCTCGGCATCGAGGTTGTGCACGCTCCACACCATGCGTTCCAACATCGGCAGTGTACTTCCTTCATATAGTTTTAGCTGTACGGTCACGCGGATGAGTACGCCCAACATATTCCATGCCAAAGAGGCGTTCTTGGCCACCAAGTTATAGATGGTGAGCAAGAGCAACAACTTGAGCAGCTCCTCGGTGTCTGTGGTTGGCGCGCCCTTCAAGTCCAAGTTGACTACGTCAAAGATTCCGTCGACGGTCTTTTCTGAGAAGTGTTCTTCAAAGTGCTTTTTCTGGTACAAGAGTGCGCCGATGCTCATCACGAGGTAGGTGTCGATATCAACAATCAGCTCGTTGGAAAAGTCTGTCCTGCTGAGTTTGGCCTGGACTCTCTGGCGGTCGAGGAATGGGTACTTGGTAGCAAAGTTCTCAAAAAAACTGATGACGTAAATATTTGGGAGTTCGACAGGCATCAGCCTGAGGTTGATAAGCTCATCTCGTGTGCTGCCGTTTGCTCTTGTTGATAACAGCTTTTTGAGGAGCTCGATGGTCCGCGACGGTCCGCGGCGTAGTGCGCGGAGGTGGTTTTGGGTTGAGGATCGATGCAGGGTTGTTTCTTCGTTGTGAACAAGCAGCGAGACCGAGAGTCTCAGGTGGTCGGGAGCCTGCCCCGGCACAATCAATGGCACGCCTGGTCCTCTGTCGGAGCTGCTGAAGGGGGCACTTGTGGACGTATCTTGAGTTTTTTCCTCTTCACTTTTGTCGCTAATTATCTCTGACTTTTCCACGAGGAAGTCTTCATTCAGCAAGTGCCTAGGGATGGGATTATGGGGTGGAATGAGAGTTGATGTTTTGGGTGTGATGTTTGAAGGTTGGGATATAATGCTTGAGTCATTGGCTGCGAAGTCTTTGTTCGGCAGCTGTTTGTTCGGCAGCTGTTTGTTCGTCAAGTCTTTATAGAAGTCGTTGTTGGGGTTGTTGGTCAGGATATTCTTCGAGTCTGTTTCACTCAAGTCTTGGCTCGCCAAGTTATTTTTCAACTTATTACTGATGTCCTTGTTCGAGTGTGTATTTGGAGAACCTTTGCTCGACTCTGTATTTGGAGAACCCTTGCTAGACTCTGTATTTGGAGAACCCTTGCTCGACTCTGTATCTGTAAAACCTCTGTTCACCTCTGTATCTGTAAAACCTCTGTTCACCTCTGTATCTGTGAAACCTCTGTTCACCTCTTTACTGGTCCTCGGCGTATCAGATCCCTCCTTTTCCCTCTTCCTTCTTTTGTTTGTACGCAAAATGTACTCACACTCAGAACCAGTCTTGTTACATGTAGTACACTTTGGATACTCCCGCGAGCACTTTTTCTTTAACCGGTAGCACCTGTTACAGTTGTTGGGATGGTGGGTGTCGCTATTTTCTGGTCTTTCCTCCTGGGGCTCCGTCGCCTCCTCCTTGCTAGAACGCATGTTCAGTTGTTTCAGCTGCACAAACATCGGGCTGGCCACATTGGAGATGCGAAACTTGCTGGCGATGGCTCCGTTTCCCATCAGTTTGCGGTAGTAGAAATCCATATTGTACCTGTAGGTCAAGTAATAGTTTTTTGATCAGTAGAAACAGCAGGTCAGGATAAGCAGGGCGGATATCAGCACCTCCGTATGGACCTATCTGTCTTTTCCTCGCTTGTACAAGTATGAGGTATCGGCCACTCTAGGACAAATACTCTCTCCTTGCCTTTCAATCCTTCTTTTTCAAAGTCACCTTTTGAAGCCTTTTCTCAGCAGCTAAAGGCTCTTCCTTTTTCCCCGGTTGTATGCGTTTTCGTGCTTATCTCCCAAGACAAAATGCTGGGATCTCTTGTTATATTCCTTTTTTTGCGATCGGCCGATTAATAAGTCATCCCAAAAACGGCAGTGGCCGATTTCGTCACGACGCCGCAACCGTGGCGGGCGGACTTATGTTATGTCACGTGCCTGGAACAATTTCCTCTTTGGGCGGTTGGGTCGGGGCGGGCATGTGGACAAGACGTTTGAGCTGGAAGATTGGAAGAGATGAACGTGTTGAGGGGAGGGAAGGAGTCTAATGAGTAACGTGGGTCTCGGGTGTTGGAGGGCCAGTGTCTATTATGTCTAAGTTACTGTGTATTAGTACTAAGGTACTACTACCCTTTTATTGTATTTTTAAAGGCTGAACTTCTCATGATGTAAGGAGAATGCCGAGATTTGAGAGAAGTTGAAGCAGGTTTTGAATTTGCAAAGTGCAGGGTACTACATTTCGGCCTATAATCAGGTGGTAGTGACGGTTCTCGGGGGCAGCCTTAGTGTGTATAGAGCCATCAGTGCATTGGAAACAGTGTTGCCTCTGTAGTAGTTATTGGTTGCATTGTTTGAAATTGCATAAAGTAAAGAAGGCTTCGTCTGTGCATTTATGCTACCGGCTGCTGTTGTGTTGTTTCTACATTACTGCTGTTATTGGAGATCGTGTTGGTTTTCAAGATTCCCGTGTAGAACGAGAAGTTTGAGCCGAGTCTTCTCATTATGCCGGGGGTTCTAGTTGACTGGCAAACTTGTAATGACTAAAGGGGAACTTGGTAAAGACTAAAGGGGAACTTGTAATGACTAAAGAGGAACTTGGTAAAGACTACAGAGAACTTGGTAAACACTAAAGAGGAACTTGGTAAAGACTACAGAGAACTTGGTAAAGACTAAAGAGGAACTTGGTAAAGACTACAGAGAACTTGGTAAAGACTAAAGAGGAACTTGGTAAAGACTACAGAGGAACTTAGGAAAGAAGAACTAACCAAAAACTCCGCAATGGACTAATCAAGAACTTCGTAATGAACTAACCAAAAACTTCGTAATGAACTAATCAAGAACTCCACAATGAACTAATCAAGAACTCCGCAATGAACTAATCAAGAACTCCAAACATCAAACTTGATGACCAACCTATACATACCGCTTCTAAATTTAGGATTAGTGCTATCAAAAAGTACACCTATTGCGGAGTCAGAAGCATGACATGATGGTAAACCGAGACGATCCAAGCCCAGTCTATCTCCCAGCCAATCCCGCAAAATTCCCTTGGTGACTGCATAGCCTCGAGGTCATGATCACGAGGCTTGGCACACACAAAAATAACTTTGCCACATAATCAAGAATATATAAGCTCCAGATTCTCTCCGTTTTTAACCCCACAAACAACAATGTCTGCTAAAGAATTTTACGCCTCGGGCGATCAAGGGTACTATAACAATAACATGAACCAGCAAAACTACAACAACCAGAACTACCAAAACCAGAACTACAACAACCAGAACTACAACAACCAGAACTACCCAAACCAGAACTACCAAAACCAGAACTACCAAAACCAGGGGCAGCTGCTAGGTGGCCAACAGGGTGAGAAGGGATTTCTTGCGACCGTCGGAGGAGGTGCTGCTGGTGCTTACGGAGGTAACAAATTGTTCAAAAATCACGGAACTTTAGGGGCAATTGGAGGTGCTTTGGTAGGGGCCATTGCTGCAAACAAAATAGAAGACAAGTTTCAGAACCACAACGGAGGCTACGGCCACCACGGCGGACACTATGGAAACCATGGACACCACGGCGGACACCATGGACATCACGGACACCACGGCGGGCACCATGGACACCACGATCACCACGGTCATCATGGTCACCACGGTCATCATGGTCACCACGGCCATCACGGGGGTAACGGGGGTAACTGGGGCGGATGGTAGATGCAGAGCATGACGGAATGTTTAGTATATTGGGTTGGCATTAACACAAGCATCAATGAATAAATTGTATTGGCATTAAACCAGCAGTTGTAGGGATTTTTTTGTTTTTAGGTTATGGACAGACGGTAGGATCGGAAGCTCAAACGTTGATTTCGGAAAAAGTTGAGCCATAGCGGTGGGTTGACGCCACATTACAGTCGTGGTGGATACACTGTGGAGTGTGGCTTTCTATTGCCATGGTGACGGTAGAGTTCATCGGTGAGGAGCCACGAATGGAGAGGGTGGGGTTTTCAGTGAAGAGCGAGTTTGGGCTGTACGAAGTTGTCGAGGGGAATTGTTGGAGGGAATTGTTGGAGGGCTGTACTAAATTGTTAGTGTGAAGAAGTAAATCACATAAAAGAGGATGAGAAAAGAGTTGGAACTATCAGTTCGAAAAATGGAAACCCAAAATAGCCAGGAAAGGTCTGGGTTCCAGAGATACTTGAAGGATTCGGTTAAATAGTAGAGACGCGAATCCAAATGTAAAACACTTGATGTCATTATGGAGGGGAAAGCCAAAGCGAGCGTTGATTCCATTCACATGTCTGCTTCCATCCTACATCTCCAATACTTCTCAATCCCATTCCTACATGTCTGCTTCCTCTATCACCATATATTCACATTCACCTCAGTATATTCACTATTTACAACTCGTCAACAAAGCGTGACTCATCAGTGTAGAAGCGCCGGACTTCGTTTTCACTGCCACAGACCTCTATTAAGGCCAAATATTGAGGTCTCATTTCATTACTGACAGTTGCAAGTCTCTCTTGCACTTGGTGGCGGCCAGTCATCCACCCTGCCCAGTAACCCTAGTTACATGCTTGGTAACCAGTCACATTCATCTTCACTGTCCTGCAACCTCGGTCGCGTTAGTCGCAGCCTCCTCTCTCATCTGTCTGAATCTCTCCACACCCCTCTCCCTCAACTCGTCCAACAAAACACTTTGGTACTTTGGATTGAAAGTTGGAATCTCCTCGTGCTCCACCAAGTCACCCCTCCAGTGCTCATCAGCTCCCATCCTCCACAAAGACTCCCAGGCTATCGAGGTGTTCTCCAACTCAAACTCATCCACGACGTGAGCCAAGTCTGCAACGGCTTCCTGCGAGTACGTTGGTCTGTACTGTCCAGCGTACCAGATATTTCCCTCGTCGTTCTTTCTACGCATGGCCTTTGCCTCGGCACTCTGAACAGTGTCTCTGGCGATGCGCAACTTGACCAAACCGTCGAAGGCTGCAGTGGCATACTCGTAGTTGTCGAAGGTGGCCACGCACATGACTCTCCAGAGATCGTTTCTTCTCGCAGGCTTTCTGTTTTCCCAGTTTGCACGTGGGAACTGCTGGTCGATTTGGTTCTGGTGGAATGCGGGCACCTGAGAGTATATGACTTGGCCAGAGAAGAGGTTCTTGAAGAGGAAGACCTGTGGAGCCAAACCTAACTGCGCAAGTTCCTGTGGGGTTTTCCTCTCGGCTGCGATGCGTGCTCCGAGCACTTTACGTGCTTTGAGTTGTTCGAGAAGATGCTTACGCATCTTCTTCTCGGCCCTCAATTTCATTACCATGGTGAAGTTTTTTTTTGACAAGTTAGTGAAACAAGAATTATAACTGTTTCGCTGAGCCTTGACTGCGAAGTCTGTGGGTGAACCAAGCGCGTGAAGAATTCAACTGAGCCAGAAGATGAGCTTAGTAATTGAAGAATAGTAACTGAGAGTAAACAGGATTCGTAAAAGAAAGATCTTTGTGAAGGGAGAATCACTGAGTAGATGGACGATCGATTCAATGAGCCACTCTTTAGTGTAATGACAACAACACTTGTGTACTGAAGAATCAAAATGGGTGCTTAATATGATTGATGATGAGCTCAGTTAATACATACTGATCATCAATCATACTGACGCTTGGGAATAAAAGGAATAAAAACTCTTGGGAATAAAAGGAATAAATCTCTTGGGAATAAAAACTCTCTTGTGAATACATACCGACATTTGGGCGTTGCTGAGGCTAGTAAAAACGAACGTTTCACCAGGTCTGTTAACAGTTATAAATTTAGTATTGACAGTAACGAAAACACTACGTATGTTTTTTTGTGAGGATATGGAATTACTGGTCTAAATCAGCGGAATGTGGCTGCAAACTAGGAAGTAAGCTGGACTATGGTAATAACTGAGTGGTGTGATGTCAAAAGGTAGTTAAATAGGTTTACACCCAGGTGTATTCTTGATACTAAAATTTTGGTGTACTTTCGATCTACTTCATCTGTTTTCTGCTTGGTCTTGTTTTACTCACCATGTACTTGTACCTACTACATCTACTTTGTTGAACTCATACTTGATACCATGTCTTGATACGGTCTACTAATAGGCCTTTCTAATCACCATTGCCTTATTAACAATCACTGCGTAAGATACGAAAACGTCCCTTTGGCTTGAAACCTTCAGCCTTTGTTAAACAAACACAAGCCACATACTAGTACTATTCTTTGCAGCCGTCCTTATACAAAAGATCCCCCATCCACAGATTCTGCTTTGTTCTTTGCCCCCATAATGTGTAAGCACGCGAACCTTGGCACGAAATTTGCACCCAAATGTCTTACGTAAGCTGCTTTAAAACGGTGATGAACTGTGTGAAGGAAGAGCTTTGATAGTAGCAGTTTCAAGAAAGACCTTTATCGTAGCAGTTTGCCGAATGCATCTCTGGTTGCTCAACTGGTGCGATTGTGCCGCCTTCGCGACGTGAATCTCAATTGATCAAGATCGCCTTCACTGTCAGCGACATTCTAACAAAGGCTTTTGACTGTTGTTTACGTGGCCTCGTCCTACTACCTGAACCAGCCTTTTAAACTGTTTGAAACGCGGCATATGAGATCATTGAAAGTTATTGACCAGATACCGTTTTGGGTACGCTTTAATTACGTAGCTTTTTCCCCAGATACCTACTCGGTCCGTCTGACCCATCTCATGCTCTTCGATACCATCACCCTTCGACTCTCTTACCCTCAGATATTCCTTCCAAGCTCTATTCAGTTCTCGCATTCTTTCTTCCCCGTTTACATTCTACATTCTCCTTCCCAAATCATTTTTCCTTACAACATGCTCTCACACATAGCCTTCGGTGCAACACAACTCGCACTATCAGCATGCATATACAACTACGTCTATTGTGATGAGCTCATCCTGGATTTTGTAGGCGAACGCCTGAATATATCCAATGCCGCCTTTAACGAAACGGTCGCAAAGCTCAACTACGAGCATCAGGTGCTGATAGCCCGCATCTACGAACCCGATTCCGAAGCAGAGGTTGACTTCAAAACAATCTTCGACATCGATAGCCGCCGAAACAAGGTTGTGGGGATCGTGTTTGCATTCTGTTTATCCACAAGCATCCTTCTCATTGTCCTCATGATGTGTGAGATAGGCAACATGCTCTTTTCGGAGGAACTGCGGCTTGGCCTTTTCCAGTACACCATCAACGTGCTTGTGACTTTCCTCATCTTTGTTGTGCCGTTTTTCATTGCGAGTCTCCTCATCACCAACGAATTGGTGCCAAAAACCTCGCAAAAGCACGCCAAAAGTACGATCTACACTGTAGTCGCGCTCATAGTTTGGTTATGGATGCTCCACAAGTGCGGTCAGATATCGCTGGACTTCAGCACGGGGTCTAGGTCGCTTGTTGAGACCAAAGTCAATGAAATTGCTGTTGCTGGCATCACAATCTTGGCTATATTGTCGGGGATTGGTTCTGCGCTGACGCCCTACAAGTTGTTCTCCCTTGACGTGCGCCTAGTAAAGTTGATACACAAGTGGCAGGGAAAACCGTCGCCACTTCCATCCACCAAGATATCTCCTGTGTACATCAACCAGTTGGTCGGCACCCACAACAGCACATGTGCGTTATTGGCCAAAAAGAAGGCGGAGTTGGAGGCAATGGGCGCAGGAAGAGTCTACGGTGGTGGATTAGTCGGTATAGACAGTAAGGAAGTGGGTCATTCGGAGATGAATGGGTTACGTCGTACTCAGCCGACCTCTTTTCTCAACAAAGTGCAGTCATTTGCGCTGCTTTCAGGCCTCGTTGGTGCCCAAACAGAGGAATCTGAGCTCCAGCGTGAAATTGATTCGCTTACCCAGGTTCGCAATAGCTCCTACGAAGAGCTCACTGCTGTTATCGAGAAGTTTCGTCTTCAGCAGGCGCGCAACCGTGACAGGCTCTTCTACGACGTGCTTCACTATGTCAACCTTGCGTTTGCCATGTACTGTGTTTATCGAATCATCGTGGTGCTTTTATTTAGGTTTCCGCTGTTTATCTTTGCGGATAACAGCATTGAGATCAACTCGCTGGTGATTAAAGACCACGATGCGAAAAGCACACCGGCGCACAAAGATGCTCTCGCCACCACCATGGCCAAAATGCTCTTGACTGTTTTCTCTAACTGGGGTGTGCTGGAGCAGCAGCTCACGAGCCAGCTTAGTTTTGTACTCCTGGGCAGTTTGTTTGTGTGTCTGATGTCGAACGTCCTTGTGACGTTCCGGTCATTTGCGCTGATTCTTCCAAACAATACGCGCCACGATAAGAATGTCAAGAAGTGGCTTAAGCATTTGTTTGTGGCGGAGCTTCTCGGGGTCTACACCATGGCGACGGCTTTGATGATCCGTACCAATCTCCCTGCAACGCTCCTGACTCAGATTTCGAAGATCTTGTCTTTGCTGGGGAGTGCGCTGAGCAAAGTGGGTTCGGCGAAAGAGGTAGAGTTTATTGACAGGTGGTTTGACGTGATGTTTGGGGTAAGCTGTGTAGTGACGGTGGTTTCTATCGTGGCGAAGAAGTGGTGGGAGGATGAGTATGATGAGGAGATGTGTGTGGAATGATACAGGATTGATAACTGATTACTTTGCTGCCAAAATAAGTAAGGAGAGAGCTATCTCATCTCTGAGCTCTCCGAAGAAGCTGAGGGGCGCTTTCTAATTAAGAATCTACTGATTCTTCAAAAATTACTGAGCTCTTCGCCAACTGATGTCTTAGTTGATTGATTAATCAGTCATCCAAAGACCAATTATAAGACCCTTCTTCGATGACTGAGCTCTTCCCTGCCGATATCAGTGACAGATTAGTAGACAACCATGCCGCAATGAATTGTGAAGAATGGCATCAACTGGCTTACTTGGTGCGTCACTCGAAAACTGAATTGCTTGAAGACTGAAAAGCCTGAGCTTCGATAAAGCAGTGTTGGGAAATGACACGAGAATCAAAATCAAAACATTTGGAATGCTTATCGTGATTTTCAGAGAATTCAAATTAAGACATACTATGATCTTCAATATCTTAATGTTTTACCGCACGCATTCATTACAAAACTGTCTTTTCACAGTACATTCATACAAGGTGTTTTGGTTCTAATGGTGGGCACTCTAACATTGGAAGCTATTCGAACGACAGTGGTGGACATGCGAAGACCTCGCGTCTTTTTCTCTACAAAACTGGACAATTGGGGAAGGTCATATTTAGGGCAAAATTTTTATAGGGACTGTATTTCAAGGGCATGAAAAAGCTGGCGGTGTATTTTAGCTTCATTTACTTGAAGCTTGGCTTTTAAAGCTGGAATTGAGAAGGCGACATTGGAAACTACTTGGGCTTGGGACCTTCCAGAAACGAAACAATACAGTTTTGCTGCTTAATCAACTGCCCAATTCATGATCAAGTTTGAAGTCTTCCCACATGAACTAAAGAAGCATGTGGTAAGAATATCTATTCAATTTCCCGGTGGATAGGCAAATCTTTGCATCTTACTAGGCCTACGTAAACTAGAATATTACGTCAGCTTCTGATTACATAACATATTCGGACAAGCGTTACATAAGCGTTCATCAATTATAGAGCTTGAAAGTGAAACATCACTAGGCAATAATACTCTATTCAATGTACTTGATACTGGTTTTATTCCTTTTGCGCATACTAGTACAGGTATAAAGCAAAATTCTTAATCTTATTTTGTGACATTCCAGGTTCAATTAGTCATTTTTAGTCCTAATATGGGAAACTTACCAAAGGGTCAGATAAAATATAAAACCAAGCGTTCACGGTGCTGTTTGTCAATTCCTCCAAGATCCTAGTCGCATACAACGAATAAAGCACTCCTTAGTAGCCTTTCAAGCGCAGTTCGACTGGAATATTCCTTAACCAAAAAATCGAAAAAGCTTTTTTTTTCCACATTTCACCATTATCCGCTTCATCAGAGCAATGACATCCGCGGCTAAAGCCCCATTCTCCAGAGAACAGTTGGAGCAAGTGCTCAAGAGAAGATTCTTCTTCGCCCCTGCCTTCGAAATCTACGGTGGAGTTTCCGGTCTTTATGACTATGGTCCACCAGGTTGTGCTTTCCAGGCCAACATCGTGGACACCTGGAGAAAGCACTTTATTCTTGAGGAGGACATGTTGGAGGTCGACACCACCATGTTGACCCCACACGAGGTGCTCAAGACATCCGGTCACGTTGACAAGTTTGCCGATTGGATGTGTAAGGACCTTAAGACTGGTGAAATTTTCAGAGCTGACCATCTAGTCGAGGAGGTGCTCGAAGCCAGACTCAAGGGTGACAAGGCCGCACGTGGTATTGCTATTGAGGCCAAGGAGGAGGACGAGGACAAGAAGAAGAGAAAAAAGAAGGTCAAGGAGATCAAAAATGTCAAGTTGCCAGATGAGGAGGTTGCTGCTTACGAGAACATCCTTGCTCAAATCGATGGTTACTCTGGCCCTCAGCTCGGTGAGTTGATTGAGAAGTACAACATTGCCAACCCTGGTACTGGAGGTAAGTTGGAGCCACCTGTGGAGTTCAACTTGATGTTTGAGACTGCCATCGGACCATCTGGCCAGTTGAAGGGCTACCTTCGTCCAGAGACCGCCCAGGGCCAGTTCTTGAACTTCTCCAAGTTGTTGGACTTCAACAACGAGAAGATGCCTTTTGCATCTGCTTCTATTGGTAAGTCTTTCAGAAACGAGATTGCTCCACGTGCTGGACTCTTGCGTGTACGTGAGTTCTTGATGGCTGAGATTGAGCACTTTGTTGACCCAGAGGACAAGTCTCACTCCAAATTCGCCGAGGTTGCTGACCTTAAGTTGAGCTTCTTGCCAAAGGATGTTCAGCAGAACGGTTCCACTGAGGTCATTGAGCAGACCATTGGTGAGGCTGTTTCGTCTGGTATGGTTGACAACGAGACTTTGGGTTACTTCATTGCCAGAATTTACCTTTTCTTGGTCAAGATCGGTGTTGACACTAACAGATTGAGATTCAGACAGCACATGGCCAACGAGATGGCGCACTATGCTGCCGACTGTTGGGACGCCGAGTTACACACTTCTTACGGCTGGATTGAGTGTGTTGGTTGTGCTGACAGATCTGCTTACGACTTGAGTGTGCACGCTGCTAGAACCAACGAGAAGTTGGTGGTGAGAAAGCCATTGCCTGAGCCACTCACCGTGGAGAGAACTGAGATTGAGATCGCCAAGAAGAAGTTCGGCCCTAAGTTCAGAAAGGACGCTGGTGCCATTGAGAAGTGGTTGCTTGAAAGAACTGAGTGTGAGTTGGAGGAGTTGGCCAAGGAGTTGGCCGCCAACGGCAAGGTTGTTGCCAAGGTCAACGGAGGTGAGTTTGAGGTTGATGCTGACTTGATTAAGATCGAGAAGGTCACCAGAACCGAGCATGTTAGAGAGTTCACTCCTAATGTCATTGAGCCTTCTTTCGGTATTGGCCGTATCATCTACTCCATCTTCGAGCACCAGTACTGGTCTAGACCAGGCGATGCCGACAGAGGTGTCTTGTCTCTTCCACCTTTGGTCGCCCCAACCAAGGTTTTGTTGGTTCCATTGTCGCTGACTGCTGAGTTGCAGCCTGTTGTCAAGAAGGTTTCTGCTTACTTGAGAAAGCAGCAGATTCCATTCAAGATCGACGACAGTGGTGCCTCCATTGGTAAGAGATATGCCAGAAACGACGAGTTGGGTACTCCATTCGGTATTACCATTGACTTTGACTCTGTCAAGGACGAGTCGGTGACCTTGAGAGAGAGAGACAGCACTTTGCAGGTGAGAGGTTCCTTCGAGGACGTGGTTGCTGCTATCAAGGAGATTACATACGGTGGTGTGAGCTGGGCTGAGGGTACCAAGAAGCTCGAGAAGTTTGAGGGACAGAAGGAGTAAACTTTGCAAGATTTAAGCGAACGTGAGCAAGTGACATTTTGTAGGCGGGTGAAGGCAGTAGAAGAGTAAGAGCATAAACAGAACAAGTAGCAAACGTAACCATTGCAGGGGGAGAATGAGAATATCGTGAGGTCTTTTGAAGGGGGATTTTTGGATGAACACATGAAATATGAGCCAAATGAGGATTCAAGATCTGAAACTGGAGTAGTGCCGAGTGATAGCAAAGAGCTTCAGTATATAGTGCTAATTTAGGTGTTATGACCTATATACCAATGGCGGTTTATGATTTGGCAGGTCCCTCTGAATATGAAGCGGTGAACCTCAAGGTTCATAGCGGATATCCAATTTATACGATAGCCCACTGATGAAGCAAGCCAAATTCGTATCTAAACGTGAGTATATGTTATTACACGATAAATTCTGCTGTATTATGTTTGTGAAGGTTCTGGTGGAAGCCGAGTATGGAAGATAGGCAGTTAGAAAACTTACGTAATTCAAAATGGCTGCAAATTTAACCACAAATAGAAAAATCTATGCAGGTCTGTTCTTCCTACACAGTATGGCTCTATTTTTTCTGTTCCAGGAAGCGGGTAGGTAACTTGACTCATTGAGAGGTTTACTGGTGAACATTTGATTCTGAGCTAATTATATGCTGGTGCTACAATTCCGCTGGGATAACACCATCGAAATACCCAGCCACAAATAAAATGAGAACTTGTATTGATATCAACACCGCAAATGAAAGCGTGTAAAGAATTTCACCAAGCAGTCAAAATAAATGTACAAAGGCACCCCAAACCTAGTTTATCATAAAATCATACAATTTCTCGTTCGACTGGACTCTCATCGCCAAAAACTACAGTGATCCTGAAGTGATTCACTATTCCACTTAACTATAGATCGTAGTGAAACGGTATTTTATTAGGGGGTGGATGAGAAACAGAGTCTTACCCAAGATAACAGGATAAATCACAATCTCTGTGAGTTAATTTCTCTCATTAGGTAATGCTTGCCCCACTCTTTTCTTACAAACTCCTCACATATCCCAAAACATACTCTCTCAACCTGCCGCGTGCGGTTTCCCAAGTATCGTTATCCTGGAAACTGTCACCATAAACCCGGAAGAGCTTCTTCAAGAGAGCAACTTCGTGTTCGTCGGAAATGATCTTACCCTGGACAGCCTTTTCATACAACAACTGTGCAAACTCGCGGTCATTGTCGTACAAGCTATTCAACATAAGAGCTTCAGTGAGATACCCCAGTTGCGACCTTTTCCTGTCGTCGACCTTCTTTGACACCTGCTGAATATAGTCATTGTAGATGTCAAGTGCTGCCTCCAGTGAAGGCTGTGCGATAATCTGCAATTGCAAAGAGCGGATTGTAGGGTTTGGTGGGAGTAGAGATTCTGCAACTTTCAAATAAGTTGCGTTGCTTTCCTTGATGCTGGCGTAAACAAAGCACTTGAGGAGCGCCATCTGCAAGATGTCCGCATCGTGCTTGTTTTTCGTCTGGTAGACATTATACTTTCTAAGTGCACCGTCCATATCGGACAAATCCATACCGTAAATAGAAATTAGCTCAAGGCGAAGTTTTGTTGCAGAGTCAGCAGTGTCAATTGCCGACTTTTCAATGAAGGCTAAGACGTCTTGGAGCTCTGAGGCCGATAACCCGGCATCCAAAGCTCTAGTGATGTTCTGCACCGTCAAAAGCTCTGGTTTTTCAGCAAAAACCTTTGCAAAGATCTGGAGGTACGCGGGGTCGGACTGGATATCGAGGAGTTCTGTGGCCAATTCCAACAGCACCTTACCAAGGACTTTGTCCAATGAGAGCTCTTTTTCAGCGAGTTTGAGCACAAGAGGGCGTAAATCGTCGTTGGAAAATGGGTACTTGTCCACGAGGAATGCGATTTCTTCAAGGTCGAGCTCATCACGCTCGATGGCTTTCTCCAAAACTGTTCGCACAAGGTCGGAAGTTGGAGAGTCTACCTTAGAAAGAAGATCTAAGTTCGAGTGTACACGCTGTGGATTGATTTCCACTAGCCTTGTGGCAATTTCGGGCTTCAAAGGTCCTTTGAACAGGAAAAATACACCAAAGTGTGGGATCAACTCTTGAAGAAGTGCTTTTTTTGCGGGGTTGGAGGACGATGCGATGCTGCTTGCAAGTGCAACCCGCGACTGGAGATGTTCAGCTGCCTGTTGCACTTGTTGCACCGTAATAATGTCGGGGTTTTGGGTGACTAGCTTGGAGAAATGGCGTTTAAACATGATATTAATTTTCACCGAGCTAGCGAATTTTGATACAAGAGTTGATGTTGGATGAAGTGGGGAATCCGTAGGCGAAAGCTGAGTAAAGATCTCAGTGATTATTTAGTAATAAATAAGAGAAATAAGAAGAAGCCATAAACGAGTGAGGCATGATTAACAGGTTACAATTGTGGAGATTACCTTATCTTTGGCATATTTTGAGGAGTGCCCTTCTGCGAGATGCATAATTGAGTGTAGCACCCTGGTCGTGGGTTTGTCCAAGAGTATGAATGTATTTAAAGGCAATCGTTACTCCAGAAAGTTTTATATAAATCAATATTAATTCGAAGAAACCATACCTATGACTCAGTTCTTGTATATATCTCCTTACTGTCTCTTGAGCATTTTCCCACTGTGCGAAGCTACATTTATCTAAACACGTCAGCATTAGAAACACCCTAATTGGTGTCAAACTTTCCCGATTGTGTCTGGCTTTGGTCGCCGGAATATCCGTTATATCTGTTCCCAGCTGTGTTTGTTCATCTTCTGCTCACTTTGGAGTTTTTTAGCCTTCATATGCAGTTTTCAGTTTCAGTGGTAACTGCTAACACTGAAAAAGTTCACTCATCACTAGGCACTTCACTAACTTGGATCATGTGATATCGATCAGAATCAACTAAAGAGCTCGTGTCATATCTATTCACTT
Organism: Kodamaea restingae; assembly: GCA_003707425.3. Lineage (NCBI taxonomy): Eukaryota > Fungi > Ascomycota > Pichiomycetes > Serinales > Debaryomycetaceae > Kodamaea > Kodamaea restingae. The sequence goes on from PPJA03000012.1 coordinate 19,857, forward strand.
GGTTGGGTTTCCATACCATTCGGGATCAACTAAACGACACTTTACCACTATATCCTTCAGGTCGCCGTTGGCAACTGCTTCTCAACCCAAGCCAAATCAGACAATCCCTGAAAATATTCCTCCCATTCGTCCTTAGCCTTTACCCTTTCAACCTCACCCTTGTCCATCAACTTCGCAATATACTGATTGTAGTCGATATACTCGCCTTTCTGTTCGCACATATAGCTCCATCCGGCCTTGAAGGCACCTCCCAAGGCACATGCGTTTGGAATTTCCACCTTGAAGTTTCCGCTCAGCGGGGAAAGAATAGAGCCCATCTTCTTGACAATACTGGCGTTATTGGAAGCGCCTCCTACAAAGTAGCACCTGTGTGGTCTTGAGGTTACCAGCTCAAAAGTCTGCTTGTTTCCATCGGTGATCAATTCCCCATCAGCGGTAATCTCGTCGTATATTTGACGAAGCTTTTGCGTCTCTTCTTTCGACTTTCCATCCGAAGTTCCTGCCAACATAGGTCCAGCCCGAAGACGACAACTTAAAGTTTGCAGCTCAACAATCGCAACGACGTCATCCTGCGCTGGCCACTCTACCTCTTTTCGGTTCTCAAAACGACGAGTTTGAGCATCCACACTGGGAACAATCTCGCCAATAGGGAAGTATATGCCAATTTTCCCACTGTATCCGTTGGATTTGTCTAAAATGTCGTTGAACTTGGACCATGGGTCGCTGCTGTTGCTTGCGCCCAACTGGTCGCGTACTTTTTCCCTCGCTAAAGCCCCGTTGGAATAGCAAATCATGCCCATATAGTGCAGAGGCATTGTTGGATGCTTAAACAAGTGGTACTGCGGAGAAGGTTCGTATCTGTCGGTCACAATGAGCACGGTGGTCGACGTTCCTAGCGAGATCAAACAGTCATTAGGACTCAAAGGAAGGGAAACAATTGTAGCCAAGTTGTCACCAGTGAACTTGTAAATTTGGCAGTCTGGAGAAAAGCCGTATTTTTCCGAAAAGTATTTTGCAACCAGCCCTGAGCTTTTGTACAGCACTGGGGAAATATCACCCAATTTCTTTTGCAACTGCAGAACGGCCTGTTTCTCGTCGGCAACCAGTACATTGTCAATTTGGTGATGTGCTCCTGCGGCAACCGCAAGTAGATCGGGGTTGTATTGGCTTTTTTCAATGTCGTATACATTCATACCACATGCGTCGGCCTCTTCCAAGGCTGCAATTTTCCCGAGAAGCACAGATTCGAGAAACGACGAAACAAGCGAAATCCTCTCAGTGCTTTCATAAACTTTGCGGTTTTTCGTGGCCAACTTGCGAATTTGCAACCCTGTGAAGCGGAAGTGTGCACGAGACCCAGTGATACGGGCCAAGTCGGCGGCACTCCCTGCGGCTTTTTCAAAAGCCTCACCTTCCTTTCCAGTCGAATGGTCCTGCCAGTTGGGGGAGTATTCATAAGCGAGTGCTTTTTTCAATTGCTCTGAAAGGGAATGTTTTGGCGACAACTGAGTTAAAAGCGAGACATCACTCCAGAATACGGATCCGTGCTGCTGGCAACTACCAGAGATACCGCGGACACGATGCATTGGGAATCCATCGTCCTTCATCTGCTGCAATATCAAGTCAATTGCATCAAGCCACATTGCCACTGGGCTGACTATGGTGCTGCCCTCTGCAATGACTCCATTGGAAACGTTGTACTTGTTTTTGAAGTGGTCATCGAATTTAACCGCGTATGAGTTTTCTGCCTCGAGGTCTTCGTTGGTAGCAATGACCTTAATCTGCTGTGTCGAGAGGTCGAACCCGAGAAAGAGTGACATGATTGGTGATTAAAAAAATAACGGCTAAATTGATGAAAAAGTGGGGAAGCGGAGTTTGGAAGGAAGTTGCTCAAGGTGGTAAGGGAAGGTGTTAAGGGAAGGTGTTAAGGGAAGGTGTTAAGGGAAGGTGTTAAGGGAAGGTGTTAAGGGAAGGTGTTATGGAAAGGTGATGAGTTGGGGTAGGTAATTAAAAGAAGTAGGTGGATTAAGAGAAGTAGGGGTATTAAGAGAAGTAGAGGTATTAAGAGAAGTAGGGTATTAAGAGAAGTAGGGGTATTCAGAGAAGTAATGTGACCAAGAGAAGTGAGGGAATTAAAAGTCAAGACAATTACGAGAGAAGCAATACATTAAAGATTAAGGCATAAAGGTGCCCTCGGCAAAGGTCAAAGCAGTCAAAAGGAAGTAAGGTGTAGATAGTAGCGCATCAAATATTAAACATACCCTACAATATATCTTCGTCGTCTGATCATGCGATTTAATGAGATTCCTAGTCCATTGGTTAACCATCTTATCATTTCGATCCTCAAAGTTAATCATGCATTTCTGATACTCTGTTTGGCACTTGAAAACAGCATGTCACTGGGGTTTCTCTGGTCTTCCTTACCAACTGATCTTGGCTAACCAGGGTATTCAAATACAAACCATCATGCACTTGGGTCATATCTTACTCGTACTGTGTCGTAATCAAGTCTGCTCTTCAAGTCTGCTGTTTCAGCATTCTGCCACGTACTTTTTTGGCTCATCTTCCTGCTTCATCAGATCGTAGATTTCTCCTCTTCGTTCTTGACTTATTCCATAAGTTCGTGGCCTTCTCTAAAAGCTCACCTTCAACCACTCAACATCCTTCTTTCTGGTCAAAAATGGCCAGTTGGGCAAAAGCACCACCAACAGCACAACAAACTGCACACCGAGCGCCAAAAACACGTTGGTGACAGAATTTGTAGCCAATCCAATTATTATGCTGGTGACGGCCTCAAAAACCGCGATATACCTGCAGTATGTCTCCACGAGGGGCTGGTTGGGGAGGGAAATGGGGAACTCAAGTGCTTCCATGGTGGACAATAAAAAGTAAAGTGTATGCTTATGAGAATATTATGTAATCGCAAGTTGGAATAGCAAAAGTGGTGACTGAAGCAAGGTGATTTACATTCTCTGGCAATATCAACGATCTATAGATTACGGCCAGCGTATCAAGGTGGTCAAATGTGGCATCACGCAAAATATCTCTCAATTTTGTGTTCCAAGGGATTCCTCTAGATGCCCTTCGTGAGACCGACTTAATGTAGGAGATCTGAATAACTTCCATTGAAAGTTTTGAAAGTTTATAACCACTCCAATAAGGAAGCTAGCAGTAGTTGCAGGAGATACTTGCTATCTTGCCATGAATTTGAAACCGCCGTTATTTCCAAGGATTGGCATTATTTCTTTTCCCTCTTCATTCGTACGCTTCGCAAATCCCAATCTAGTCCTCTCCAAACCGCAATCAGCCTTGTGCATCCTACAAAACTTCGTCGTCATTTCTTTATCAGCTCATGCATTACATCACTGGACTCGTGACTTCGTAATTACCACACAATTGCGTGCCACCCCTATGTGTTTTGCAAGTTACACAAAACTGTTGAAGAATTTAGCCGAAAACGGTTTCTGCATTAGATTCCGATCTGGGGCCTTGCTGCTCATTGGTCGTGCGCTATTCACGCTTCCACGATGGTACTGGTCCATCGGAGAGTGTCTTTTAACGTGAAAATTCATGCCAATGTGATAATAGGCAGCTTTTCAATGGACTCCCATTTCTCATCTCTTCGCGTGTCAATATGTCATTTTCGTTTGTAACTCTGCTAAAACGGTCACTTAATTTACTCTTGCACTCGAGTCTCTAATTTAACTTCCTCTTGCGCTCCTGTATCATCATATTCTCTAGAAATGATCCTCATTGAACAAACTAAAAAACACTTCTCGCTCTGCTGTTCTTAAGATATCTTTTCAATCCATCTCATCGCATCACCAAATGTCCGCACTCACTTCCGCTTGTACTTTTCAGACTCTGAGACTTTTCAGCTCGCCTTCTCTTACCCTGTTTGTCCATTTGCTCATCATTCCCGTCCACGTAAAGCTCGTAACGCTAAGCCATTTACTCTTATATAATTTCCTACGCACTAAACTTAACTTTTCAAACTCCATCTCATCATGTCCAAGTCAAAAGTCCTTTTCCTCGGTAACCTCAATAGGGAGCTCCCAGAATTCAAGGCCTTCGCTGAGAAACACGAGTGCATCCACTACCAGTTGACCACTGCAGAGAAGTTGATCGAAGACTTCAGCGGTCCGTTGCTGGACATTGTCGCCATTTACGGCGCTTGGCTCGGATTCATTCCTATTGGAGGATTCGAGGGCCCAGTTCTTGCTGCTGCCCCTTCTTCCCTCAAGGTTGTGGCTCTCTGCTCCGTTGGTTTTGAGCAGCTCAACGGTAAAGCTCTCCGTGAACGCAACATCATCTTGACCAACGTGCCTCTGGACCAGGCTGCAGGCCCTGTCGCAGACCTCGTGTTGTTCAACGCACTCCAGGCATTCAGAAACTTCAAGCCATACACCAACGTCATCACCAACACTGTGCATCACACTGTCCAGGCTAGAGTGCACCTTGGTGAAACTGCGCAGTTTGACACCAAGACTGGTGCTGTCGACTTTTCCAAGGTCGACAAGAAGTCTTACGCATACGGTGAGTACTTTGCCAACCGTCCAAACATGAGTCCTGCTGGCCACAGAGCCGTGATTGTGGGATTCGGTATGATCGGCCGTGTTATCGGAAAGAAGTTGTCTGATCTCGGCATGCACATCGACTACGTCAAGAGATCGCCATTGACCGCAGAAGAAGAGGCCGAGTTGGGCTACTCTGCAAAGTACCACAAGTCGCTCGAACTGACTTACTCGTCCGCCGACTTGGTTGTGGTTGCGTGCCCTGCGACCCCAGAAACCAAGCACCTCATCAACGCTGAGTCGATTGCGTCTTTCGAGAAGCCTATCCGTATCATTAACATTGGACGTGGTTCTGTTATTGACGAGCAGGCTTTGGTTGACGGTCTTGAATCTGGCAAGGTTGTTTTCGCTGGGTTGGACGTCTTTGAACAAGAGCCTAGCGTGCACCCTGGTTTGTTGAACAGAGAAGATGTTTACTTGACTCCACACATTGGAGCCAGTACTGTGGAGAACTTCGACTATGCTGCCGTGAGTGCTTTGGAGAACATCGAAAATGTTTTGGAGGGTGGTAAGGGTAAGACTCCAGTGAACTAAGATGGGACAACTTCACGCGGTGCTTAATAGATCCATGGTTACATGGAAGAAAGGTATAAACGGTAACATGGGTAGACTTTGTGGTAAAGTTGCTTAACAAAGTGGTATAGACTTTGTGGTAGCTTTACTTAAAAAGAAAATGTTAGACTTTAAGGTGTTCCTGAGGTGTTTAATAGACTTTGAGGTAATTTCGAGACGAGATGCCTTCAATAGATTGTTTAGTTGTGTATAGAATTGTAAAAGTATAATTTTAGAATAGACCTTTGTAAAGTAATGGTAGAGAAAGTTATTCTAGTCTTTACATCCTGTGTGCAACAAGTCACCCGTCTATAAGAAAACTCTTACTGAAGCAAACTGAGATCAACTCCGACTTTACTAGCCAACTTTCGCAGCAGCATATAAGCGTGTATACTGGGTTAGATTTTTCACGGGCTTATCGGCGTAAAAACTGCGACTCCACGAGAATAAGGAGAGGGCGGTGAAAAGATCGTTCGATTTTGCAGAGTGGGGCAGTCTCTTAAAACCGGTGCAAATTTGTCTGGCTCCAACTGCACCTCGTACAATATTTCCCATGGCTCGAGACTTTTCTCCACATCTGTAGATATTTTGGCATGAGAGGTATATGACGATACTGCATAAAGTCCTATTATTCACACACTTTTGGAATGGATGACAGACAGCTGTCTCAATGACAGGGGAGATACCAATCGGTTGAGGACTTGCTTCTGCCAACCTATAACAATAAGGTCAAGATAGTAATAATCTTAATCAATCATTCAATGGGCTAGGCAGCTTAACAAGGCAGTGCATTGTTTTTTCTCGTCTCATTGAAAGACCGTTCCCCTCAAGGGATCCCATATTTCTATGTTTCTATTGCGTAAATCTCCTTCCATCCACAGGTTTCTTCCATCTTCCATCCACGATTTCCTCCTACAAGTTTCTATCCGTAATCTCCTCTTTCGTCTCATAAAGTCATTGCTAATGCTAATAATAAATAACGTGCGTAATAGGCTTCCGCCTACTCGGCCAGGTGGAACCCGTTGGGTTCTCTTGGTAATTTTTGCCTCAACTGTTCGTCAGGACTGATGATTGCGCGCTAGGCGCACTGAATATTTTTGCACTCTGTAGTCGAGCTCTGTCACATGCGTGACTTTTGGTGTTTTTGAATTTGCAGAATTCATCATGAATAAAGCTCATCAATAGAATTTATCATTGAGGGTTAATGCATCACCCACTGTGTCTCTAATTACCATCCGGAAACCACAATATCGTCAAACTCGAACTGGTATGGTTTTCCCTCCTCCTCCTCGTACTTGGGCAAGTCGAAAAACTTTCCTCCGAGGTTCTTGAATGGATAGCCTTTCTTGGTATCCACGGTGGTGTTGACCAGCGAAACCGTTGTAGAGCGCGTCAACGTGCTCATCAACAGGTGCGACTCAAAGTCTGACGATGGGGAAATGGTTCTGGAGAGCCCGTTTATTGGTAATTCATCCTCGTCATCTTCAAAGTCAATGTCAAGGTCTGAATCTTCCACTGTGTCGAGCTTTTCAAAGTCTTTGTAGTTGCCAAACTTAAACGATTTCGGAATTTTCGTTTCATTTGATGGTGGCTGTTCGATATTCTGCTTGATGGTGATGTCGCTTGGCTCACTGCCGTCCTCGTCGAAATTCAAAAACGACTCTAAAACCTCGTCCTTGGCTTCGGTAATTGGTAGCATTCCTTCCTCCTGGTGTGACAAGCCGTTCATGTCGCTGATGAGCTCATTCAACAAGCTGGTCTCCATGTCATTGAGTTCCTGGTAAGACCTCTTTTGTGATGTCACTTCCTCTGGGGTTGTAACTGGGGAGTTTGGACTTGGTATCAGTGATGGCATGAGCACCAGCGGCTCAAACTCTACTGGAGATTCCTCGTTGTACTTCAAAACCATCTCACGTAAGTGCCTATACTCGTGGATGAGCGATAGCAATGTTGTTTTCAATGACGTGTTTTCACGTTCAACGCCCTCGATGCTTTCTCTCAACGCCTCTGCTTCAGCGCACTCTTCACGGTCACCTTTCTTAGTATACTTCTTCCTTGGTTTGACTTCCTTTTTGGGCTTCTTTTTGTCATCCTTCTTTTTTTCTTCGCAGATGGGTTTTCTGCCCGGCTTGGGTCTAGGTGGTAGCACCCACTCTTTCGATGTTTTTACTACTATCGGAGTAGGAGGGTTATTAGATTGTATATTGGCTGGATGTTAGTAGAGAGCAAGAATAGGGCATCTGCCAACGTTGTGAGACTAATGAATGCCGACTGTCGAGCATGTCGTTGAAAAAGTTCGCATGTTGCCGAAGGTTGACGTGTACACGGTTTTTTCGTGTTGAGTTGGATGAGATATGGATGGAGTATTCAGTGGTGTTTGTCAAGCCTCTCTAAGTCGACGTATCGATGATTCACCTATGGAAACGTAGTTGTTGCTCGACGTGTATGTTGACATTAATGCCCAGAACAGCGCTAGAACCACCTTCTGCAGCAACTTGAAGATCATGTGATCCACACCCATGTTCAAAGTCTCATCAATTTTTTGTTCATAGTCCTACGTACGATACATGGTTAATCATGTTTTGTGGAGAATGCTTTTTCGCCAGTTGCGACTATATATATTGGCCTCATCTCCAGTCGGAAAGAATCGGGACAAATGTTCAGACAAAATATTTTTGTCTGACTGTGAGTAAGACATTGCTGCGATTGGCTGAAAAATAGCACAAAGGAACAAATGATTGAGAGTCAAAATCAATAGCCGGCGCTTTCCCGCAAAATGCCCATACAAGGGTCAAGCTTCTGGAATGCCGTTACGCAAATGCAGAAAAAAATACAACACTTGCGGGGCGTTCGGTGTCACTATAGACACCTCAGACAATAACTGCATTTCCCCAGAAGCAAGATTAGGCCTCGTTCACGGACTTTGGCACATCCAGCAATAACTGACACAAGACCCCAAGGAGTTCGTCAGCAGTCCTTTTGTGGTATCCGTGAGGCCGCGATGATTTGGCGGATTATAACAGTCTCGCTACCAGCAACTATCGTTTCGCTTAGCAACGGCGTGTGTGCAATTGCACAGGAACCGCAATCAAGTATAAGCTTCGGTCATATCGGAACACATCAATCGCGATCACTCGTGTCTTGATCAGGCAACACTGCGTTACAGAAAACTACGGAAATTATGTACAAATAGATGTAAAAATACAAACCGCGTATTATCACCGGAGAAGATCCGGTAACTTCTACGGCCGCGTGAGCCTCGGCATAAAAAGATTGAGACGAGTCTAACATGTTGGAAGAAATGTCTTCTAAGCGACAAAGTGATGATAAGAGGGAATATAAGCAAAAAGAGTATTAACCGAGAAGTTATGAGCAAGTAGATCTCTAGAAAGCCTAGAACCGGAAAGGGGGAAGTATTTTCATACCGAAGAAATATCCTTCCGGATTGCCGTTTTCGGCAGTAGACATCACTTTTTCGCGCAAGAAACAAAAATAAATAAATTAGCAATGATCCGGGGTTAGAAACGTGTTCGGAATTTTATCAAAAAAAAACAGATGATTCCGCCCAGGATCGAACTGGGGACGTTCTGCGTGTTAAGCAGATGCCATAACCAACTAGACCACGCAACCATTTCTATAAGAATGGTTCAAATGCATTGCTCTCTTATTTACATTCCTAATAGACAAATATAATCATGACCAAAATAGATCCAAAGGAAAGGACAGATTTGAAAAACGTAAGATAGGTTAATGAAACATCTACGTCTGCAGATTATTCTGTCATATTTTACGTCCACCGACTGCAGCGGACAATATTGGCCTAGATTGGGATTTGTTGGCGCTCTGGATCTCAAAATGTTTTTGTTTCACTTCTGTTAGATTGTTGGGTAATGATGATTGTCGTGTGTTTATACCGAAGTCATCTTAATCCATAAGTTTTTTGGGCAGTTTTTCATGATGCATATTCTACATTTAATGCATAAACTGAGTACTACCAAACTGTGTTTGTGACCGTTAACTGAGTCATAGTTTTGCTTGGATCTGTTGGACCTCGTTAGACACATGATATCATCTGGAACAGTCCAAATATGGCAAGTAGGAGGGTTGGCCGAGTGGTCTAAGGCGGCAGACTTAAGATCTGCTGGACGATTGTCCGCGCGGGTTCGAAACCCGCACCCTTCACTTTTTGCTATTTTTTTCGAACAACTTTTGCTGCTGAAATATTTATTCGCAAATTTTAGAACAAATTCTACGTAAATGGACTGAAATACTTATGGCCCTTAATCTTCTTCTCTCTCAACATGCTAAAATCTTTTCAGTCTTGTCTTTCCATAATTTCGCTTAAAGCTACATCAAACATTCCCAACAAAGACCTTCACTACTGATAAGATTTGCAATCTACTTCACGACTTCTATTCACCATGTATATGCACTTCTCATATTCTCACACGTTAGCTCGTCCTCTACAGAGTTTGCTCATCAATCGCCATTAACTCTGTTCGTTCTTTGCTGACTTCCTCACTGACTCGATCAGTTCGTCGTCACTACACCACTCATTATCATATTTACTGCTGCAATGGCATCGAAGTCGATGGCTTCAAAACCTCTCCACTGATGGTGCTCTGTCTCCATGCAGTGGTGATGGTCTTTGGCTTCGTCAAGAAGGTCACACCAGCTTTACCGTAGAAGTTCAAGTCACCCAAGAAAGATCCTCTAGATCCAGTGAACGAAAACATTGGCAACGGAACAGGAATTGGAACATTAACACCAACTTGGCCAACGTCAATCTTCTTGTTGAAGTACTGAGCAGATGCACCGGAAGATGTGAAAAGAGAAACACCGTTACCGTATGGGTTGTTGTTCACGAGCTCAATGGCCTCATCCAAGGTCTCAACGTTGACGACTGCCAAAACAGGTGCAAAAACCTCCTCATCATAAACTCTGTGACCTGGCTTGACACCAGTCAAAATGGTTGCACCCAAGAAGTTACCATTGGCAAAGCGCTCCTCCGATGCAACAAAGTTGGTTCCGTCTAAGGCAAGAGTTGCGCCTGCAGCAACAGAGTCCTTGACAATTTCCTTTGCCTTTGCAAGAGCTTCTGGGGAAATCAAAGGACCCAAGTCAGACGACAGGTCAAATCCAGAGCCCACCTTCAAATTCTTTGCGTCGGCAATGACATCAGCAACCCATTCCTTTGTCTTTCCAACAGTCACAAGCACAGAAATAGCCATACATCTCTGACCAGCAGCTCCAAATGCAGCACCATTGAGAGCATTCACAAACTGCAGCTTATCGGCGTCAGGCAAGACCACAAGGTGGTTCTTAGCACCCAAATTTGCCTGAACACGCTTACCCAAAGCGTTTCCTCTCTCGTAAATGTACTTACCAGCCTTGTCTCCACCTACAAAGGTCAATGCCTTGACTCTAGGATCCTCGATGAGCTTGTTCACGGTGTCGTGCTTACCATGAACAATATTAAGCACTCCTGGAGGGACACCAGCCTGTGCGACCAAGTCGGCAATAATCAAGGCGGCACCTGGAACTCTCTCAGAGGGTTTAATGACGGCAGTGTTACCAGTGACAAGAACAAGAGGAAGGGACCACAATGGAACCATGGCAGGAAAGTTAAATGGGCAAATAGACCCAATCACACCCAATGGTTCTCTGATCATCTTGGTCTCCATGTCGGTGGCAACCTCTAAAGTTTCTCCCTTCAAATCGTTGGTGATGTTACAGGCAGCCTCCGCGACCTGCAAACCACGAGTTACGTCTCCAATTGCATCAGCAAACGTCTTTCCCTGCTCCAAGACAATCACAGCGGCGATTCTGTTCATGTTTTCCCTCAATAACTGGACAAATTTGAAGGCAATACCCTGTCTTCTAATAATCGAGGTCTCTTTCCACAGAGGAAAGGCTTTGTGTGCAGAAGCAATTGCGTTTTCCAACTCCTCAGGGGTAGATTGAGGTACCTTGGCCACCACGTAGTTGGTGGCAGGGTCGTGCACATCAAACCACGTTTTGGAGTCAGATTTGATAAGCTTGTTGTCCACAAAACTGGGTGTGATGTAGGGCTCTGTTGTAGGAGTTGTGTGATCGGATGGGTATGATGTGGTGGTGCTAGTAAGAGCGATAGTAGACTGGCGTCTAACTAATCTCAACAGAGATCTGACAGTTCTGGACAACATTGAGACTTCTGGACAGGTTACAATTACTTTTGTTCCAAGCGTACTTTTCCGCATTTATATACCCCACAGTTTGCGGTAGACCAGATCCGCGCTAGTCACGTGCTTTTTGCGGAAATGGAGTGATAAGGAGTTGGTTTCCCGAGCGATGAGAAGAGTAAGTGTGAATGAGGGTAGATGATACGGGAGGGCTTTTAGAAATGGAGTGGTGGGTGGATTGATGGTGGATGGATGCCTTCGAATGGATAACCGGGCCTTTTCCGGAGGAGGTGTCCTGTGATTTCGCGTTGTACGAAAAGGGAAATATTTATGCGACATGTGAACAGTGAACACTGAGATTTCGCTAAGATGTTAGTGACCAGTGAACTGAATGGATATGATGATTGATGATAGGTGGTTATCCACTTGCGTTAAACGAAATCACAGTATGAGTGTCAATGGAGTGAATGACAATTAACGAATACAATTTAGTCAATGAAGGGGTCCAAGAAGCTAAGGTAAAAAAGACACAAATTGATATCGATGTTTAGTAGTATATCTGCTCGATCCATCCAATAGTGCAGATGACGTGATCTTACTTGCAAGAATACTTATCAATAAAATGATGCGCGTTTTAATTACATGGTACTTTTGTACTCAAAACGAACTGATAGATGATAAAGCAAATCTTTCGGTCGTTAGGGGTCCATGAACAAACTTACAACAGCACCTGTATAAAATAAGTCTAATTCAGACATCCTCTCTTTTGGTTGGTGGAAAAATACTGTTGAAACGATATTGTTGGTGAAGAGTAGAGTGGACGGAACCAGTCCAGCTTTAGGTAAGCGAAGTTTTCATTCAACAATAGTTCAAAAAGACCCTTCATTTTATGGCCGTGACATTCAACCATACCTTCTAACATGTACAGCCCTCGTATACAACCATGACTTACTCCTGTCGGAATTTAGATTACTAGGTATAACGTTGACTAGAAGGTCGGTAGACTTGAATAAAATATTTTGTAGACAAACCAATGAATCTCCCACTACTCTTTTCCTCGCTCTATTACCAATAGTTTAACTTGACCTCGTAGCTACTCATCGCTTCTTGATTCGGATCTATTCCAATCTGGTAAGTTCTTTTGGCAGCAATAAAAGCTTGACAACGTTTGATTTCCTGATTTTATTCTTCTAACTCATACTTGATCATATTAACTTTTATCAATTTATAACTAAGTTCGTTCTTGGTCAGTTATGGCTCTTCAAATACAAATGCTATTCACTGACTGCACCAATAGTTAGCTCACTTCACCTCAGCCAATTCTTGTTTCTCAGGGCTCCACACATCGTAGTACAAATCCAACAAACAAGAACCTGACCAGGCCTGCGTTGGACTCAGATCACCACACAACTCACCGTCCTTTTGGGTCAACTCGGTCAACCCAGCCCATGGAGAGTCCTTGATCCACATAATCTGTCCCTGCAAGCGCTCGTTCAACTCCCTCAATACCTCAACAGACGTCTTTTGGATTGTTCCGTCAGAAATCTTGGCGCCCTTAAACTTGTGGTATGCCCTCAAAAAGTAACCAGCACACCAAACCCATTCTGGCCCCTGGTGGTAGTTTCTACCCTTTGAAGTAGCAAAATCATCATTATCCACACCATTGTTGTAGTATGGCCTGTAGTTGTAGTCCAGAGGGTCCAAGGTCCTCATACCAACCGGACCTCTGATAACCTTGTCAGCAACATCAATAGCGCTGAGGGCGTTCTCCAAAGTGAAAAGCTCGGGAGCGACACACATGGCAATTGCAAAATTTGGCCTCAACTGGTAATCCTCATACTCCTTACCCAGTCCGTACAAGTCCTTGTAGATGCCACGTCTGTTGACGAGACTCAGGTTTACCGCGAACTTGTGGTCGTCTGCAGGATCATTTGGAACAAAGAAGTGCTTCTCAAAATTTTCCTGTAGCAAGGCATCCCAATCCTTGAAAGTAATCTCACTTCCATCATCGCGAACCACGCGGTCCCACTCAAACTTACCCGAGTGGTGTAAGTCGATTACCCAGCGTAAGGTGCTCTTGAGTAAACCCTGGAGTTCTACGGCCGCACCATCACGAGGAGTACCAGGGACTCCCTTTGAGCCTGCACGTTCGCTTTCACCCATCTTGTCCATCCATGTACCACAGTTGTATTGCGACCCACCGCGAACAAGTCCTGTTTGCCAGTCAATTCCCACCAGTACATTGAAACCTTCGTCAGTCATCTGCGAGTCCAAGTTAGGGCCAGCATTCGCTTCACGGTACTTAATACCTGCAGCATGGCGAGCGAGAATCTCATGGATCACTTCCTTAATGGAGCTCTCATAACTGAATGCCTCGGGTGAGTCGTAGGTAACGTAAGTGTCGTCCTTGGGGAAACGACGCTTGACACGCTCGTCCAAAATTTTGTGACCATCAGGGACCTCTTTGACGTAGTCCTGGATTGCCTGGATGAAAAACCATGCAGCATCGCGTGCATTGTAACGAGGGTTGCGACCAGCATCAAGAAGGTTAGGGATGAGGCCGTGCTTCAAGGTCTGTGCAAAGCCAAGAATGTGAGCACGGGCATCTTCGTAGCGGCCTGGTACCAACATCAATCCGCGGAAAGAGATAAAAACGTCACGTCCCCAGCAGCGCATGTAATCGTTGCTGAAGTGTGGTAATCCGGCAGCGATGGATGGAACCTGCTCAAAAGCACGCAAGGATGTGTTGTTCATGCGACCAAGCATTTGAACCGAGGTTAATGCAAGTCTCTGAACAAAGTTTGTGCTTTCTTGGATCTCTTTGGTAAAGAGCAGCAATGCGCGAAGACGAGCACATTCATAGGCAACTCCTGTAATAATGGCGAAATGGTGAGGGCGCAAGAAGTATGGCAGGACCTGCTTGATGCGTTCAACACGCTCCTCAAGCCATTTCTTGAAGTGCGCAATTCCTTCAGAATCAAACTTGTCGAGTCTTCTGACAACGTAATCCAAGGCCCAAGATCCTGCGCGAAGGTGGTCTGCAACAGGACTACCGAGATTGTTCAGCCAAACAACATTACGTAACGCGGTGTTCCATCCCTCCAAACCAGCATAAGTGAGAGGCCCATGACCAGGGAGGTCATAAACACCCTCCCTTCCTGCGCTAGCATCGCGCTCCTCAGCCTCACACTTGTACAAGACAGCGTTCAAGTCGTACAAGTCCAACTTAGAGGTAGCATCGAGACCGTCCTTCGTGAGGAATGCCTCGAGCTCAGCACCGCAGTTGGGGATCTCAGTCAGAAACACTGCAATGGATCCAGCAGGGAACTTGTGTTCCTCGATGTAAATCACCAGCTCGCTGTTGGAGTACTCTGATTTTGGAGCATCAAGTTCTACAACATGTGCAGGAACGCCCGTGATAACTTCATCATTGTGTTTGTACTCACCAGTGACCTGCAAGGAATAACTGAATTCGTGTTTGACTTTTGTTCCGCCAAAACGACAAGGTTCCAAGGTTTCAGGTTCATTGTGGCCAAACTTTGTTCTTGCTACCAAAAACCACCCACGGCCAGTGCGTGCGTTGTGACGCTGGATAGTTATGTACTGACCCTGGTGGTGGATGTAAGTCTCATGGTCACCCAACACATCCTTGGACTCCTCGGCGAGTTGCTTACGGATGGCATAGAGGCGAGATTTAACGTAACCAACAGTGTCTTTTCCAAATGACACATCCTCGTATGTTCTACTCTCACCCACTACATCCAACAATTTTGGATAAAGCTCATCGTAACCGTAGACAGATCCAATCGCAGACAGGCAAAAGGCAACCAAGGCAGCATTGGGCAAGGTGTCCTCGGTGGTACGCTTCTGAGTAGGGGTCTCGTTGTCGTGAGTACAGTCCATTACCAAGGCATGTGGCACCTGGCTGGTCAACACCTTGGGGACACCAACCTGGGAAATGCCGCTGTTGAGGGAGTTGGTGTCATTTTTCAGTGGGTTCAAGGCAAATGCATCCAAAGGCAACCAAGTAAAAGAGCCAATTGGGCGGCCACCGTGCTTGTGGACCAAGGTCGACAACTCTGCGACAGAGTGTGACTGCATGGCCTCTCTGATCAAACTGTTGATACCCAACTGCTCGACATAAATCTTGTCCATCTCCGCAGAACCACTAAAAAGCTCTGCAACCACGTAGAGGTTAGGGTTCTCACGGCGTGCGGCATCGAGAAGCTGTTCACCGACGTGGAGCGGGGTTGAGTGGCAGTTGTCGATACGGAAACCGTTAAAAGTGCGCGCACACTCAACAGTGTACTCTGTCATGCGCTTCCACAAGTGAGGAGAGTCTTCAGGTCCGCGTCCGTAACGTAGCTTGATACAGTCACCCCACACAATAACTTCACGGCGAAGGTATGCACGCAGCTGGTTAGAAGCAAAGTCGATCAAGGGGTTTCCACCCCATATCCAGCCGTTATTGGCGAGTGCATAATCGCGGTTATTGGATTTGAAGCGAGTGAAATATGGCTCTGTGAGTGGTGCATCTTTGGTGACATTTCCCAACTTTGGACCACCTTCTTCTAAGCGCAAGAAGCGGATACGGCCTGCTAATTGAGACTTGATCGTGCTAATGTCGTCGTCGTATTGGGCATAGAGTGGAGCGTTGATCTCATCAACAATTGCGGCAGCATGGGTTTTGACATCGCCTCCGTATAACTGCTCGACTATACTACGGACCTTACTGGCATCCAAGACGTTCTCAAAACGCTTACCCAACTTTGGCCCAGGCGACGCAGACTTTTCGACAAAGGCTGCGATCTCCCCCAAGCTAGCACCCTTCAACTCTTGTGGCACATCTACCGAGCCACTGTCTGCAGTGTCCAAGTCTGCGAGGAGCTGTGTGCGATCATAGACGTAAAACTGCCATAATTTTAAATTATCGAGTACGTGTGGTGTAATTCCATCATTGACAATGTTTTGGATATCGGATTCCGAGTGGATTTCAGGCGAAAATCCAAGTTTTTGTAAGTTTTCGGAAAACTCAAGCAATTTTCCATCCAACTCGATGGCTGCAGTCAAATGCGGAGCAGTCTCTGCATTATAGCCTGCATCGGGGTGTTCACGAATCCACTCCGAGTTGTTGGCGGTGTGGTTCCAGACGATATCGGTCAAGGACAAGAGACCGTGTTTCTTCAACGTGGATGAAATGGTCTTCGCGGCCTTCGAGTTGTCTGGAAAGATATCCGGGTCAAAACGCAACTGGTCGAAAATCAGGTACGGCGAGTTCGAAGATCCTCTTTGCTGGAGTGGCGTGAAATGGATCATGTTGTAACCCTTGGCGGCTACACCACCAAAAAAGGAGTCCCAGTGCAGTAAATCGCCAATCCACTTGGATACAACGGTCTCGATGTTGATGGCGTTGAAGGGCAAAAAGTGGCCATCCTGGGTTAAGTAAGGTGGAACATTGAAGTAGAATTTCTTAGTGGTTTGCTTATTGCCGTACGTAATGTAGTAGTTGTAGGCACCAGGGGTGTAAATTGGAACCAGCAACACGGGATCTTTATGGAAAGAAGCCGCAATTGGGAGCTCTTGATACTTTCCACGCTCAAACTTGTCGCCTTCGTTCTTTGGGACGTTTGTCTTCAACACAGCACGTTCACATACCTCCAGGGCAGCGTTCAATTGAAAGCGGAGTGTGAAAAGCGGACCGGAGTGATCTTTCGGGAGTGCTTGCGATGGGAGAATCAAAACGCCGTTTTCCACGGCCTCGTTGTTGACGGGCTCACCGGTGTTTGAAAGCCGAAGCAACACGGTGCGAGTCATGGTGATGAAAAAGAATTGGCAACAATATTTAGCAACAATATTTATGCTGAATTGAGAATAAAGCGGAACGAAAGATAAAATCAGGGATCCTCAATTGTTTATGCCAAACAAGATGTTTGAAGGAGGGAACTGAGGTAGGGATGTTTCACTAATATTATATGCTGGCACTTTACAATCGCTTTACAGACTTTTGTACTCTATAGATAGCTATAGAAAATGCGGATACTTCTTTCCTCACCGGACTATTTCGGACTAATTAATGTGGATTAATCATAGTAAGAACAAGTGGTACCACGTCGACGCCTTAGCCCATACAACGGTTTTGTGTAGTTTCGAAGGTTTTTGTTTTGGAAAAGCGGGGTTGAGTGTGGGTGGTGCTGGCTTGATGGTTCGATAAGATGAGACAGTATAATAGACACGAGATAAGGTGAAAATATTGTGTTTGAGGGGCGTTGTTATTTTACATCTCCAAGTATATCTTAAGCGACTATTATCAATTGTTGCTCAGCAGATTCCCTTCCCCACGGAGATACACACCACAAAAGGAAATATTCGTAATTAGAAAAAGCATTTGTTTAGGTTTGAACCTGTAACTAGCGAACTTTCAACAAATTTAGGGCACACGATGCTAACAGCTACGCCACCAAGTGAGTGTATTTTCGTATGAACAGATTCGAACAGCCGTTGAGAACAGCAAAAAAAAACATCAAGCCACTGCGCCACAACTGATAACATAATTGTGCTATATTAGGGTCGAACAGATGAATTTGTTTGTAGGCACGCGCATCTATCCACTATGCCACGCTAATTTGAACGTAGAGGGTATGAGATCGAACGCTAGATTTTGTAGCCAAAGGGTGATTTTTCACGCCATACGCCTAGCCACTACGCCACAGAAGACGAAATGTTGAAACACTGAGATTTTCCATTTATAACGTAGTCATGTGAAATAATATCACATGCAAAAAGAAAGGGGCATACTGGGAATTGAACCCAGGGCCTCTCGCATATTTGGTTTCCCAAAGCGAGAATCATACCACTAGACCACACGCCCGAATCGATGTCGATTTAAAGTAGGAGAAAACTGAGTCAACAAAAGACCTTTGGTTTTGGAAAGCCTGGAGCAATACTCTCTGTACTAAATGCTTTTTCTTCTACCTGGTAAAGAGCCCCTGGTACTATAATACACAAATGTAACACCCCATAACCACAAAATTCATAATTTGAATTAATATGGTGATATTAGATTAGTTAATGCAGTGTAACCAAACACGTGCAAAGCAAAGACCCAGAAAAGACTTTAAGAACCTGGGCCTAGCAGGAAAATACATTGTGATGCTTGCCCATCTTGTGTAATGAACACAGAATCATACGACACCTTCTTTGAGCGCTCCCTTTGCCCAATAGTGAAATGCTAAGCTGAGAGCACTTTTCTTGTCCTCAATTATTGTTAGATTTTCCCAAGAACTATTACTGTCGGGGGTGTTTCGATGTGGCCTCTTTTGTGGTACTTGTTGCCGAGGATAATCGCTGCCAACTCTTTCTCACTCTTAACGCTAGTTTGTATTTAAACGTCAACTGGTGTATCACGTCGAGGCTTAGAAAAAATTCCTGTCTAATTACCCTGACACATGTACAGAAGGTTCGCTATGCGTCCATGCGTCCAATAGCAAATACGCGAGATAGGGTCTACATTCATACGTAGGGGCGACAAAACTCATAAATGCGATAGTGCAGAATCAGCCAC
This sequence comes from Kodamaea restingae, assembly GCA_003707425.3. Lineage (NCBI taxonomy): Eukaryota > Fungi > Ascomycota > Pichiomycetes > Serinales > Debaryomycetaceae > Kodamaea > Kodamaea restingae. Next base: position 38,705 of record PPJA03000012.1, read on the forward strand.
GCACCCCGGGCTCATACTGACAGTGTAGTTAGTTTTTTGTACCACCATGATTAGGTAGGATCTTTAGAATTCTATAGATTTCTACGAACTTTTCCACGTTAATCATCCCCCGTAAGAGAGCATATTACATTATTGATCCATATACCAAGCCTTCGGACATGTGGATGAACTCAAGAAAGAAATAAGTATCGTCTATTATATTCCATACTAGGCAATCTTCTCCGCTTTTTATCAGCAGACCTATTACGGGGTACCACCCCAATAAGCTTTCAATCGCCATCAAAATCGAGCAGGAGCACAATAGCGCCAAGGATCTGCGTAACCTGCACGTATGGTATGCTACAACCGAACTACAGCCGTGTACCATACTTTGGGGGTTCTCACACGAGATTATAGCGAGAAGGAGCCTACGACTTCCCAATTAGGAAACATTTCATTTCAGCTTTCTGCTGAAATAACTGATGTTGCATTCCCAGTTCTTGAGGTTGGGGGGGTTTTGCGCGGCATCAATGTACACACCATTACACGTGGACATGTGCTAAGGTGCCCGAGAGCACTGGGAAAGCTGTGGCAGCGCTAAGACCAGAGGTACACGTGGAGTCAGCCTGTAAAGCTCAGTCCAAAGCTCGTAACCAAATATTTTCTGGAAGGTAGGGTCACTTTTACATATAAAGTGCATGAATTGCTCTAGTGTAATTGATAACAGGAGGAGTGTATTGTACTATAAGTACTAGTAATTATTTACACATCTACTATTCAAAGCTTTTAATATACATACAGAACGAATATGTCCTCGAGAGACCTCCCACATTCTTTGAACGACCTATGTCTCGGATGGACTCGCCATTTGTCCAACGAAATCACCTTGAACAAGAAAAACGAGGAGCTCATAGAACAAGACATGCAGCCTGATGATGTTGAAAAGGTGCACAAGGTCCAAATGAAGAACTTGTGGCCCGCTTTTGTATCGGGTGCAGGTCTTTTCTCCGATGGTTATGTGAACAACTCCATTGGTACGGTGTCCAACTGTTTGTCACGTCTTTACCCCAAAGAATACAGCCAATCCAATGCCATTTCGAATGTTTCGTCGATTGCCTTTGTCGGTACGGTTGTGGGGCAATTGCTGTTTGGGTACATTTCAGACCGTATTGCACGTAAGGGTGGAATGATGGCAGCTAACGTCTTGTTGATTGTCTTCACGCTTTTATGCGCGGTCGCAACTTGGGGTGCACACGGATCTCCTTACGGACTTTTTGCAGCTTTAACCACATTCAGAATGTTCCTCGGTATCGCCATCGGCGCAGAATACCCCACAGCTTCGGTTATTGCGTCAGAATTCGCAAACATGTTACCTGCAGGAAAAAGAAACCGGTACTTTACATGGTTTACTAACGCGATGATTGACTTTGGATTTGTCATCTCTGCTTTCGTGCCGATGGTGCTCCTCTGGATCTTTTCACCCAGGCACTTGACTGCGGTATGGAGATTGACTCTTGGGCTTGGAGTCATCCCCCCGCTTTCACTTTTCTTTATGCGTCTAAAGATCAAAGACTCTGCAGCCTTCGACAAGTTGAACATGAAGAAGGTGAAGAAGTTTCCTCTTTTTCTCGTTATCAAGTTCTACTGGTTCCGTCTTGCGATTATCTCGATTGTGTGGTTCATCTACGACTTCTCTGCGTACTCTTTTGGTATCTACTCTTCGTTTATTATTGAGGCTGTTATTCCTGACAAGGATATCTACAAAACTTTTGGTTGGAATGTGGTTCTCAACTTGTTCTACCTTCCAGGTGCTTTCTTGGGTGCTTTATCTGCTGATTACATTGGACCTCGTTTGACTTTGGCTCTTGGTGTGATTCTTCAAGGTGTCATTGGATTTATCATGGCTGCATTGTACCCCACCCTTAAGCACCACATTGGTGCCTTTATTGTTGTTTACGGTATCTTCACCACTCTTGGTGAGTTTGGCCCTGGTGACAACATTGGGTTGCTTGCCTCCAAGACCTCGGCGACTCCTATCAGAGGCCAGTACTATGGTATTGCTGCTGCTATTGGTAAGATCGGTGCTTTTGTTGGCACATGGGTTTTCCCTGTGATTATCAAGCACAGTGCTCGCCCTGGAACAGACAGAGGTAACCAGATGCCTTTCTACATTTCGTCGGCGTTGTGTGTCTTCTCTGGTCTTTTAGTGATATTCTTCTGCCCATCTGTTGGACAAGATGCCATCAACAAGGAGGACGAAGACTTTGTGGAATACTTGCGCGTTAATGGTTACGACACCACGCAGTTGGGTACTGTTGTGACAAGGCGCGACAGCGAGGTTACTGAGAGTGATGGTTCATTGAGAAAGGAGAAGAATGTCATTGTGAGCCAGGAGGCAGAGTAGGTGACACTGAGTTGGTAGGGTTAATTTAGAAAAGTGAAGAGTGGGAAGAAAGTCGTTACTGAGTGATGACTGAGGAGTAACGATAAGGATAATACCAGTAAATACTGAATGGATTGCATAAAAGAAGGTGTAGTGAAATCATAAATACGTACAAACATTTCACCGTAGCACCATAAGCGAGTGTGCAGCTGTCTTAAACCCATCAAGGAAATGCAGGATGTGGAAGATGTTTATAAATACACAATCCCAAAGCTTATCTTTCTAAAAAAAAAAAGAAGGGGCATACTGGGAATTGAACCCAGGGCCTCTCGCATATTTGGTTTCCCAAAGCGAGAATCATACCACTAGACCACACGCCCGAATCTTGTTGAGTTAGGCCCGAGTAATATCAATACTAGACAGTGGCGGATACTGTTATCTAAATTTCCCGAACAAGATAATGACGTTTCTAATCTTGAAGTACGCGGAATGTTGTAATCGAACATACAGCATTTGCTGGTCCGCGACACTCCGGACCCTCCCCTAATATATACCCTGCTCTATTCATTAATTATTAGATAAAACAAGTGGATATTTAGACAACTGTAACAGTCGGCATTCGAACCAGTATACATTCCCCCATCATCAGGGCAAACTCAACGTCGCTTCGCACGACGTGTTTGGCTTCTTTAAACTGTCCAGCAACAGAGTTATCTGCAGGTCATAATTATATTCGAAACGAGGAGAAAAAAACAACTTGCTCGTCTTTTACTTCCGCTTAGAGTATCACTTTGAGGCGTACCAAACAGTATCCAACGGCAGCTCTTTACTACCAGGAGATATAAGAAGCCGAGAGACTGCATATATTAGATTGATTAACTCAGATTATCTCCAAAAACCAATCGAGTGCACTGGAGTTTCCAAAAAAAGACCACACCAAACACAACTGCCTAAGAACAGTGCAGCCATCAACTAATCACAGTATCAGCTCTAACATCCTTCACGAGACTGATTAGCCTTCCACTACCAAATATCAAGAAAGAAAACTCGTCATGGGCTGCTGCTGTAGTAGTTTATCACGCGGTGGTGATGGAAGCCATGCGCCACTTCTTCTTGCGGAAAACGAGCGCGAAGCCATTTCTGCGCTTTTGCAGTATCTCGAGAACCGTTTCGACGTCGACTTTTTCTCCAACGGTCCTTTACGCGCATTGAGCACGCTCGTCTACTCGGAAAACATTGATCTACAACGGAGTGCCGCTTTGGCTTTTGCTGAAATCACCGAGAAGGACGTTCGTGAGGTCAACAGAGATGTCCTTGAGCCTATCCTTATTCTTCTCCAGAGCAGTGACTCCGAAGTACAACGAGCAGCCTGCGGAGCATTGGGCAATTTGGCTGTCAACACCGAAAACAAGATTCTCATTGTAGAAATGGGAGGCTTGGAACCACTAATCAGACAGATGATGTCCACCAACATTGAGGTACAGTGCAATGCCGTCGGTTGCATAACGAACTTGGCCACGCAGGACGACAACAAATCCAAGATCGCACGCAGTGGTGCCCTCATCCCCTTGACCAAGTTGGCCAAATCAAAAGACATTCGCGTACAGAGAAATGCCACGGGTGCCCTTCTCAATATGACCCATTCGGGAGAAAACAGACAGGAGTTGGTCAACGCGGGAGCGGTTCCTGTTTTGGTTTCGCTATTGCTGAACGACGATGCCGATGTGCAGTACTATTGTACTACCGCTTTATCCAATATCGCCGTTGATGAGGCCAACAGAAAGAAGTTGGCTTCAACAGAACCTAAGCTTGTGAGTCAGCTCGTAAACTTGATGGATTCGCCTTCGCCTCGTGTGCAATGTCAGGCTACACTTGCTTTGAGAAACCTTGCATCTGACTCGGGCTATCAGGTCGACATCGTCCGTGCTGGTGGATTGCCACACCTTGTTCAGTTGCTCACGTGCACCCACCAGCCGCTTGTGCTTGCCGCGGTTGCATGTATTCGCAACATCTCGATCCACCCATTAAACGAGGCGCTCATAATTGACGCTGGTTTCCTCAAACCATTGGTTGGTCTCTTGGACTACCTTGACCTGGAAGAGATCCAATGTCATGCAGTGTCGACTTTGAGAAACCTTGCTGCTAGCTCTGAAAAGAACAGGACTGCGTTGCTCCAGGCTGGTGCTGTGGATAAATGCAAGGAGCTCGTATTGAAGGTTCCTTTGTCTGTGCAGTCAGAGATCTCCGCTTGTTTCGCAATTCTTGCGTTGGCAGACGACTTGAAGCCAAAGTTATACGAGAGCCACATAATAGACGTCTTGATCCCACTCACCTTTAGCGAGAATGGTGAAGTTTGTGGTAATTCTGCTGCTGCTTTGGCCAATCTTTGCCTGAGGGTGTCAAATGAGCACAAGGAGTATATATTGAACAACTGGTCTGAGCCTGATGACGGTATCTATGGCTTTTTGCTTAGATTCTTGCAGTCTGGAAGTGCTACGTTCGAACACATTGCCTTATGGACCATCTTGCAATTGTTGGAGTCCAACAATTTGGAGATCAATGCATTGATCAAGGAAAATGAAGCGATTCTTTCGGGTATCAAAAGTTTAAGTGCACAGCAGCAGCAGCAACAGCAAGGTGGTGCTGAAGATTTCGAGGACCCTAAGGTGGAGTTGTTCAACTTGACGCAACAGATCTTGCAGATTCTCGGATAAAGTGGTGAGTAGGGGACCACTTTCTGGCTCTGGAAGTCTGATGTTTGCTTAAGATGTGAGATGCATAGGCTGAAGATTGTAGGTAGTCAAATAGCGGCGTGTATTTGAACTGATAATTGAAATTACTAGGTGTAATTGAACTATGGACTTGCATTTGAAGAGTTGATCTATTTATACTTTGAGCCTCTGCCATCACTAAAAGTCCATACTAAATGTGGGGGACAGCTATTGAAATTTGCAGCAAGACCTTATTTAATACCTTATGTAATGGTAAACCTCGATATGACCACTTCAAGCTAGCAGTCGAAAATGGGGTTTGAATTCAGCTTAGTTTATAGTCAGGGACCGTTTAAAGGTAGTGGTGGGGACAAGTGGTAAGGGCGTGGCCAGTGAGAATAGTGCTCCATCCAAATTAGGCCAGCGGGGCGACTATCGCCCCTAGGTCTTAACGATCACCGCGATCTATGAAGCGGTGTGACATTAGGGGAGTCTTGTCATTTATACCCCCTATAAACGCCCCTTGTGCAGTATTCTTTTACATCACATTTCCGTTCACTTAGCCCGGAATGGCGACTCTTTCTTCCTTTGCCTTAAAAGATTCCAGATCCTTCGAAATGTGCGTGTTTTCCAATTTGTCAATGAGGGAAGATTCTGAAGTGGAGGACAATGAGAGTTGAGGTTTCGTCTCAATTTTGTCAACAAGTTTGTTCCCTTCTTGCTCTTTCTCCTTTTCCTTTTGCTCGTCCTTCTCTTTCTCCTCCCTCATCATCTCCTCGTATTCTTTTTCCACCTCGTCATCGTCCACCGAGCCTCCCAAAGCATCGGATATTTCGCCCACCTTTGCTATCTCCTCCTCCATAACTTCCTTCAAGTCGTATAACTCATCAACGTCCACTTTACTGTTCAACTTTCTCAACATGGTCGAACTTTCGGCAAGCTGGTCAAAGAGCTTTGCGTTAAAGTGCGATTCGTCAATCTTGAGCTGGATTGCAGAGAGTTCTGCGTGGGAGCCCGAAACATGATCGTAAGACTTCTGCACGCCCCGGCGCAACTTAAGCAAGTGGCGTGCTCGGGTTGGGTTCTTCTGTATATCGACCTGTGCAAGATCGCGGTTAAGTTGCGAAAGACGCTCTTCTTGTTCCGTTGCCATAAGCGATGTTTGGAGGATAAGAGACTGCAAATTTGCCATTTTCTTATCATCTTCCAGTAAATTGCCTCCAAACTTTACGTATTCTCCATCGACTGTGCATTTGCCTCGCCTTGAGAGATCAAGCAACACCAAATCAAGGCAGTCGTTTGATATGTAATCGACCTTTGTGGATTCGAGTTCGTGCTTCAAGGTGAGCTTTGTGTATACTCTTCCCTGTGGTGTGCATTTGGCAGCCAATTCTGCGAGGAGCTCCTGGTGAACATACGTGCTTTCTTGGGGACCCCAGCCTATCCATTTTGCGGGGGACAAGTATGACAAGAATGTATCTGGTTTTTTGAACTTGGAAAGAGGAATGAGCACTCCTCTATTTACTAGTTCTGATATGGCAACCTCCAAGTGTGGCTTTCCGTAGATTGGGTGGGTCAAGTCGCTCGCTAATGTGGCTGTGGATAGCACTATTTCAGGGGCCACTAGCTGTCTCAATAACGAACTCCAGGCATTTATGTTTGCTTCGAATCCATCTCTGTTTAGCTCCTTGAGTTTGGAGAAGTCAGAGTATAGTGAGTTTAGCCTCGTACTGGTGAAGTACTTGTTGTTGTGCAAGGTTTCCATGGGATGTGAGAAAATAAAATATGGCTAGTGATATGGGAGTGATGAACTGGCAGCGAAGGTACCGAATACAGGGAGAGTTTTGAGAAATACAGAGGATTACCATCAGGAAGCTTAAGAGTGACTGGGTTGATCAAGGATGAGTGTGGTGAATGTACAAGTAGTGATCAGTGGTTGGCTAATGTTTTCTTGACGAATATAACTAGCCGAGTTAATCAAAGACTAATGTGAGTAAATATGACAAGCCACGTTGATTAAGTGTTTACGAGTACAAAACTAGTGATGAGTGCAGAATTGGTGAACGACTTATTTCTGAAGTCCTTCGGTTAATGATGACCTCTTAATTCAGAGGACAAAAAGTTATTGGGAATGAAACGTAACAATTTAGTTGATAAGATTTCATGAGCGCGAAAGGAGTGATGTGTGATTAGCTTATTCCACCACTTGTTTATGGTGGACTTGATTCCCTGCCAGTTTTTGTGTTGCATTTCATGAAGTCCCTACATTTAGGTAACTTTGGCCAATTTTTATTGCTAGTTAGTAAAGTATATCTGCATGAGAAGATGATCAAAACAAAGTATCTTCACTAACCCGTTGGCTGCATTTTGTCGTTAGGGTCGTCATCTTTTTTACTTTGGCTGCGAAAAAGTGTATTATACAAAAATTCTGAATTCCAGTTGCCATGATGACACAAATGGCCTCCCTCTATTAATCTAATTACTCACCGTGGCCCAACACTCAGAATTCGTTGCACGAAGCATCCTAGTTTTCTTTCATCACAGAGATCCCCTCTTCATAATAAGTTCTCTGGCTTGATCCTCAATGACTTAGTTCATTAGTCCATCATTCTATCTTTAACTCCTGTAAGCTCAACTCCACCTCGTCCCTCAACCTATCCACAACATCCAAAATTGCAGTTGCAGCAGGACTGTCAGCATACTCATCAAAAAAACTCACACCGTTGTCACAGCTCTTTCCAATGCGTGGATCCAACGGCACAGATCCCAAAAACGGCAATCCCAACTCCTTGCACAACTGGCGACCACCACCGGTGGTGGGCTTGAAGATCTGAGATTCGTGCTTACAGTTAGGACATACGAATCCACTCATATTCTCAACAAGTCCCAAAATCTTGATACCTGCCTTTTTGCAGAAGTCAATTTCTTTCCTCACATCAAGCAAGGCAACCTCTTGTGGCGTGGTGACGATGAGGGCACCATCTATTCCAACCCCTTTCATGTATGAAGTCACCAGCAAATGTTCGTCAGAAGTGCCGGGAGGTGTATCTACCACTAAATAGTCCAAGTGATCACCCCAGTTCACATCTTTTAAAAACTGCTTGATAAGACCATTTTTCTTGGCTCCTCGCCAGATGATTGCGGTGTCGGGGTCAGGGAGCATGAAAGAGATACTCATGAGGCCAAGGTTGTCGGCAACGTATACTGGAGAAAGACCTGAGTTGGATTGGTGGACGGACTCCCCTTCAGCACCCAACATGCGAGGAAGAGATGGGCCGCAGATGTCCAAGTCCATAGCCCCAACCTCTAGATCTTCATCGGCAGCAAGTGCCCAACTAAGCATAGAAGTGAAAGTCGACTTGCCGACTCCTCCTTTTCCAGAAAGGACAAGGATCTTGTGCTGTATTTGCGAAAGACGCTCGTTGATAAAAGGCAAGTCCGGATCGGGGCCCTTGGGCATTTGGGTCAGGCATATTTCTTGGTTGGCACACCCAGCACATGCATCATCTTTTCCAGCCTGTTCAGACTCTGGGCCGGGACAGTGTTCGGGCTCAGGGGCTGCCAACTGAGGGGCCGGTTCTTTAGTAGGTGACATGATTAGAAATGAGATTACGTAAGAAACAAAGAGGATAAAAGATGGTGACAATCTGACAAAGAGCAGACAACGAACGGACGGAGTCAGGGAGGTGTCGATGACAAGTGAATATGCCAATTTGAGTATTAGGGGTGATTAGGATTATGATAGGAGTGAATAGGATTATGATAGGAGTGAATATGATTATGATAGGAGTGAATATGATTATGATAGGAGTGAATAGGATTATTATAAGAGTGAATAGGATTATGACGAAGAAGTGTCTACAAGGTCAAAACACAGCAACTGTGAAGGTGACAATAGAGCCATCACTGAATGATGAACGGATGTGGTGAAAACCGGGCAAAAATGGGTAATATTACTCAGTGAGAAATTGATATAGAATAGTAATGAGTGAGGAATGATATGTGGCAAACAAGCGATAATCAGCAAACAGTGACAAATAAGTGGGGGTTGCAAAGTGGTATGACTAAGTTGGATTTACGAAGGGTAATATCAACTTGATGGAAATTGATAAAGTTGCAAAGTGTTACCGAAGTAAAGCTGCGAATAGCGGTCGGTTAAAGTGACGAAAGGAATCATGAGGACCGAAACTCTTGATGGGATAAAACTAATTACCAGTAATAAAGACTCGAAGAAGATAACTAGATGTAAATTCAACGAATATAGAAAATCACTGTTCTTGGTGATGCACCTGGAAGTTCGTTTATGATTGGCGAGGTATTCTGGAAATACCTCGACGCAGGGCGATGCAAGAGAAAGCTGGCATAAACTGATGCAAAACAAAAGGTTGTGATGAGGAACATGAGATGATATCTCAGTAATTGCACCTTACTACCAAGCCTTCATATGAGGGTAGCGATGTCGCCAAATTAAGCGTCCGTGCTTAGTTTTGTAAAAAATATGTTGGGAGAGCGACCCGCGAGAAAAATTCAGTCAGGCACCGAAACTGTTAGAAAAACTCAGCCAGGCACCAACACTAACTCAGCCAGGAACTCAGCCTGGGCCTTGCATCAGACACTAGATCAACTTGGACAGCAATAGGTTCATAAGTAGTTTACTGTTCACTACGAATGATATATCCGCTAAACTTAGAACATATCCGGCGTTGCTTTTGATGAATATCCCTTGATGTTACATAAAGAATTATTAAGGGTCTGATTAACGAACTTGATTATCCGCAGTAGACAAGCACTCGTTTATGCGTAGATAAGCCTTGTTTGAAACCTCTAGAAGCCTATCACCTTCGCACCACGAAGACCCTCTATCCAACGCCAGCCACCCGGTGCGTCGCGAGGAAGTTGACTGGTTTTGAACACCCCACCGTTGACTTGGCATTCTGACGGATACTGTTAAATGTCCACGGAAAAGTAACACAAAAACACCACTAAACCACCGTGATAAGACTCCAAAAGACTTGTCCTTAGGAGAGAAGCGTCCTATATTTAGCGCATTGTTGATATAGATCCCCTCTGCAATACCCCACTGGCAACCATGTTTTATAAACCCCCCTTTAATATCCCTGCGGTGTTTGTACGCGGATGGGAACAGCCTCCTGACTCCAATAATAGAAACGGAAAAATTCTTAGCGATCTAAATTCAGTAACAAATTGCAGCCAAAGGAGTCGCAGCGAGACTATAAATGCGCGTAGAAAGTCTTCAGTTGAATCACCAACAAAATGCAAACCAATTCTCTTATCACACTCGCTGCTCTTGTTGCTTCCTCGCAGGCCCTTTACCTGAACTATTCCATTGTCACCACAGACGTCACTGTGACTGGCTACACCACATACTGCCCAGAGTCTACAACTCTCACTGTTACTACATGTGAAAACCACAAGTGTGCTCCACATGAAGTGACTGTTACCGAGGCAAGCACCGTCACCATCACCGAGGAGTGCGTTGTTCCAACCACTTACACCTCGTTCCCAAACAAGGCCACTACTGTCACTACCCAGGGCTCTGGCTCATACTCCCCAACAAAGGGTCCTGCTACTGTCACCACTGACGTCACTGTGACTGGCTACACCACTTACTGCCCAGAGTCTACAACTATCACCGTTACTACATGTAAGGACAACAAGTGTGCTCCACATGAAGTGACTGTTACCGAGGCAAGCACCGTCACCATCACCGAGGAGTGCGTTGTTCCAACCACTTACACCTCGTTCCCAAACAAGGCCACTACTGTCACTACCCAGGGTTCCGGTTCATACTCTAGACCACAGTCTCCTGCTACTGTCACCACTGACGTCACTGTTACTGGTTACACGACATATTGTCCAGAGTCCACCGTCCTTACTTTGACCACCTGTAAGGAAAGCCAGTGTGCGCCACATGAAGTCACCGTGACTGAGCCAGGTACTATTACTGTTACTGAGAGCTGTGTTGTCCCAACCACCTACACCACAAGCACTGACACTGTCACTGTTCCTTGCGAGAGTTGTGAAAAGACTACTCCTGCTACAACTGTGGCACCTAAGACTGAGACTGCCTCCACTGAGACTCCTAAGACTGAGACTACCTCCACTGAGGCCACCTCGACTCCTAAGACTGAGTCTCCTAAGACCGAAACTGCTTCGACGGAGACCAAGACAGAGTCTACCAAGACCGAGACTGTTTCTTGTGAGACCTGCAAGAAGACTACTGCTCCTGTTACAACTGAGGCCTCCTCAACTGAGACCCCTAAGACTGTGACTGCATCCACTGTCACTCCTAACACGGTGAGCACATCTTCTGCTCTGACTACTCCACGTACCGTTTCTCCTTCTTCTACAACTGCCGCATCTTCTTTGATTGTGATTTCTAGTGCTGGTGCACCTAAGCAGGTTATTGGTGCCATCGCCGGTTTTGCTGCTGTTGTTGCTGCACTTTTTTAGTTAATTGATTTTTTCGCACTTCTTTGTAGTGGCTGCAAATATTTTTAGGTGTAGAAAAAGAAACGCAACAGGGATGAAATGTTGAGGCTGTGACAAACTTTATCCAGCAGGGCGAACTAGGTACGAGATAACTGGTACCAACCAACACAGTAAAACTGCATTGATATAAGCGAATCATGGGGGGATAACCGTGTATCAAAGAAAGGAAATTCACGAAGAAGTGCGTGCGAAGGCCAAAGGAAGCTGGCTCACACATAAAAGGATCCAGCATCACGATTATAAATATACCACCGATTTATAGCCTATTTCGAACATTGTAGATGAGACCAAATACTTCTACTTCTACTGCCCGTTCTAGTCTATCTAGCTTTATCATTATACATCCTCTCTCAATTACACTCGACTATATATCGTCAATCATTACTTTAACAGTTTTACTCTCAACTCAAAGTACCTCTTGTCAACGTCACCCACAGGTAATTTCGTAATTCTAGAGGTAACACCACTGCCAAACTTCTCCAAAGCAAGATCACCCACTCTCTTCGAAATCAACGCAAGAGCGCTGCGCTGCTCGAAGGTGTCTCTGTCTTTGGCAACGGGTACGAGATCTAGCAAAAGTGTGATAATCTCTTCGTTATCTTCATCTTCAAGCAACTTGAAGTAGTTGTAGTATATGCCTGCACCAAAGTTCCAATCAGTCACCCCGCTATTCTTGGGAAACTGCTCAAGCAATTGCTTCACCTCATCACGCAACTGGGCGTTGTTGGTAATGACCGTCTCTGGTCCTAATCTTTTAGAAACGGTATCATGCGCCTCTTTCCACATGCGAGCCTGAACAAGAGCATGACACTGACCACGGAAGTTGCCTCTCAGGGCATCAAAAGTGGCCACAGCCTCGTTGATGAGTTCACGTGGAATCTTGTACGTCGAGACGAGCTCGTCCTCCAGGTCATCCGCTCCATCAGTCTTGATGTACTGGATGTTCCCAATAACTAACAGTCTCAACACTGATTTTGCCTTTTCGTCATCAGAGTGGTGCGCATACACATACACAGCCTCCTTCCAGAGCCCGGAACTTTCTAAAAACGCACCAAAGTCGAGCGATAACAAGTCAAAGAAGGATGAATTGCACGGGTACTTCTGCTTGAGCACTTTGGCAACGATCCACTGAAGTTTGGTGTTAAGCGCTGACCCGAAGAGCAGCTTATCAATTATAGTGTCTTCTCCTTGCAAATCCTTGTAGATCTTCAAAATCTGTAGGACCGGTTGTTCAGCATTTTCTCCGCCAATATTTTCACTTTGCAAGACATCTGAAACTGTCTGCGTCTTGTCACCATACATGAGGCGTACGCCCAAAGCCAAGTTCCATGGCAATGCCAACTCACAAAGATCACCTGTCAATATGCGGTAAACCTTGCGAATGGCCTGAGGCACAGAGTGATGCATCCACTCTCCCAACTGTTTTGCTGCAAGCTCTTTTACTGTCGAGTTACTAGAGTCTGCAACGGTGATGATACTGGCAAGATGTGGATTGTTGGATTCGAGCGCAAAATCGACGGCACGCTCCAAATCACCAGCTACCATGGCAGTATAGATCATCTCGAGCGCGTCCCCACGGTGCTCTTCGTAAAGAGACTCAAGTACCGGGCGATTGTACCACTTGAGCCAGTCCAAGAACACATCTCTACTCCGAAGAATTGCAGTATGAGCACAGGCAAGCCCCAGGTTGACTATTTGTGTATCGAAAAGGGCAGAGGCTAGGCGTAACACCTGCTCTTCGTCTGAGGCCAAATTGTTGCCAAGGTCATCAAAGGTCTGCTGACCAACTTGATCAACTAAAGGGAACCCATTTTCCCTCAGAACAAATGCAGAGTTCGCCAACAAATGTCTAATGATGCGTGGCATGTTGTTAGGGTATATATCCTGATCCACCTCAGCCAATGTGGTTTCTTTCCTCGCACTGGCAGCATTCAGTGTTGCCTTCTCGACCTTTTTATTGAATCCTCCAAACAAGAGGCCGTCCAAGTCTTCCAACTTACGCGTTTCTGTCAGCAATGGGTTCAACGCCGAGTTGATATCGTTGGCCAACTCCAATTGTACAAGCCAATCTTTGGAAACGGGAACACTGGCTTTGACTTGAAGGTTGGAAAAAACCGAGTCTTCAACAACTTCAGGCTCATATGCTTTTTCCTGGACAATCTCATCGAAGTTGGCATCAGGTGGTAGCACACTCACAACTTGCTTGAGGTAGTCGAGGTTTGAGACTGGGAACGAAGAGGTCGAAGATGTAGCCGAGCTGTTGTCAGCCACCGCTTCATCAACAACCATCGCATCTTCCACCTCTTTATCCTGTAAGTAGTCGTTCAACTTTGAGCTGATCTCTTGACTGACCAAGTCTCTCTTCACATTCAAAGCACTGTCCACCTCATTCACCTCGAAGTGGAAACGTCCCGGTACATTACCCGTCTGCTCCAAATACTTTGATTTCTTGAGCTCTTGGTCAAAGCGGCCACTTTCGTATAAACGCGAGTACTCCATCATGCTTTCACTCTCCTCATTGTCTTGTTTGCGCTTCAATTGCTGGAGGTACTCGACGTTGGTGGCGCTGTCACCCTCCGTGATATCATCGACGAGCCCCCACACACTGAAGTGCTTCACGCGGAAGACCCATTTGAATGTTATGGGGTCGTAAGTAACAAACTCAGTTCCGACTTGCAGCTTGAGGTACTTGATGAAGTCCACGTGCGATGTACCGTCACGCGGTTGAACCTGCTCCAAAGTAATCGTCGCAGGAGAGTTTATTCCAAATCCCATAGGGTCCTTGGACTCGTGGCCGGATTCGTCGACGTTGGGGTGAGTGTAAAAGTATTTGCGGCCAATCTCGAATTTGTTACCAAAAAGAATTTTGTTTAATGTCGTTCCTTTTTCTTGGGCCTTGTGGACGTATTGGGTGAGGTCCACCGTGTAGTCATATGCGATCTGTCCGTAGCCAATACGACCAATGATGAAACTCTCTAATAATGCGAGCTTTTCGTCAGGCATAGCCATCAACTCGCTGATGGATGGTGTACACCAGTATCCGTCATTGGCATCAGGATCGTCTACATCGGGCACCTTCTTGTGCACCTTGACACTTTCACCTGCAATCTTGCTTCTTTTCACCGGGATCTCGACTTCGACTTCGACCTCGTCATCATTGTCGTCATTGTCTTCACGGCTGAGGATACGCCGTCTCTTGGCTGTCAACACCTTGTCTGCGTCGATCAAATGGAAATTAAGTGGCTTGGACTTAATTACCAAGCGCTTTATGCTTGCAGCACTGCGTGCATTGTAGGCTGCGCGAATCGGTTGGGGCCGTTTTTCCGTCACGCTCGGTGCGTGGAACGGCTCTGTTGTGGTGAAAAGGCCCTTGATGGACGAGAGACTGGCAGTGTTGGGGCGGAAAAGCTTAAAAGCCAGACCAAGCTTGCCAAGAAGCGACTTTTTTGGCTTCGAGGCTTGCGAGAAGGTCCTCTTGCGCGGAGTTTCTTTGGAATCTGAAAACAACTGCAGTGTGACTGATGCGGGCAAAGTTTCCCCCGTGTAGTTGATGGAAGTAATGGCTGGGTCCGCGTTGTAAGGATTCGAGGAAAGTGTGGAAATTGGGGCCCCTGCAGAAGCAGTAGCTCCTAGTCCTGTATTACCTGATGCACTGTTGCCAAATAAGCCAGTGGTGCCAGAGGATCCGGTGTTGCCAAATAATCCAGTGGTGCCAGAGGATCCGGTGTTGCCAAATAATCCAGTGGTGCCAGAGGATCCGGTGTTGCCAAATAATCCAGTGGTACCAGAGGATCCGGTGTTTCCAAGTCCAGTTTTACCAAATAAGCCACTAGATCCAGTTGTACTTCCCAAGCCAGTATTACTTGACAAACCAGTACCTGATGCAGCATTTGCGGCACCATTCGATGCAGTATTTCCAAACAACCCCGAGGTAGTTGCGCCGGTAGTCGAATTTCCAAACAATCCTGAAGCAGAAGTCGCTGCTGTCGCTGCGGTACTACCCAACGACAAACTACCCGTGGTGCTGTTGCCAAATAACGACGGCTTCGTGGTATTTGCTGTGTTTGAACTGTTTCCAAACAATCCTGAGCCTGCATTGCTCGTGCTATTGCCAAAGAGTCCCGATGTTGAGTTGGTTGAGTTGGTTGAGTTTCCAAAAAGACCTGATGTTGCGTTGGTTGAGTTGGTTGAGTTCCCAAACAATCCGCCGGGGTTCGTGCCTTGTGATGGCTTTGAGAACGATGTGGTGCCGGCTCCACCTACACTGTGTCGTTTGGCAGCGTTACCTGCTTGGGACCATGAGTTGTCGAGGGACGCCATTATAGCGATGAAGAAAAACAAAGAGAAAAATAAAGCGACGTGAGCGTAGCGAAAAACAGTAAAGAACGGGCCGAGTTAAACTAACAAGAGGAAGAACAGATATGATGTTGTAGAGTCAAGCTGACGTGAACAAAGCAGAAAATGCAATATCGGTGGGTGAACGTGAGAGTGTACAAAGTATAGCTGAAGAGTAAAGAGAAAAGAGTAGATCATGTGGATTACATAATTGACCAAGCAGAGCAAATGTGAGACCAGTAAGCTGAATGTGATGCTTAGTGGAACAGTTGGATGATTGAGTGCGCGCAACAGGTTGTCTTTACTCAGTTGCCACTCTATCTCAGCATTCACGTAACGGGTCTTTCGATGTTCACTGCCAGAATTTGTTCATTACTCAGATGGAAGTTCTAATACATTTGCACTTAATACCTGCACTGAAACTCCATTACCTCCTCCCCATCGCCCATCACTGACTTTCAGTAATTTCCAGTTTAAACTCCTCATTTTGGATATCAAACTATTATGTCTTAGCATCTAATTGTTCACTCAAGCCTACACTTATTATTCTTTCTTACCATTATATTCATCACTCAGTTGTCACTAGTTTTAACTCGTCCATCATAGACTTTTTGCTCATCCATCTCTTGCGCCTGCTTCACTGAAATTTTGTGCCATTGCTCATTGATACCCACCAACTCATTTCGGTCAGTCTACTCCACCACCTCCACCTTCTTAACCCCCTCGGCAGCGTTCCAAAAGCCGTCAAACTTGCGCAACCCCCCCTTCATACCATAGACCTTGTTGGGAATACCCACATCCACCATCCAGTGCGTGGTATCACCTAACTCCATCAACCCGTTCTTGTAGGCGTGCAAAATACCGTTGATCGGTAAGCCCAACAGAACACACCAGCGGCACTCGATCTTGAGCAGCGCAGGAGTGCTACTCAAGGTGCCCGAACCACCATCGATTCCACTGGGGATGTCCAAAGACATCACTTTCGACAGCTGCGTGTTGCACCACTTCACCAACTTGGTCAAAATGGCCACATCCTCCTCGCTATAGTACAAGTCATCCAAGTGCTCGTCGTAGCCCTGCAATGCGTCAATGATCAACTCCACCGGTGTATTCAACTCGTGGTTCACGACGTGCAACAAATGGGCCAAGTCGCCGGTGATCAACTTGCCGCCACATTTCTCGAAAAGAGCCATCTGCGTGGTAAGCTCCACATCCGTGTTGTCTGGTGCGGCAACCATAAAGCCCATGACACGAATACCGTGGTTGGTCAAATGACGACCCGTAGCAAATGCTCGTGCTCCACACCTGCTGCTACCCACAAGCAAGAGAACTAACGGCGGGAGGTTGTGGTTTTTCTTGTTGCTCAACCGTGAGGGTCCGCCCAACACATTTGCACAGATGAGCTGCGACAAGTTGACCGCACATGCCTCGGTAGTCATGGCCGCGGTCATGCCGAAGTCGCCTGCGAATCGCTCGATCTCGAGGAGCTGAACCTGCAGAGCCACCACTACTGGCTGTCCGAAAGAGTCGACGATCTTCAACTTGTCCTTTATGGGAGGAGTAGCAGCCTTTTCGATTTCACGACGTGGGGGGGCCTGGGTTTTCCCAATCTTGTCCCAGTTATCAGACCCTGAAGAAATGACCATCTCGTCGTTGTCGTACTTTTCCTTCTTTTTGTTATGGCTGACCAAACGATCGCTAGGATTGACGGTATCGTTTTGCTGGAAGCTCTCGAAAACAGACTTTTTGTCAAACATCGCGAGGTTTGCGGCAAAATCAAAGTCCTTGGGTACACCGTTGACACTTGGTGTGAGCAGTGGAGGTGTGGACGTACGTGAGTAGAGAATCGCATCATCCGGAGGAAACTGGTTGTAGTATGGGTTTGAGTATGCTGGACTAGAGTTCTTCTTGGACTGGCCTGGAGCGTTGGATGGATTCGGAGGGTTGGGTTGATTGGATTGGGCTGTTTCGTTCTTCTTTCCTTTCTTGGGGAGTTGAAGGACCTTCAAATCCATCACGTCGACCGCGTTGACGCTTTTTCCGTCGATCGTGATGACCTTGGGATTGATCCGGGTGATTGTCCCGGAGGACTTTGTGCCGTCCTTCAAGAACAAGTCAACCTTGTAGTTGAGGAACTCGGTCATGGTGGTGAAAAAAAAGAGAACAGAATATTTTAAGTGGACGTGATCCTGGCGAACCTCAACCTGAAACAGCTATAGACGAGTAATTTGAGTGACACTGGGAGTAGTGGCACGCGGTAGGAAATGGAGTCATAAGGTAGATCAAGGATATGTTGTTGGTGCGAGAAATAAGAGTACAAGAGGTTTGTGATTGTGCGTTTTATAAGAGGAAGAACTGAATCTGTATGTAACTAACAGATCAAGTCCCAGTAATCAACAAACATCCTCGCTACAGAAATAACTTTGTTCATGAGGATCTCATTTACTTTTTTGTGCTTCATCGTCTTTATAGAATCTTTGCAAGTTGTTCATTTCACTATGCACTGTTAATAAAACGTTATACCCCAACACTTAAGAACCAAGAAATACTTGCCCCATTTTGATGGCTCAAATAGAGATTAGTGGATTCACGTCATTCTTGAACTTGCAAACGCGCCTTCGCATTCGAAATCACCACTTGATTTGGAGCACTTTCATGGGCTTTCTGAAGTTTTCTCATGGTTTGGCTGCGAAAAATGGCGCAGTCTAAATCCGCTGCAAATTCCAGAGACTCATCGGCCCGTGCTGGTATGTTCATGCCCAAAAGAAGTAAAAGGCATTGATGCTTCCAGAAGAAGTTTCTATCTTGGTTTGGTCCAATTACTGCGACCTGAAACTCAGTTTGCTTCAAAAACCGTTGACAGTGTTCATAAACCTACAATGAAATTTTTGGCCATCACTAAATGATTACTATGTTTCATGTGTCACTTCTGGAACCTTGGCTCTGAGTTACAGAGACCATCAAAGAAAATACCAGTCTTTGAGAAATTACTTTCAGCAACTTCTCTGAATGAAAATTCTTTCAAGAAAACCATTGAAAACTAAATTCCCTAGTATCCAGAACAACCCCATCGCCTCCGATATATTCCCAAACCAGCCGCTACTACATCATTTTTTGGCTTGTTTTCCTCGTCTCTTTCCACAAATTCAATTTGCTCATAGATCAAAAACCACAACTGGGTTTACTTTGTATCTTGTCTCAGAAATTTCCCTAGCTTAACAACTTTCCTAACTTTTTAGTTTATTGGAGAGATGAAATATCCTCAAGACTGATCCTGAGTGCTCAACTACCTTCAATGCTGATTGTTACAACAGGTTGATTTACTGATTCCAGTTACCATACACCTGAACTCTTAATCTCCCCCAGATAGCCCTTTGATTTTAAGCTGAAACCCCTCGCTTCTTGATAAACTTTCCCACAATTTTACACCGCTTCGCCCGGTAGTTCGTTAATCCGCATTTAATCTTTCCTGCATTATCTCCCATACCCCGGATCATCAACGCCCAAAATCTACGAAACCCTCACCAAACCTGTCTCCAATCCAGTCTGTAACACACCTAAACTCTATTTATTTCCATGCAATAGGCCCACAGGAAGTGTTTTGTAGTTCCGCAGTGCCCGAGGCTCCTTATACTTTCCCTCTGATTTTTCACCACTTATTTTTTCATTCATGTCAGCATGTCCTTAACAACCACAGATATATTCCTCTACATCCCCAACCTTATCGGATACTTCCGCGTGTTGACGGCATTGGCGTCGTTCCTCGTGATGAAAAACCACCCCGTATATACCTTTGTGTTGTACGGGATCTCTGGTTTTCTCGACGCTTTCGACGGTTGGGCAGCTCGAAAATACAACCAGGGCACCCGTTTCGGTGCGGTTCTTGATATGGTCACTGATCGTTGCGCAACATCTTCGTTGATTGCGTATCTCTCGCTCATATACCCAAGATGGACATTCGTTTGGCAAGTCTTAATTTCCTTGGACCTTGCTTCTCACTACATGCACATGTATGCGATGTTGCTGTCGGGATCATCGTCGCACAAGAATGTTGACAAGAAGCAGCTGAAGCTTCTTTCGCTCTACTATAACAACAGAACAGTGCTTTTCTTAGTGTGCATGGTGAACGAATTTTTTTACGTTGCGTTGTACTTGCACCACTACCAGTTCTTCTGGTTGGGCACTGTCATGTGCTGGTTGAGTGCGCCAATCTGGTTCTTCAAGCAGGTTGCTAACGTCATTCAGTTGAAGGCTGCAGCTTTATTGTTGGCTAACATGGATGTGGAGGACAGGAACAAGGGTAAGGACGAGTAGATCCATTGACTATCGTAAAGCGGGCTGGGTTATTGACACTTTTAATCAACAGATAGCGAAAAACTGAGAGGATAAACCGAGAGGAGCTGAAGATTGAGAAGTTACTGGACGACTGAGAAGATGGTTACAAGACATAGTTACAAGATAGAGTCACGCGAATCAACTATAAATCGGATGTGCCTAATAAGTACCCAGATGAAGAACTGGGATACATTGAATGACATTGATTGGATCCACCAATCATCAATCGCAAATGGTTACCATTGTCCGAGATAATAGTAAATGTTGGCAATTTGAATTGCAGCGAATATTTAACTGTAGAAAAGCTGTTTCAAGACTGGACAACTTTGGTACTTGTAAAAATGCTGCATTTTGATATCTGATATGATTGGATGATTTCAAGGCCTGGTCGGTACTTAATATGAATCACGTCTACACTAAAGTACGCGTCTATAAATAGCCATTGGGGTCCTAAAGACCTACCTTGGAGGTAAATTATGTGAAAGGGCGAGAGCTTGTGCGAAAACAGGTGATGTTCAGGCCCAGAGCGAATTATATACATGATATGATGTAAATATCTATGAGGAGATAGGATGAATGTCGGTAGTACCGTCCAAATACCGGTATCATACTTTCATGCTTTTATTTTGTCACTTTCGGTTTGCTTCTGACTGTTTCCTGTGATAGGTTTTGCTTAGTGCGCTTATCATGCGCACGAATCAAGCATAGATGAAAACACAACTGCTTGAGGGACTCGCTGGAGTTATTAGAAAATTGGGTACTTGACGAAGGATAGCCAGATTGTAGTATAGAAGTGATAGCCTAATATAATTCGTTGAATCATCAGTGAAGCTTTCACTTCATTTCCCATTTCTAGTCAGTAGATTCAAAGTTTAAAGAAATATCAGTATTGGTAATTTTGGTGATTCGCGAAGATAAACCAGTCCAATACAACGCTTTAGTATTTAGTAGCCAAGAATAAACCGAAAAAGTAAGAGGTTTTCGATAAACACCAGAGTAAGATGTGTTCCGGTTTGATTTCAAAGCAAGTGCGTGGTCTACCTTGTTGAATTCTCTGTAAAAGATTGTCTTTCCCTGGTCAAAAGCTCATTCTAAAAACCACTCATCTTTATGCTCGGAAATCCCTTTATAACTCACTGAATGTCATATCGTTACAGAACCCTCATTCAGTAACGTTAAAAACAAATTATTCGTCCCAGATCGTGCTCATGCTTATCGGTGGCTTGGTCAACCTGTGTTGAGTTTATGGGCTTGTTTGGAGTTCTTTTCAATCTCTTTTTTGAGTTTCTCCCTCATTAAGCCACCAACCTGAGCCATGTATCCCGCCAAAAACTCCCCCACCTCTTCACACAGCCTTTCACTTCCCACCTCATTTAAACTATTGACGGTCCGTGCAAAAACCAAAACAGCCTCGTCAACGACATGCTTGAGCATCAACCGCTTTGCACGCTCGATCAACTTAACAAGCCTCACGAGGCCCTTGTTGTAGTTCTGCGTCTCCCAGAAAATAGCACACTTGAGCACATGGAGATGTAAAAGAAACACCGTCAGTCCCAGCTTCAGGTTCTCTTCTATGAGACCCGCCGCAGCAGAGTAATTACCCACAAGCATCTCGTTTTCTACATGCAAAAGCACGACTTCGTTGCGCAAATCAAGCTCCTGGATTGCGCTATTTTCCAACGACTTGATAATCTGGCCGGCTATCGCACACTGCATGGCGTCCATGTGCTCACGCGCATCCACAATGGCCATACGGACCTGGAAAGAATTAAATACCGAGTTGTTGTTGCCAATGGCCCCGCGATACGTTTCGAACAAGCCATCGAGTTTGGCCCGCAAGCCCTTGACATCGGTTCGCAAACGTGTAGAAAACTCATACTTGAGCGAAATAAGGAGCTTATCTATTGGCTTTTCCGCGTACTCAATGGCCAACTGATGGTAAATCTTGCTGAGGGGCCCTACGCCCATGTTATTCCAAACGACGGATTGCATCTCAGCTGACTTCACAAACAGCAGTGTGGAAGAGTCGTAGAGAGAGATGTAGGTTGCCTTCAAGAGCGCTTCGAAGTACGTGGCGTCACCATCGCCGTTGTTCATCAATTGCATGGCCTTGAGGTTGTAACTCATAGCATACAATGGGAGCGACACCAGCTGCGACTTTTGAACTAAGAAGTCCAAGAGCTGGTCTTCAGAGCTTGCGGTGTTGAAGATACTCAGCAAGCGCACATTTGGTTTATTGCGCACAAAGTTGAAGAGCCATGAGAGAATGTATGTTAGCGTCAGGTTGTCTTTGTTTTCGCGCGCGACCGAGATGGCCTCTTCGATAGAGTCTACGGCGCTTTCATCTTCGCCGAAAAACTGGTGGAGTGATGCCTTGGAAACCAATGCAAAATGGTAGAAGTACTTGGAGTTGTTGGAGACCATGTAGTCGAAATATTGGTGCAACAGCTTGAAAGCGCCATTGTAGTTGGAGTCGTGAAGATGCTCAAGGTAGCGGATGTAGTAGTACAGTGGCATGTTGCTAAAGGTGCTTTGGACCAGTGACAATGATGTATGGGAAGTCATTGCCTCCATTACACGGCGCAAACCTGGTGGAGTGGGGGTACCAAACAGCTCTAAGATGGAAATTTGGTGGTCGAGGAGCACTTGGAGGTCTTGCTTGGCGATTGGGGTGATTTCAGTGTCTGTTTTGTCGTCACCGATAATAGTTTCGAGTTGGTTTGTGAGCGATGAGAAAAGAAGTTGATCAGAGCTGACAGAAGATGGTGTGAAAGAAGTTTGTTTAGGGACGGGTTGTTTTAGTTTGTTCGATTGTTGTTTTGTTGGTGGTTCATTCTTTGAATTATGAACCTGTGAACTTTCATGCTGATGTTCATCCTTTAATTCAGTCTTTAGCTGTTCACTTTCTCTATACTCCTGAAACAGCCGCATCAACAAAAACACCTCGTCGAACGAGACGAGCTTAAACGAAGTGGTCACCTTTGCAATAAAAACACCCAATATCGATCGCAGCAGCACCTTTCCTTTAACCGCGTATATTTCGATCTGGGGCGCCAATAAATTGCACACGCCCCCCACTTTGGAGTCGAGTTCTTCCACAGAGTTGATTTTCCAAAGAAGCAGAACAAGGCCCTCGCGAGTCTGTGGTGGCAATCGCGCGCATAAGTCCGAAAGTTGCGGGATCACAATCATACAGCCTGTATCGTGGTTGTAAATTGTGTGTTCGCTACCGCTCACCATATGTGTGATCAAAGTGAGTGTCTGACTGCGCTCCAGATACGGCACCTGACCGGTGCAGTAAAGCTCAATGAGGAAGAGCAATGCGAGCTTCTGAGGGTTGAGGTCTTCTGTGAGAAGTAATCGTTTCATAGAGACAAAAGAATATAAAATATACAGAATAAAGAATGAAAGGACTAACAAAATGAAGAAGTTTAACAAGACTTGATATGATATTGGAAGTGAAAGATGCAAATACATTATGATCATTGAAGCCGGTGAGTTTTAGGGGTGTTCGGGGTAAAAATCAATGGAAAGAGCTGGCGAAGCGAACGTCAAGACTAATTGGTGTGAACTAGAAACAACTAAAATGCCAGCAGTTGCCGTTGTTTAAAACTGATTACAATCCATGGTCTGGTTTATCGCTTTCGTCGATTTATTCGATTTATTGTTGGTCTCTATTTCACCAACAAGGATAATGAATTATATTAACTCTGGCATAGCGCTACAGTCACAAGTAAAAGCATATTCTAAATCTTTCATAATTAATGATAGTCATTTTTTAGACTCCTAGTGTTTTCTTTAATGTATCCAAATCTATACTATAGAAACAAGGCCTATACACTGTTTCTTTTCACGTTTCGACTCATGAATCATATCCCTATCCTGATATCCTACTCCTCATCTGAAGCTACATCTATCTCTGGCATTTCGAAGTCCGAATCGTCATCTTCTGCCGGAGCGGTAACAACAGGTGCAGCAGCAGGTGCAGCAACAGAAGCAGGTGTAGCAACAGAAGCAGGTGCAGCAACAGAAGCAGGTGTAGAAGCAGGTGTAGCAGCAGGTGCAGGTGTATCAGCAGGTGCAGGTGCATGAACATCAATGGTTTTAACCTCAACCTCGACCACCTTCTCCGCACCTCTATCTGTAAGATCTGCCTTTTCTGTCTCAACCTTTCTGCGCTTCAAGTCAGCAACCTCTTCGGTCTCAGTTAGTCTCTTCTCAGCACCCTGGCCAACTTCAACTCTGTGGAAGAGACTATTCTCAACTAATTCTGGGGTTTTCTCTTCTTCCTCTTCTTCCTCTTCCTCTTCTTCCTCCTCTTCCATGGCAACACTCTTTATAATTGTTGGCAATGGAGGAAATCTGGGGTTGTTGAAAACACTCAACAATGCATCATTGGGCAACAAAGAAGATACAATCGGCAACAAAGACACCTTTTCGAATCCAGGGTGCAACACTGCATTCACAAGTAACTCACGTAACTCACGTGGGACTGCATGCTCGACATTGTAATGGCGCGCATTGACAGTCTCCACGATCATATAACGCATTATCTTGTAGTGCTGAGTTGGTGGAAGAGTAGCCTTGCTCACCACAGCATTCAACAACTTGCGCACTGCCACTGTGGTGTCAACGGGAATAGATTCTGCAAACAAGTGCAGGTGAGAAAGCAAGTCGGCCAACGGTACGCTGGATGTGTTCTTCTTCTTCTTGCTCTTGAACTTTTGAGTATCAGGCTTTGGGGTTACTGTGTGCTCCTCAACTCTAGGCTCGACAAGCAACAACGCAGCATCAACGAACTTCAATACTGTATTCTCGTCAACATACTGAACAAGCGCGAGGTATGATTCCACACACTCCAAGAGCGCAATGTACACTGCCTCATTCTCAAGAAGCTGCGTGTAGTTGAACTTTTTGTTCTGGAAAGGAAGAAGAGTCTCGAGAAACGACAACACAGTCGCAAGATGCGGCACCGTATTGCCGCGGAACGTTCCGGAAAGTGCCGTCAAAAGCTTGATGGCACTGTGGTGGTTCTCTATAATGGTGATACGCAACAATTCGCAAGTAACAGGGTCAGTGACATCGATCTTGAAGCTCTGGAACTTGAGGTTGACGGCACAAATAGCCTCGCATAACACAATGATGCGGCCAACGGGCACCTTGACACTAAATCCAGTGCTGGTGGTGACAAGGGCACTGAGAAGACCCATCAAAACCGCGATGTTGGACGAAATCGACAACACGGACTTGGGGTTGTTCAAGTCGATGTGCAAACTTTCCAAGATCTTGTCGCTGCCTCTAGGCAACAGATCCAACAAACGAAGGAGATCGCCGTCATCATTCAAGAACTCCTTGTAAATGTGCAAGATTGAGGTAATTTCCGCCAACAAATCGTTGACCTGCTTTTGCCAGAACTCCTCGGGGTCGGTTTTCTCAATCACCGGCAACGCGGCGAGCACGCCGAAAACCGCAGTCTTGAGGTCCTCGGGGTAACTTGCAAAGTCGGCGCGGTTCATCATCGACACCAACCGCGTGCGCAATTTGTTACCAAATGGGCGGAAGGTGGTTGAGTGGTTCACAATGTACACTTTAAGCGACAGAAGAATAAGCTGCGGGTTGTAGTGAAGCTTCTCAAGATATAAACCGAGGAATGAAGGCAACCTAGGCGTCAAAATCTCTCTTGTGAGTGTTGGCTTTCCACGAATCTTGGCTGCAAGGTTATCGATGGTGACCACAGTAGCGTTGAAAATCTTGATATCAATAGTGTTATTGTAGTGTTCCAAGTTTTTGATAAGCTGTCCAAGAAGCTCCACACCTTCATTGGCGAGAATCGTGTAGTTGTCAGTGATTACACGGATGAGTGCAGTTCCACACCACTTGTTGTACTCGATAGGCGACCGGCACAAGTTCAATGTACGCGAGACGAGGTGTTTGGTTTCGGATTTGCTGAGACCCTGGAGTGTGGCCTTGTGGTGGAGGGAACGGAGGATCGGCACGATCGACTCAGGAGCTTTCTCGATCTCCTTGAGGATGATGCTGATGGGAAGTGACATAGCTGAAAAAGAAAAGAAGAAAAGAAAATTGATTAAACAAGAAAAGCGTGCGAAGAGGTTGAAATCATCCAACTTTGATTAAGCAATTATTGGCAAATTGATAGAGGTGGTGTTTACAAGGTAATATGAATTCTGTCAAGCTTTCTGTTTCTGACTTCAGGCTTTGCTGGACGCGATGAGCTCGCGATGGCTGAAAATGGCTAGAAAATGGCTAGAAAAAAGGCTGCAAAAAAATGATATTCGGATGAGCTGCGTTGCTTATACGCAAACTAAAAATGGAATCATATGAAGATTTGCCTTGACAGTATGAAAACATAATTTTTTCCTTGTGCGTTTAATACAACGGCTCCTTACTTTCCTGTGGCCTAATCCGTTCTGTGCTGGCTGCAAAAGTACACCAAAGTGATAATTTGATAATTCAACACTGAAATGAAGTCCTTGGATTGTACAAAAAGTTGCGGTTCCTTTGTTTCTTGTGATCTTTTAGGTGAATAGTAAGTGTTTCTTCGAGCTACTATAAGCAGGGGTACTGATAATAGCGTAGGTTGCTTGTTTGTCTGAAGTTATAAATTTTCCAAATCATAGCACATCGATGTCCCTTCTTACATTTCTTCAGCCTTAAATACTCTGAAACTGGCACATATTCCTCCAAATATTTTGGGTGCAAAATTGATGTTTAAGGATGCATTTTGTAGATACTTAGAATACTCTCTACGTTTATAACCTTTTGCTCCTTCGGGGATCATTGATCAACTCCCGTCAATACATACTTCTCTTTTGTTCTTACATTACTTGATGTCTCAAAAATACTAGCATAGAGCTTTAAAACGAGCCCTATTGGTATGAATTAGCCATTCAAAAATGAAGGCAGGTCCACTCAGGTATATCTACGTTTGTATCTGTATCTAATCTGTTAATCACTCTAACATCGTCTCAGGTCATTTGTCACTTCACACTGCAACCTAACCTCAAAGTATTCTATTACTCCATAACCCAGTTATCAATATTTGGTTATTCCTCAGATATCACTCTTACAATTCAATTTGCTCTTCCCTATCCGCCTCAGCGAAAACATGATCTGGCTACAAAGCGCTATGCTTAAATTTTAATTAACTTACAAGACATCGGCCAACAACCCACTAAAGCCGAATGGCTCGTACAAAGTCCCCTCACCTTCAAAAAACTTGGACATCGACTCGACCCAGTGCAATCTCAAAGAGTGCAACATCGCAGACGTGCCCTCCATAACCACTAAAATCACAACGGTCAACGTGAACCACATGGCAAACAAAATCACAGTCATAAATGTACCGACAAATCCAGTCTTGCCAAAGGCACCACCGATTGTCATCGACCACAACACTGTAGACAACTGCGCGTGTGCCAAAGACAACGCCCACAAACGCAAGTACGAAGCAGTGTGCGAGACACAGTTAAGACAGAACTCAATGGTGTGAATGACCTGGTGAATCATAACATCACCAAAGTTGTGTGCCTCATGTTCGTCGTCATCGTCGTCGTGCTCGCTTTCGTGCAACTGCTGGTACTCGGCTTCGGCATCCAACTTCTTCTTCAAAGTCAAAGGCTTGTACAACAACAACCATGGCACACAAACCAATGCGATCAAAAGAAGAATGGTCTGCACGGTGGCCTGGCCACTGTACAAGGGTTCGGCGACGGTTCCAGGTGACAAGAACATCGAAATCAACATGTTCAACAATCCAGGTGGCTGTCTGTTAACGGCGAACCAATTCACAGACCACTTGTAGACAATACAGAGAGAAAGGTATCCGAAAATACCCTGCATGAACAACAAACCTGGTACAAAGTTACCAATGATGTCGACGACAGACTTAAAGTGGATGTAGTTGACGAGCGAAAAGAAGTAAGAGTATGTCATGTGCATGTAACCCATCAAGATCGACAACTTCATCTTGTACGAATTCGAAAACAAAAGAGCATTCTCAGTACCGTGCCACGCAGAGTCCAAACCAAACGAGTACGTGCCGACCTGCGTTGCCTTGACGGTCTCGCCCACCTCAAAGTGTTCAGGCCATGCCCAGCCACTGCTAAAGAGAGTCATGGACTTGGAGAAAAGATCGTTGTACAAAAGTCCAGTGTACATGGAGAATACACCCATCAAAAGCAAGATGTATCTACCAGTGTAGGCCATGTCGAAAATCTCATCACGCTTCATAGCACCCAACTTCTTCTCGTTGAAAACCAATGCCAGGGCTGCTAGGGTCAAGATGAACCCGTGACCCAAGTCACCAAACATGATGGCGAACATGAACGGGAAAGTGATGATGGTAGGCAAACCCGGGTTGACCTCGCGGTATGTAGCAATACCGTAAGCATCACAAATGCTCTGGAACGCCGCAGTGAACTTATTAGTACGGTGGAACGTAGGTGGGGTTCTCGAGGTTTCCATAACATTGACAAGGGTGGGGAGGTGCAGCGTTCTCACAGTTCTGGTGATTGTTGCAATCTCATCGGTAGGAACCCATCCCTCACCAACCAACGTCTTCCTGCTGTCGTCGTAGTCACACTTGTTCATGGCCTGGTACACAGCCTTCTCACGAGCAACAACCTCCCACCACTTAGCCAAATCGCGCGAAATTGCAATCAACTCAGAGTCGAGCGCACTCTCAGACAGACTAACAACGGTTTGGAGGTCCTCTAACTTGGCATTTACCTCCTCCAACTGCTCGGAGCGCAAAGACGCGGTACCATCAACGTTGTAGATCTTTGCATCCAAAGACTCACAGATTTTGCGGATTCTTTCGTTGACGAGCTGACCGTGCGAGAAGATGATAAAAGTGTTCTTCTCCACAAACTCGCCCGACTTGGCGTCGAAAACCGTTTCTGGCACTTCCTCGGTGCTGTAGTACAAGTTTCCGCGCAACACTCTCCAGAGAATCTGCTGGAGGGTGTTGACCTTCGAGCGTGCAATGACACCAGAAATGAATGGTTTATGGGCCGTTTGGCCAGTTTCAAGGGCCTCGAGCTCATCCTCAGTGGCCTCTTCACCATGCTCGCGGAAGAAGGAGTTGACAGATTTGATTGTTGCTCTGAATTGTCTCAAGTACGACTGTCTTTCGTAGAGAGTCTGTGTCGAATCAACGAGTGACAGGACCCTGGTTTCCAACAACTTTGCGTCTTCAGCCAATTCATCAATCTCAGACTGAGGCACGATTGGTTGGAGGTCGTAGGGGAAGGTCTTAATAGGGATTTGCTTTTTGTCGAGCTCATTTTTAAAGTAGGTGTACTGGCGCTCAATCTCGTCAAGAGTGCGCAATTCCTTGACAAAAGCACGCTGGAATTCACTCACCTTGGAGTTGAGGTCACGGAACTGAATAAGATTGAGCTGGCCGACCTTGTAGATGACATCCCTTGCGACTTCGGTCGGGACGTACAACTGAACCAAGGACATTTCCGCAGAGCCTGGATGTTAGTATTTTGGTGGTCTCGGGTGTAACCCATGGTCACAAAGGTGTTTCCCGTGTGTAGGGAGGATGGATTGTCGTTGTACGTACGGAAAACTGCTTCTTCTTTCTCAACCATGCTGGAAGTCGTGGATTTTGTTTTTGTCGATAACCAATCGAAAAAGTATGCCTAGTCACGTGGGATAGATAGGAGACAAGAAGGGAAAGGTGTAGAGTAATGGGATTAACTATGTGAAAGCGACAAGGAGATACTTTGGGGGTGATTGATTATGTTTTATGATGAGCTTTGCCTGTCAATGTTGACATATTCATGGTACTAACCAATGTATTGCTGCGATTAAATTTGCACAAAACCATCCTAATTTGGGCTGGAATTCGGCAAATTGACAATTTGATAAGAACCAAACGCTTTCAAAACTTCCCAAACTTAAACTGCAAATACCCGCGTTGAATCGAAAACAGCAAATAAAGGTTTTATGCGCCAAAGAGCCAACTGGGGGTTCATTAGATGTAGCATCTGTTCCCATTCTGGCCATTTGTCGTTTATTAGATTCACAATTAGACATTTTTAAAGACACTACAAAATAAGATTCTTTATCAATAAACATTTCTGAGGTAGCCAACGCTGGTGACCTACCCTAGCCTGTTCTATTATTGCTTAATTATTGTCAAATTTTGTGGTGAAATAGCCTTTGCAGCTGAGATACTTCCATTTCAATTTGGAAGGCATTGGACTGCATAAACTATTATGTGTATCACGTGGATTAGTGGTCACGTTAATTGCTTACCCACACCAAACTTCGGAGCAGTTCGACCGTCTAAATGGTAGCAGGTCTCCTATCTTACCACGGATGCTACGGGGGTTTACGTCACTCTAACAACAAACAGAACCCCCGCTTTCCAAACTGCATGTCAAGCCAACAACTACTTATAAGGGCCCGATAGGCTATGTGTAGAACAAGTGAAATCATCTGCGCTAAAAACCTTAAAGTGGATCTCCAATATAAAGTCTCTCCTAAAATAGACAAGTTAGTTAGGAGCTTTTCGGTAAGTTAATGTCTAAATATCCTAACATATTTTTGTAAAATTGTTTATAGATTTGAATTGAAGTATAACGCTGCACATAACTATTCACTACAGACATCAAAAGGTGCGTAATTGCAAGTTTGAAATATTGAGGAGAATGCAAAAAAACTCCCGAAATAGTCAAAATCTAATTTTTACGGAAGAATAAAAGAGAGTCCACAGTAAATATAAAAACGCTATTTAAGGCAACTAAATGGCGACAAATTACCACAAGTTGAACTTTTTGCAACAAATGACGATAGGATATAATCGATAGTAACAGATGTGAGACTTTCGAGCTGTTCTAAGTTCTGCTAATAGTTCGAATTTTAGGCTGAAACTCCATAGAAGCCTTACTCAACCACAAGTTAGTAATTGCGGATTTTAGACAAGAAGTAATTTATCTTTCATGGGTCTACGCAATTGTACATTTCAAGAATTTACTATTTGAAATTCGATTATTTCTGCTTATTATCTCGTAACCATCACATACCGGACCAAACTTAATAAGCCGCAAATAACAGCCAAGAAGGTCATAGCACTAGGGTTTTAAGAAAAAGATAGATTCGTATTCAGAAATGCACGAACATCACGCATGATACCTTTATAGTCTTCTCAAGACGGGATTTATAGGCCAATAATGTGCAGCTGACTCGATTTCGGGAGCCTTCGTTTGAGGTACTTGCGTTTAAAATTTGGTCCAGCCCAATTCGCCGACCGTCAATGTTGCCTTTCCATTTATGCATCAGTGTCAGTGTTTTGTTTTTACCTTAATTATCACATCTAGGCTCAGTTCTTTGTACCTTTCGAGCTCTCCACTCCGACCCTTCTAGACTTTAAACATATTTGTTTCTATTATGCCTTCACCAAGACCAAAACTTTCAGACTTACAATAAGTAAACGACGAATAATTTACTTTTCATTGGCCTTTTCAGTCTATTATTTATTGCATCGGCATTCGTTTTGGGGCACCTTTGATTACCAGCCACATAGAATATAATTTTTACACAAAATTAATATTTTTTGGCCTGCGAAATATTAGTACAAAGGATGAAAATGTGGTCCAACATCGAGCGTCAGCGTAGAGAGCCCATAATGGTTCCCTTTTCTTTCAATAAAACCTATTGAGTATAGTGAAATTGAATAAAGAAGTCTCTCCTGGGGAAAAGACGTTATAGCTTAGATGGAACGCTATGTAGAGCTCTTTCAGTATTCTCTTACACAAATGCTCATAACCACATGAGACCAAAGCCGTAACAGGTATAACTCCGATTACCAGTCAAATGTTCGCGGGTGCGAGGTGGGCAATTGTATAATGAGAGGAGGATTATCTTTAATATCTTGACAAGGCTAACAGAGAGGTCAGGGGATACACTTGTAGATACCGTTGGAAACAGCAACATTCACACACGAAGGTCATAACATTTCTAACAGTTTTCTTTTCGTGACCACTTCTTGCAAACTTACGAGAATTGTCTCCGTTTTAATTTGCCGCAAATCATGGCCACATTTGAAACACGTGAACAGTTCGCGATTCACGTGATTTTAATACTCTAAAAGAAGGGTGTGCATGTAGGTCTGAGACAAAGCTGGTCGTGTGTTATATGTTGATATGATTATACGCTGTTACGCAATATTCCAGGGACAGTTGTGGTGCCAGTACACTGGGGGACCAATTTTCATTGGCCACAACGTTGGTTTTAGCCACCTACTGAACACAATAAATTTCCGCTGCACAAAGCGAGAATATCTTACGTCACTATACTAGGGTATCGCAAGAAAAGACCGGATTCTCGGGTCCATAATCGACTGATATAAGTACCTTTACTTCAGGTTCATCTAATGAGATCATCGCTCATTCTAAGATAGCAATTCTTTTGTTTGCCTTATTTCAGTTTGCTTGGCCTTAGTTTCGTAATGCATAGTCAAGCCACATGAATTGGCCAACGCTTGTAATGGGATTTGTGTTCATGAATAATATGCACAGTAAAATATACGTAATTTGCCCCAGCCACTACCATCCATTTTTTGCCGTTTTTGTCATGCTTTTTCCAATTGTTCTAGACATGTCTGATACAATTGGGAGGTGGCGGATAGGTAATTTCAAGCTAAATTATAGGCCATAGACACCGTGCCTAGTCGTGATGTAGATCATTCACGGTCGTAGGCCAAAATGCCCAACTAAAATGGCTCAGAAGCCTTTCTGTAGTGCTCCAATTGAGGCAAGGGGCAAAAAAAGAAACGGCAGCAATAGCAAGTTTTTGTGAAATTGTTGTTGCTCGATGAAGCGCATGATTTATAGAGTACACTTCGCCCCAATTTACTTGCCACTAGTTTATTTACCTACTAGCCATAAGCACTGAATACAACTCACGTGTTTTTCAACCCAAAGATAATTGTTACAACCTACTATCCTTGTACATCTTGGGCAACTACTTTAAGCATTCCCGCCGAACATTAATAAGAAGGCGGGCCAGACAACTTGTCTCTTCAACATCCGTTTGGCCCTTGATAATTTACACAAATCTATTACCGGGCCTAGACTCGAAAAAAAGAATTTATTCGAACACAAAAATGAGCAAAGGTTTGGAGAAGAATAATGATAGAATAGTCAGCCGAAATAACAACCGGTCACGATTATCTACAGATCACAAACCCCGATTCGTGCGAAAATCGCTGCTCGACCCGCAGTATGCAATGCAGCATATGCTGCCTCTCAGCATTCCAATAAAACTCGACTTTAAGAGGGATTTGGTTCAAATGACTCAAAACTGGACTCCGGATGAAATTGAGGCTGAGAGGAGGCTAGTGAAATTTAAATTTCTGCGCATTCTGCTGCACGAATTTGAAGTCGATTTAAAGCCGATTCGTAGCGACCAATACAACCACCTGTCTCCAATCATCCTGTGTATCTTTTGGCGAGAAAAGGACATGCACATTGTGACGTCTGTGGATATTATTCTCATATTAGAATTTTTGGTGCGCGAACTGCTACTGATAGAAGAAAAAAACCGAATAAGGCGAAATTTGCAGTCACTTAAAACTTTCACAATTCTGCGCCTGAACAAGCAGTTCCAGCGCTTCTTCAACTTACTCATGAGCATGGAGGACCCCAGACCAAGAAACATTGAGCAGGACTTGAAAGTTTTTCGCTGGGTAGACCTTTTTAAAGCCATTAACAAGGTAATTCTGAAGTACTCTGCAGTGGTAGATGTAGAGCAATTGCACAACCATGAACATCAAAAACAACACATCTTGCGTGTTAACGAGGCAAACAATCAATCGATTATAAATCAATCTCAAGCCGACCAAAGCTTCTTACCTTATTCAATGAGTCAGATGACTGACCACCTTAATTTGCACCACAAACAGCATCAACAGATACACCAAGATAGAATGGACCTATATGAAAGCGGTTATAGATTACCGCCAATCCAACAAGAATACACACCACCAGTTAAACCTGAGAAAGATATGGGGAATTCTCTACCGCTACCCAAAGACTCCAAAAAGGAAGCCGGGATGAATGAACAAAACAATTCGTACTCGGATTCGACAATTTCCGCTTCCCTGAATGGGTCTTCGACCAACAAGGAGAAGAAGTCACCTAGCTCGGAAGAATCTACGTTTTTGCCCAATGAAAGGTTGCGTGTGATGAAAAGGAAGGGAAATCAATACAATACTGGGACTGGTACGAATTTTAAGCACGATCGGTTGTTTTCACATGCCTTGAAACCCAGTGAACCCCTTCCGATGAAGGTGGAATGTGCTAATAGTCTTCCCCTGACTTCTTCAGATGGAGATGCCGATGGCGAAGATCCAAGCTCTTCTATGGAGGAAAAGTCACTAGATGAGAATATTGCAAGTACCGAAAAACGTTTACAATCTGAGCGGAGGCTTTCAGCTGAACAGATGGCTGCCCCGCTCATTCCTGCTTCTACAATTGTGAAAAACATGAAGGAAGAGCGCCCCATCAACTCGCAAACGGGCAATAAACTGGATGACACTGTTTCTGTACGCCTGGACCTGACTCTGAGTGAGAATACGAATGGAAACATGTACAGCGTGAACTCTGCATCAACGGACTCGTTATCACGCAACCTGGCGCGTGTCTTTTCTAGTAATGGAAGTTACGGCAATCGGTCGCAAACACAATCCACAGTACCGTCCGATGTGAGCTCCGCAAAGTCTTTTAACAAGTACCGCACGAATCCAGATGTTAAAAAGAGTATTTTAAATTCCATTTCTAAGGGTGATAGAAACTCCGAAATCGTTGGTCCTGGCGCACACAAACTGCAGTACTATATGTATCCTAGTGCTTCTTCCTTGTATCTGCTGAATAAGACGAATGCTGCCCGAGAAGACATTGCACAGCCACCGCAGTTGAGTATGGCTAACGTTAAGCAGCACGATTTGGAGGAGGAGCGTCAGAAGGGCACAGTTTTACCATCTATTGACAAGATATTGCTCCCAATAAACAATGGTGGTAGTGGTGCACTCCCAGGACCCACAGCCATTGACAGTTGGAACATGAGGGTGAAAAGGAATAGTAGCGAGCAGGGGAGCCTGATTCCGCTGATTTTACCGCAAAAGGAGTATTCTTATTATGGGAATCCTCCTACGACCAAGAAGCGTCGGACATCCAAATAGCATTTACGAACGTGACGACTAGATAACGTAGACATATTTATCTTCTGATAGAGTGGATAGGCTCTTGAAAGATTGTAATTTATAGAGTGCTCGTTAACAGAAGAAACTCTTTAGTTGACGTAATGGAAAAAGAAAAGACTGGGAGCCTTAAGCATAGGGGAACATATCTAAAAGCGTCCACAGAAACTAGCTGTGTCGATGCACAGTGCGTGCAGAACGGTTTGTGTGTCTTTGCTCAGATTGCTAAGAACTTGAATATTGCTCAGCAGTGCTCAGATTCGAATTTTCGCTTACCAGTGCTCAGACGACCTCGAGGTCTAGAATCTTCCTTAACAGGGCGCAAATGACTAGAAAGCACCAGACTGGTCACAATACATTTTCCTGATTATTGCCACATTATAGAATCATTGCTTGCCAGTGTTCATACGGCCTGGGAATCAGTGATATCATCGGAAAACAGCGTTTGATCATGCAGGATTCTTGCTGCAGTTTCCCAGGAAGGTTATTCCTGAATGATTGAACCGAACAAAAGAGATCGTAAGTTAAGGTTAAAGCAATCAAAAATTGTAGGACTATGGACTCAATTTTCTTCTCATTTTAGGAAAGGCTGAATTTGTGGCGTGTGCACAGATGTGGCTAAGTATGATAAATTAAAGGCACAAAAGCACCTCTATATTTGTGTGGCGTAGTTAAGCTTGAAAAGGGTAGGGCTGTTTTGCAACAGTGGCGATGAATGAGCTTGCATGCTGATAGCATTGAGTACTGTGAAAATGGTTGAATTACATTAGCAGTTACGTTTGCTAACTATACGCGATAATAAGAGCTTGATACATATAAACTCATAAAAATGTTCCTCGTGTAGTGAACCCAGATAACTAACCCGAAATGTATACAGGTACGACTTAGACTATCGCTTGGCCCGATCAATACACGGCATCGCCATCCCACATCGGTTGGAATCTTAACGAAGGATATATCAAGTTCGTGAGGGCTTTATAGTGTTTAGGTAACCAAAAAATGAATTCTCGAACACTGAGTAATTTGTTGATGCAATCTACTATTTTTGAATTGTTAAAGTCAAATATCACTCCCCCCATTTTGTACGGTACAGCCAAAAACCTATTAGTGAAATCCAATTGCTAATCTGAGTAACTATTAATATTCTAAATATGCCCTTTGAGCTGTAATGCAATTGTAAAACAGTCTGGACGAACTTTTTACATCTCATTATTTATTTCTTACCGTAACCATCTGCCGAGCTTTGCTCCACTTCACTCAGACTGCTGTGTTCCATATCGCTTCCTTTCTTCTCCACTGTGTCTTCATTGTTTTCCTCATTCTTTTTGCTTTCATCGGCCACTTCACCAACGACTTCGCCCTTTTCCTCATCTACCTGTTTGCTTTTGTTCTTGGGCACTCTTCTGTTTGTGGAAAACAAGGAAGCGAGGAATGCCAAACAAGCCAAAGCCAAGCCAAAGTAGAATATGTCGTGGATAGCTGACATGATCTCCTCCATAACCATTTCCTTGGTCTCTGCGCTGAACCTTTGGATCAACTCAGGAGACAGAATGTATGCATTAACAGGAACTTTGGTGAGCTCCATGTATGTTTCAGAGTCAGTTGGTAAACTCGCAATCAAATTTTTGAGGTTTCTCGCACCAGCTGTTTGGTAAATCACTTGACCAATAGTAACAGCAATTGCAGCACCGATCGATCTCACAAAGTTCAAAAACACAGTAACCATGATAATGGAGCCCTCGACATCTCTCGGAGCCTCCAACTGCGATGAAAGCATCGCACTTTGAAACTGCAATCCAATCGAAACACCGGCAACAATTAATAATCCAATCTTTGAACTACTACTTGAATGCACACCGAGCAAAAGGAAAAGCCCAGCACCGACAGGAGCCAACAAACCCGAAAGCATCATAATAGGCTTCACCATTCCAAGAATATTGATGAGGATACCACTGGCCATTGACGCAATAGTGATGGAGATGACCATAGGCAACATCAGTATACCGGACTCCCATGCACTAGCATTCCAGATGACTTGGAAGTACACAGCGAGATAGGTCAATGAACAAATCAAGAATGAAAAAGAAAAAGTACCACTCAACCAAGCAGCAACTACCTTGTAGTCAGTGAAGACGTACTTCTGAACGATGGGATTCTTAGAAAAGAAAAAGTTCCACACGGTGAACAAGACAAGAAGAAAGCCTCCCAACACAAAGCAAGTAATGACCGCGGCAGACTTCCAAGGAAATTGTATTCCACCCCATGTGAGTGCGAGAAGAATAAGAACGAGACCTGCTGCGACTAAAAATGTACCCATATAGTCGACCTTAGCCAATTTCTGCATAAAGTTACCCTTAGGCTTAGGAGGGTTGAAAGAAAAGAACAACATCAATGCAGATGCACCACCAATTGGAAGATTGACGTAGAAACACCATCTCCACGAGACATGCGATGCAAACGCGCCACCGATGAAAGGTCCCAAGACCGAGGCTAAAGCAAAAGTCACTCCAATCAAACTGAAAACTAAGGAGCGCTTGGAAACGTGAACAGATTCGGTCAAAATCACAGAAACCATTGCACTAATAGCTCCTCCACCAATACCTTGGATGACTCTTCCGCCAATTAACATGTCCATAGAGTTTGCAAGCGCACTAATGAGAGAGCCCACCTCAAAAATGAAGATTCCCACGAGGAGAACGTTTTTACGACCAAACGCAATGGCAATCTTACCATATGACGGAGTCAAACTGGCCATTGGTAGTAAGTAACCGGAAGTCA
This sequence comes from Kodamaea restingae, assembly GCA_003707425.3. Taxonomy (NCBI): domain Eukaryota; kingdom Fungi; phylum Ascomycota; class Pichiomycetes; order Serinales; family Debaryomycetaceae; genus Kodamaea; species Kodamaea restingae. The sequence goes on from PPJA03000012.1 coordinate 76,971, forward strand.
ACCATCCTATCTTTTCAAAGTCGTGGAATTTGTTGCCCACAATACTCAAAATGGTTGTCACAATAGTTTGGTCGAGAGCTGAAAGGAAAAGTGCACTCAATGCACTTACTATGGTTAAGAACAAGGGTAACCCTGTTAACTGTTGTTGGAGTGAAGTTGATCCATCACCAGCGTTACTTTCAATATAGTCTTCTTCTTCTTCTTCTCTTTTTTTGTGAGCACTACCGCCCTGAAAGTCTTTAGATGGGGTTGGAGACGACATGTTTAAGATAAAATGTGTAGTCTTATGAATGTTTGCTGATCAGAACAGTATATATACTGATTGAAACTAAGTTATCCTCCGTCTAAAAGCCGTTAGCAAACGGAGTGGCGATGACAAAAACTTCTCGGCCTGGGCTCATACCATAGATACTGTGTGGCAATTTCCGAATACATTTACGAAACTGTTATTTCTCAACGGCCACAGTCATGGAATTTTAGCTCTTGAAGACAAATGGAATCACGTACACTGTGTGTTTAAGTTCATAGTGAGATTCTGGGCGGTTCAAACGGTGGTAAGGTTATTTTTGTAGGATATCGAGCTTTTGATGGCTTTTAGCCACTTTGCAGTCTATAATTTTGAGAGTGCATATAACATTGGGAAGACCAGCAGATAGAACAGAAACGTTCCGTTTTACAGACAATTGAAGTAACCCAAGTTAGCGCATTCATAAGCTTATATCGAGGCCAATACCCATTACCCTCGTAATATCTTCCTAAGATGTCTATCAATTTGACATTCGGGAAGAATAACGTAAAAAATACCGGTAAACCGTTTTATTCATAACTTTTACTCATGCATTTCAATGGCGCCGGTTCTCCGTCAAACCCGCAGAAACTTTTATCCCACCAAGCCACTATTATCTTCTTTTCTATACAATACACGGCTAATGTCCCCAGCCGCACCTACTTACCAAGAATGCAGAAAGACCCGGCATCGCATGCCTACAAGAAATCTTTTGCTAGTGGAATACAGAAATCTCCTACCTGCTAGTATTTTGTTTTGAAATAAGAACAAACTTCCGCTATGCACTTGTATTGCGGAATATACAGAAAATCTCCGATGTATATGTTTATACTAATTCTTGTCTTAATCAAATCGTCTATTTACCCACCTTGCGGTGAATGTGTTTTCTTTTAGTCCACCGCCACTAGACATCAAACTTCTTGACATTCTCAAATTTTGCACCCTCTGGAGTTACCGTTACATACCCGATACGGTCACCAGTACCAGCCTTTTCCCCCACCTTTGCCTCTCCAGCGGTAGAATTTACTTGTGTTACTCCCTGTACGGTATTCACGAACTTTGGCAAAAACGAAGGCACATTCAGCTGCAACAAAAGGTTGCGCGGACCCACCACCGTTACAAAGTCACGCCCTGCGAAAGCATCGAGACCCACCAGCTTAACAATGTTCGCATACTGCAAACCACGCACAATCCAGTCTCTTGTTACCGAAAAGTACTTGAAGAACTTAGAAACGGGGGATATTGGAAGTCCCTTGATGTCGGAATACGCGAGGTATTCACGCTTGGGTTCGACAACCCTTGCCTCGGTATCTTTAAACACGCAGTTGGACAAATCCAGTGGTCCATTGACCGTCAAGCCAATCAAGTTCTCCCTATTGACGAGCACCTTATTTCCTGCAGCCACATTAACATTAAAGATGGACCCATTACCAGTCAACGCTACTTGGCCCCTGCCTGAAATGAGCGTATAACCCATCCTATTCCATGAAAAAAGACCCGTCGACTTCAGGCCTGTTGATTTTGCCAATTTCCGGCTGGTGGATCGAGGTAACACACGCATGTCTACGTGCAATGCATTTCCTGTGTAAACCTGAAGGGCTTTAGGTTCTAAAATCGCCCAGTCTGTAGCCCCATCCACAACCAATGTTGCAAAGCTGCGGTTTTCGTCACTTCTGCGCGAGTTAGCTGTCACCAATACCGAGAACGGAGCAGTTGAGAGCAATCGTTGATATCCACTGGTAAAACCACCGTAAAACAAGCGTCTGAATGCAAGAAGATATTCCATTTTCCTACTAACGTTGCCTCCATACACTGCCAATAACGAATTCTTGCGAATGTGAATAGGAACTGATGCCGGAGACCGTACATTGACAACACTGGTAGGGTTGCCTAAAGTTTCAAATTCGGCATGTTCCAACGTTTCAGTGTGGGTAAGTGTTGTTGATGAGATATTATGTGCTGGCGTGGTCGTATTAGAAAGCAAGCTTACGACGACCTTCTTTGCCTCCTTCGAGGGAACCGTACTGTTGTTGCGTATGCAGACACGACTGAGCATGGTGATTTTTTTCAGTGGATCATTTAATTGGGTATTGTTTAAAGACAGGTGATGGGGAGAAGGAACTGGGTCAAAGTTGTGTAGAGACTGTAACAAAAGGTATAGAACCTGCTTGATAGCTTATACGAGCTTGGTTTGGTTTATAGCGGCACTACTATAAATAGAGTGGGGGCAATGAAAGCTCACAAGGTTTAACACAGCCGTAAAACACGTCCTAGCTAGAACGAACCATTCATATGGAGATAGATTACCACGGCAATAAGTCAACCGATTTAACCAATGTATATAAAAACATATAGTTTTACACCATGTATGCAAACAAGATGAGTGAGTTCCCACTTACTTAGCCATCATATCGGAATTTCCGGCCCAATCTGAGAAATTGACTGTACTGTTTAGTCTGAGATACTTACAGTATCGTAATGTCTTACATTGAATGACTGTATGGAATCATACTGTGTTGCTTTCTACTTAAATTTTGTGGTATATTTGAATACTTTTTAAAAAGTAACAGATGAAGCTCCAGTGGCGCAGAGGTTAGCGCTTCGTGCTTATAGCCGTTTTACGACGAATTGGTTATACCAAAAGTCACGGTCGTGTGAGGAACGCGACGGTCGTGGGTTCAAACCCCTCCTGGAGCATTTGTCCTTTTTTTTTTTTTTGAAAAATCACTGTTGCTAATTTTGATGTCTTATTGTATTCATCCGGTAAAACTATCTAATAGAATCTATCAAAGCATTACCGTATCCACAGTCACATAAAAACTACATGATACTTCTAGATTGAGAGAGCCTACATATTACGACAAGTCTAGCATTACGGTTACTAAACTAATAACCCCTTAAATTGTAACAAACGAACGTATTCCGGAATACAGGTAACGTTTAGTCGTTAACTGATCTTGTCCTTGACTCTCCTACACTAATTATCGTTAATCCTTTTATAACCCTATCTCGTCAGTTTACCAACGACTAGATTCGGCGTTTCCATATGCTAATAAGTGCTGTTTCTGTTCACTTCAGACACATCTTGATCATTCATGATGTGGGTCACTCGATAGTCCACAAATGCGAAATCATCGAGTTTATGCTCTTCTCAAATTTTGATAGCTCTTCTAAATATGAGCCATTTTCAGCTTCATGTGTTAAATGAGCTATAATTTTCTAGCTTTAACTGCCAATTCTTTTCCACTTCTTGGCTATTATCGGCTTTTTTACCTCTCCCAACTCCTCTTACTGGTTTAGCTATAGCTGCCATATTCATTTCACTGTAAAAGCGTTGGCTTTTTAAACAGCCACTAATCCCTCTTACTCTTCGTTCCCTTTTTTACGAAGGCCAAGAACCGATCACCATATTCTTTCAGCGGAATTGCCAGCACTGTCAGTCGTGCATGGCCTATTGTCCTCCAGAAAGTTTCTAAGCGTTTCTTGAATCCATAATGCGTGAGACAATCAATAATCCCTAGATAGTATATTTCTTGTAGCGGTTCATTCTGGTCCCCCGTTGCTCGAATCCCTCCGTCGTGGCCATAAAAGATGTACTGCAGTCGCCCTGGGAACACATTGTTTGGGAGATCATTACTGGGGTCGATGTCTCTCGGATTCGTTTTGATCAATTCTGACTTTTCCAGCGACTTTGGATCGAAGACCAGTAACTTTGTTGACAAATCAAATGTATTGCCTCTCTTTACGTCATGGATACCTAGGAGAAGCGAGTAATCCATGACGTTGATTTTCTTCAAAAGCTTCACGTCTGATTCGAGTTGGTCAAAGAAAAGCTTCTTTTTCTCCGGGCCAAACTTGATGGCATCATTTCTCGACAACCAATCCAAGTCTTTCAAGGTAACCTGGGAAATGTCGGCGCCCTCTTCGAGCTTAGTTGTTCTACCCAATGTGGAACCCTTGAGATCATATTTCAAGTGGACATCTCTGTGAGGTGGGAACAAGTTGTTCATCACCACAAAGTGTACTTTTTTGCTACGGCCGTTAGCCTGTGAAAACGGCATTTTAACCCTGTGCAACCCGTAGAATTGAGAAATCAATGTGTTGGGGTTTTCCTTCACATGTTCATAGTAGTCCTTGAGTATTCTCCTCAATTGCTTGTGCTCTGAGTGGTGGATGGTTTTGATAATGAAGCGGAAATCACGAGAGTAGTAGAAAAATGACCCGGACTTGCCTGGCGATCCCAACTCACTTAAAATGTATTTCCCTGTGATGGACACAAGATAGTCGGCAGGGTCTAGTCCAAACAATGAGCGCAACTCGCGGAATACCTCAGGGCAATAGTCCTTGAACTTGAAGTCATATTTGGAAGAAGGCGTCATTTCGCTTCCATCATTGTTAAAAGTGAGCTTCATGGTAGACTTGAAGTCGTCCTCCTGTAATTTCTGCATAACACCCGAGCAACGTGACACTGCAACACGAATTCCCGTCAACATGTTGTATGCCAATACAAAGTTCTCATGGCCCTCACTAATTTTGTTCCCAACCAAGACTTTGTCGTCCTCGAGGAACCTCTTCTTTCTTTGTGAACGCTTCGATATTATGGAATTCCTCATGCGCGTGATCTCGTTTCCAGTGCTATCCTGCCCAAGGGTGCTGCGTGTCTGGCGCAAGGTACGCAACAGCAGAAACGAGCGACGAAGTTCAAACGACCTTCTGCTATCGTGTGAGGACCTCCTGTCGTCCCTATTAGGAGCTGGGGAGGTGTGGCGGCGCAGCGAGTCTGCCGAAAGAGCATGCGCAGGTCTTCCGTTAATTGCACGCTGGGGATAAATCTGCGCAGAGTTCTGAGATGTCTCCTTCTCAAAGTAACCTGAAGACAGCAACAAAGGCGAGTGGTTAACTTCAGGAAGTTTAGATATTGGTTCTGCTGGTGTTACAGGTATTCCATTGGTATCGATTTCTAGCCTGACCAGTTTGATGGACGTAACAGGATGCGAAGCTGCAGACCCAATAGATGGCTTGGAAGAAGCAGCGAGTTTGGTAAAACCTTCATCACTTTCATTTGGTACAGTGACCACATCACGATGTCTTTTTTCGCTTTGGATACCAATGTCGCGGTTTTGTTCGGGGTTATGTGCTGAACCCCTTTGCTGGTAACCATTTTTGGCCACCTCAGCAACTCTGACGTCTTCAGTTATCATTTGAGGTCTTGTATCTTGAGGACAGATTTCAATATCGGTATTTATTTGGATCCGATGTACTCTTACGGAGTCGTCAATCTGGCCAGCGAAGTCAAACCTACCATTTTTGTCACCTTGTCTAATCGTGCTATCACTTGTGCGCTCTTGGTCACTAGCATCAAAGTCGTCCATAGTATTGATTCTCATGCTTTTCTTGTCGCTCTCTTTGATGCGGTATAACGAACTACGAACATCCTCTTCTACCGAGGATGGGTTGGTGTCTTCAGACGTATCCGAGGCACTTGAACGAGCCTTAAACAGACCAGGGGAAGAGGGAGTATTCTTTTCCAGATTGCGGTCGATTATCCCCAAGTTATGGTACTGATGCCGGTGCTCGTCTTTCGAAAGTTCCAATTCCAGTATCATCGTCGGAGGCGTCGGGGAACTTGATCAAAAACACGTTTTCTTTGTCCGCCAGTTATTCGAAAATGTCGTGATCTATTTCGTGCCTATGTGGTGTGTGTATCAGCGGTCTATCTCGGATGTATAGGTGTTGTCGGTACCGCTATTGCTGAAGTTTCGTAATATTGTTTGTTGATTTTCTATTTGTGGTTGTAAAATTTGCCGTTTTAGTTTTCTTGTCAGGGATGGCTGTGTGCAGGGAATGGAAGGTGATAGAGCTAGCGAGAATGTGGCTGTTGTAGTAATACGCGGAAGCCGCTGGGGCAGTACTAAGGCGGGCTCGGGCGGGATATGTTCACTTAATTAGCGCGATTCAATTCAAACGACTGAGTGGATCGTGAGACGCATCCGATGTGGCCCGAGAATGTAATATTTCATCTTACGGAAAAGAGAGTAAGTGAGAAGGATGAGAAAGTGAGAGTAACGTGTTTCGGGCAGCCGTCGACGAAATTCTTCGCAGCCGGACCGTGGCGGCTTATCAGAATGAAATTTATTAGGAGGGAAACCAGGTGATGCCGTTGAGGAAATTAGCGGCATAATTGTTGCTTTCAACGCGAACCGTAGCTTTCGCACTGGGCATGGGGCTTGTTTAATATAGTTTTGTGGCCTTCGCTATATTTTGCCGCAAAATAGAGGCAGTTACATGAAGCCTGGTAATGTAAAGATCTGAGAGGTTTACTACGTATAGCACTGTATATCCTTGGTTTAAACCTAGTCCCACCTCAAGTTGTTCAAAGTCTAGCATGAAATTGAGCAAAAGACGAACAAGGCTGGGTGAAATAGTAACTAACACAAACATCCCTCGAAGACTATCTACTGGCAATATGCAGGTTGATCATATAAAAAGTGAACAGGTGCAGACGCGCCTTAATATACCAAGTAAAAGTGTTTTTTTTTTGAGAACATACTAACGAAATAGATTAGAATGAAGTGCATATTTGGGGGTGTATAATGTATTGTTTAGTGGAATTCGGGAAGTATAAAACTATTCAATAGCTTTGCGAAATAGACAAGCTTTCGGTATTAGCACGGTTCACTATGTCACTTACACATAATTACTCCCTACTTAAGTGAGCCAAATCAGGCTCCCAAATTTCTTGAAGCTTAATCATTTTTACGTAACCCACAGTCAAAAATCAACGTATGTTTAGTATCCTGCTGCAAGTTGGGTTTGCTCTTGCTTTTCTTTAGCGTATATTGTTTATGGCCAGTTGAGACTACATGCAGTCCAGTTATTCTTAGTATTAGAAATAAGCTTTTATTTTAGTCAGTATAGTAACTGACAGAAGGGTACCTTCAGGATGGATAGCCTCTCGCTCTCTCACTTAGAGCCTTGGACTTATATTTACTAAGGTCTATGCCCCGGTTGAGGAAACACATTCGCGCCACATGCTTATGCGGGTCATGACGATGATTTTCTTTCTGATCGAAAAGGCCCTGACTTAATCAGCACTCTACCGTCAGTATTATGCTCTATTTAGAAACCTGTGTTCTTCCTTTCAAGATATACATATACAGCGTTCTTCAATAATTCATGATCAAGCCTCTCAAGTGGTCTACATTTTTAGCAGCCGAAAAAAGATAGACATATAAGGCTTTATATTTCTCAAGTCCGAAATTTAAGATTACATCAAAAACTACATGACATTTCTTAAGTTCTTTAGCAACAAGCCAACCACTGAAGACCAGATCCGTGAAAAGGGTATCGAAATTAGCGACTGCGATCTCAACTGCGGATCATGTGATTTCGATTACCCCAAGTCCGTATCCATCGACCTGTTCTCCAAACTCTGGGAGTCCACCAAAGATTATGGGATGCACATTATTGTCCCCACCGGAAAGGCTGACTGGGAACATGACCCAACTCTGGCAAAGGGAACAGTGGTGAATGCGGCATCTCGCTGGGCAGAAAAGAATCTGTCCCGTTTCCCCGAGTTGGAGGCAGGTGTCAAGGTCAATGTGAGTTCACTTGGCTCTGACAAATACATTACTGATGACAAATTCGCGAAAGGAGAAAAGGGGGATCTCCTTTTACTTCCGTTTTTTGTATGGATAAAGGACGTGGATACGGAAAATGTCCCGCTTGCTCTTAATACCGTGGTTCCAGTACTTATTGAACTGCGCAAAAACAAAGAAACACTGATCGACGTGGATGCACTCAAGAAAAGACTACCACTGGTTGAGCTTTCTGTGGATGAGAACCACTCTTACGTCTTTCTTTGTTCGCACAGAACTAGAGATAAGAGGTGTGGCGTCACTGCACCGCTTATGAAGAAGGCACTCGATTTAGAGCTCAGAGACGAGGGTTACTATCGCGATATTGGTGACACTACCCCCGGTGGCGTCAATGTCACATTTATTAACCATGTTGGTGGCCACAAGTTTGCAGCAAACGTGATGGTCTACCTCAGGACTGGAGAAGTGATATGGTTGGCCAGAATTCGACCACAGCACGCACAGGCCATAGTGAAAGAGTGCATTTTGCAGGGTAAGACTTGGGCCGACCTGACGCGGTTGGCGCAAAAATTTCCATCCATCGAGTGGTAGCCCGATACTCGGTCCGACTCCGAAAATACCCGAGATGCACGGCACGGAATTTATGGGGTATGACAAGTGTATAGGCATTGCGCCCTTGCGCGTGGGAATATGTTGGGTTGTTCCTATTGCGCTTATAGTTGATACTTTGACGCGTCACCCTTGCACATAGGGTGTACCGCATGCTCGCTATGGGGTGCAGCAAGTTTTGCCGGTTTCGAATTTTTCTAGAAACTCGTATATTTAATTAGAACATAATATGGTCATTTCCACAGTTTACATAAAGAGGTCATTCCATTTATCGATGTATAGTACAATGGACGCCGGTGCAGAGGTAGTTCTAGTTGCGTCCAGAACAAAATTGGAGTTTGGGGTGTATGGCTAAATTGGACACAGACAGTAGAGATAAGATATCCAGCATCAGATTTAGGCGATATAGTTATCCACGAAAAACATGATGCACAACTATTTACGTAATCTAATTGATTATTAATCTACTGGTAACCTAATACAGGATTAATCTAGCCAGAAGCAGTCTACAAACACATACTCTATACTTTTCTCCTAGCTGGCGCTTTACAATAAAAATTAAAATTGTTGTACCTCATGATGCGGTCGAATTTGCTCATTAAGTTTTATGGACAACAGATTTGGTTGACGACAGGTTTGATTGACAACAGGCTCAAATAGGAAGTGGTTGCAAAAAAACGTGACTCAAAAAGTTTTAGAAGCTGCAACATTCATCTTAAAACAGCAAACAATTTGTTATCAATGTCGCCAATGACTTTTAATCTGCATTTATGAAAACTAGAGTACACTTATACGATGAAATCGAATATCACTTGCTAATAAAGACATACTTTGTTGAAGCTAAGTGTAATATACGCACATTCTGTCAAAACTAGTTAACTAAGAACAACATCCAATGAATTCAGTCATGGGTGGTTAAAAAATGAAAACCATCAACCTCTACCAACTTTCAGTCATATCAGCTTTTTCAAAACCTAGCAAAACTAACTATGCACACCATTACTTTGATTCAGCTTCACATTTCTACCTTGTAAAAATCTAGCACATGCCTGATTGAGTGTTTCCCAAAAAAACATGTTTATCACAATCTCGAGAGGTCATTGTCCTTTAATAAACTATATCCCCATCACAGTTGGTTTTAACTTTTTATGGATTTAAATTCCTGAATGAGTAGATCAATAAACTATTCATAAAACAACTGTTAATTGTTTACTATCGTGTTCGGTTATAAGAAGCTTTAATCGGGCAAGCACAAAAATTTGCATCCAACATTTGAATAATCGGCAACCATCCTGAAATAAGCCTTGATTTTACCCTGGGAAATAACTATATTGAAGACCCCAAACATCACAATGTAACAAAGAACTTGTTAAATTTCCCGTATAGTCCACCCAATCAGTACACTGACATTTGTTTCGACTTATAAAAGTACTTCCCCCACTGTAATTTATGTAGACCAAGATTATTCAAACTTCCAGGCGAATTCTTACCTCTACGAATCGTCTACATTAGTCTAACTCGCTCCAGTTGAATGATTAGTCTTTCATGTTGTACCAATCACTCTAGGTATTTGCAAATGGCTCAATATGCATCTGCATACTTTTGTCTTTTTTTTCATTCAACTTACTCTGTTGTTGTTTCTTATATTTTTTCACTCACAATCACCTAAACAAACACTTTCAAGACATTCAACCTGCGCTGCATCAGCTCCACTGTCTTCTTATTCAACTTATCGAAGTCATTCTCTAAAATCCCACTCAATCTTTGTATCTCCTTGGCAAAAAACTCGCTTTCGCCGTTAATAACCTTGTTGATTAATTTCCTATAGTAAGAAGTCACACTTTCTGCGTATTGTGGTGCAATCTTTTCGAAATTCTGCAGCATGAGTGCCCCATCTTCTCTAAAATTCTCAACCACGTGGTCCAAGGCTGTAACTCTCCCTGCATGTTCATTCAAACCCCCATAGACATTTCTATGCAAGCCAGCAAGTTCATTCACCTTTTCAACCAAAACGTCCAATGTTGTTGGACCCTGGTGCATGGTGAAAGCCCGGCCATCTGCACCCTCAAATGTCAGCTTTGGGATAAACACCACGCTTGGTATCTTTTTGATGTCATATGTTTCGAGTAAAATTGAAGTCGAGTTGCCATCTCCAGTACTCACACTCACAAACTGTACCTCGTCGGTATCTCCGGAGAAGACTGTCGACAATTCCTCCAAAATTGGCCAAAAATTCTGGCATGCATAACATTGGGACAGTGAGAATACCACCACGCTAGCTTTATCCGTGTCAACAACTTCGTCGAAATTGAAGTCGTGTGCACTTATATACCTATCCACATACTTGTTATCCTCTTCTGTCTTTATTGGCTCCGTATCATGGTTCTCAGAGACTCTCACACCAGTTGCCGCTTGGATAAAGTTAGATATAGATTCCAAGTCACGCAGCCCATCAAATTCAACAGGCTTATCGTCACCATGGAACAATAACATGGTTGGGTAGCCGATCTCCACGTACTTCTTTGACATGCGTTTCCCATCAGTATCTCCGTTGATCTTCACAACCTGCACGTTGTCATAAGGCTCGAACACGTCGGCAAGTTGTTCTATCACTGGCATCAACTTCTTACAGTGGCGACACCAATCGGCGTAAAAGTCAACGAATACATATTTGCCCGAGTCCTGGACCACTTCGCGGAAGTTCTTATCATTGACTTGGAGGAGGTTTGCCGATGTCGAGTATGCAAGGGAAATTCCAAAGAGGAATAGAATGAACCACTTCATGGTGGTAGTTAGATAGGTGGTTGTGGTTGGTTTGATCCGCTATGGTGAGGTTTGAAACAATAATGGCTAATCAGATTGATACAGTGAGGTCAGTTTCAATGACGAGCAATGACGTTTGATGCTTTGTTGAAGTATGACTGATTGGTAGTGGCTTTATGCCTTTGGTTTATTACAAATTAAATAACTGAAATATTTCTAAAATCAATTAAATGATTTTGAACAGTTTGAATTGCTTCTCAACGTCAGCCAGCATGCACATGATGCTTGCACTACAATCCCGCCCATTCTTTATATCCGCTTCATAAATTCCGTGCCTACACTCTCTTGGACATTAACATTAACATTAATAAATAAACACGGTCAACGTGTGCACCTACTTGGCACCTGGCATCATGATGGGCCTAACAGTAAGATAAGAGTTCTGCTTGTTGGCCACACCAGCATACGCGTTATACCATCCGAAGACGGATGTGATCACACCCATGATACCACCAGCACGCAAAACACTTGGGCTGTTAACAAAGTATCCTGCGGAAAGCAAAATGAACGTGATGTCTAAGGTGAAAAACAAAGCAAACATCCCAACCGTACTCTTAGCAGTGAGCAACACCAACATAAAGGTGAAAATGGCCCAACCGAGTAAGAAGAATGCTACACCATTAGTGAACATCTCCTCATTTCCTGCGTAAGCCTTAGCAACCCCAAAGGCTGGGCTGTCTAATGCACCAAAAGCCATCCAAAACGCACCATATGAGCACAAGGCAGTGCCACCAAAGGTGTTGTTGGCAAAGTACTCGGCAAAACCAGCAACAAACTGCACAATACCACCGTAGAAGCATGCCAAGGGAATGACAACATGAGGAATGGTAAGCCCAAAGACACGAGCGTTGTAAAGAGACAACAAGAAGGTGGTACCTGCAAAAGCTGCAAGACCAACTGGGGCTGGGTTGATGTTAATTTTAGGGAAAGTGCTTGTACCAGCGGTCAAGTTACCACCAAAGGCACTCATCAACTCGTGACGGTGGTATCTCTTTCCACCGATGTTTACAAACTCATCGGCGTCTCCTGAATATTCAATTCTGTGCAAGTCGTGGTTGCTAGGGATGCTCTTGGCACCTGAGTTGGTGGAGTGGCTGTCTTGGTCGTTCATGTTGACTGTGATGGTCTTGAAAAAAGAGGTGGGTCCTCTATATATATAGTCCGAAAATCCCATTGAGGGGCATCGAATAATAAGGGCTCGGTGTGTGTTTGTGTCTCCGAGGTGTGGGGGAAGAGTAGTGCGTTTTGGGCGAAAACTAAAGTTTCTTAACCCCGGACTCCGCAAACGACAAGAACAAGCATTAACGACAAGAGAATGACTGCGGGTGCTGTGGGGAAGGCAGACTGTACGGGTTAGTGGAGGAGAGCAGTACGAGTAGTCAAGGAGTAATAGGCAATGTTTTGATGTGGGGTTGGAGCAGTAACCGGAAGTCTAGGTTGGTTTGATGATGGTCTGATGATAATAAAGAATGGCTTCATGAAAGAGTGAAAGGGTGGCTTGATGAAAGGTTAGGTTAGCTTGGTGAGAGAATAGGCTGGTGAAAGCTTTGAAGAGGGTGAAAGGTGAAGGTAACTGATATACGCCACAATCTTGTGCAAGGCATACAAGGATACGAGATTTTTGAGGTCAATGTGAAAACACACCACATCGTACCTTTCGTATATATTCCGTAGGGCCCGTCTCAGGCAACCCTCAACAGCCTTATTTGTTGAGCGAAAATAAACATCTAATTTTTCGAGGTGGGACAAATTCCAGCGGGGCTATTACCAAGAGAATTTCAATTTGTTACACAAAAACGAAGAATCTTTATACGATGAGTGGGGTCTCATGAAGGGTTAGAGCTTTGGTTGGTTTGAAAAAGATAGAAATTCTGGGCATTCTGAATAAACAAATTTGCATGTTAATATACAGAACTAATCAGACAAGCTGTACAATTAAAGGGTATTTTCCAAGTACTTCTAGGACAACTATATGGACTTCGGAGTTTACATCTTTGTACATGATGTTCCTGCGCAGTTCTTTTTACTACAAGAAATGGTTGCGTGGTCTAGTTGGTTATGGCATCTGCTTAACACGCAGAACGTCCCCAGTTCGATCCTGGGCGGAATCATTTTTTTGTCGTTTTTCACAAAACGTCTAATGAGTAAGTAGATGGTAGTTCTTGGCCCTTGGGTGTTTTTGACCTCCCTTCTACTCTGCGCCACTCACCAAACTTTTGTTTCCTTCTGGTACTGCATACCGCATTCCCGTTATTTATTAACAATTTAGCCATGCTTAGAATATTAAGGACATACTCTACAATCAAGCCTGTGAGGCTCACGTTCTTCACCAAGGAAACATGCAGCTTGTGTACGAATGCAGACAAGATACTCAGTGAGACTCTCGCATCTCCCGAGTTGGTTGCTGCGACCACTGTGCAAAAAGTCGACATCATGGATCCGAAAAACCAAGAGTGGTACGACAAGTATTGCTGGGATGTTCCAGTGCTTCACGTCGAGCGGGATGGCAAGAAATTGGTGAAGTTTATGCATTATTTCCACAAGGAGAAATTGTTGGAGGAGTTTAATAAGGAGTAACGGGAGGGTTACACATCAATGGGTCCATATGTAGACTGCATCATGATTGACGAGAGTGCCACATAAATGCAATAGTGGGCCACAAAAATCCTCGTGTATGATGCAATTACAAGAACTCTGGATGATGTACAATTCAGGTAATGCACGGAAAGTACGCGTATTTCAGATCATACTAGTAGAAATTGTAAAGTCACAATTGTGTATAGGTGTTAATGAATGTTGATATTGTCTTGCAGCTAGGGGCTAGTGAGGAGACTGAAAGAGTTATGATTGATTGAAGACAATATTGATTGAAGACTCTGTTGACGAATTCATAACTAGTGGAACATCGAAGAGCCCACAGGAGCAGATAATGTCTTAGATAGGTACTCCACCAGAATTCATCTTATGGGAATATGAACGCAATCCCTGCCCTTTGCATTAAAGACTACATCATTCAATCTATTGATTTGCCACTTATTTTTACCATCTTTCTTTAGGTGGGGATGCCCCAGACAATACTGACAATACTTACTGACAATAAATTCTAACACCTTCTAATCACAAGCACAAGTCACCCCCTTTCACACAAACTTCTCGAAACAGTTCTGCGCCACCCTCAATTGAACCCTCCATTGCAGCTTCTTATCATCCGTGATCCCCGCTTTTCGACCATACGGGGTATACCTACTGACAGACCATCTCAAGATAAGCTCTGTACTTCGCGCTATGATATCCTCCTTTTCGGACCACTTGCTTCTTGTAGACTACTCTTAAACTCTTCCTTTTTGCTGTACCCGCTTGTTTCCTTTCTATGTTAGCCTCTTCTCCGCAATCTTCACGCTCCCCCGAAACCTTTTTTTCACAGGCTTATGTCAATTTCTATATAAGCGTTGGTTCATCCAGGGCATTCGTCTGTAATTTAACAATGACGAGACAGAAAACTGCTTTGATCACGGGAGCATCTTCCGGAATTGGGTATGCGACTGCTATTGAATTCGCAAAGAGAGGCTACAAGGTTTACGCGTGTGCAAGAAGACTCGCGCCTATGGAGCCCCTCAAAGAACATGGGATAAATGTGTTTGTACTCGACGTTTCATCCTTGGAAAGCGTCCTAGCTGCCAAAGAGCACCTTTTGGCTGAGGGAGTTGACGCATTGGATATTTTGTACAACAATGCTGGCCAATCGTGTGTGTACGCGGCGACTGACGTTAGTGACGAGGCAATCAAGCAATGTTTCGAGGTCAATGTGTTTGGTCCAATGCGCTTGACGCGTGAGTTGGCCCCGTTGTTGATCAAGGCCAAGGGTGTAGTTGGATTCACCGGCTCAGTTAGTGGAATTGTTCCATTCCCATGGTCGTGCACATATAATGCCACAAAGGCCGCGATACATGCATACGCAGGCACGCTCAGGCTTGAAATGAAGCCTTTTGGCGTTCGTGTGGCGAATATAGTGACAGGTGCTGTGCGCACCGCCATTGAAGATACAAGACCTTTGCCTGAAAACTCGTTGTATCACCTGCCATTGATGCTCGATGCATTCAAGTTGCGGCAAACGATGGCTAGAGACAACAACCCAATGTCTGCAGAGAAGTATGCATACCGTGTGGCCAACGACTTTGAAGGTGTTACGACTTGGGGTCTGTTGAACTTCTACCGTGGTGGAAAGGCGTCGTTTTTGGTGTGGATGATGGCACTTGTGCCTAGGTTTTTGGTTGAGTTGGGTTTGATTAGAAAGTTCCGCTTGGGGCCTGTTTTTGCTTATATAAAGGAGAAGAGCAAGAGGGAGTAGTGTTGCATTAATTTGAATGCGAGATCCAATCAGGAGTTATGAGATATTCTAATGAAATATGAGATAAGAAAATAAGGTCGTGAGATTCAGTACGTAATTATGAGATTTTTCAACATCGAGAATTGGTGTGATGATTCTTTTACGGTGTCATAAGTAACAAGTTAAGATGACATAGTATGTGTCAGGTAGTATAATTCTAAGAGCTGGATTTAATGAGAGAAAAGGTAGAAATCAGCTGCAACCTTGAAAGAGAAGGTTCTTTGGAAAAGGCAAAATGTGAAATATCGCAAAAGACGGCTGCAAATTTTGCCAAAACTCCGACAGTTGGTTTTCTGGGTTATGCTTTCAACCATATGGGACTGAAAGTGCGAAATGCACTGAGGATTGTATAAAAGGTAATTGGGCATGGGTTTATCTTCACTTAACCAGGTTTTACTCGTTTAGCTTAATAGATTGCATTTTTACTGTGCTTACGATAATATTTAGTTGATGATAGTTTCGCGATTTGGCACGAAAGAGTGGGTGTATGTGGTTATTGGATATATTTCTTGTTCAGCTATGGTTGAAGTGCGCCCTAACCATAGCTGAGTCGAACCAACTTCACACTAATAGTTGACCTAAACAAGCCAAATATTCATCCAGCATTCAAAAAAGTCATTGCCAAATCAGCAACACCAAATATTTCAGCCACCATTCAACCAAACATTTCCAAATATTGCATCCAATAGTCTATCAAAACCAAAAGAACATATGTTGATTCTCTGTTTATGTTTCAGGTCGCATCACGTAATCCTTAATTCGGCGAAACCACAGACCCCACATTCCGACAAACTCTCAACCTCGCATAAAGGAAATCTATGTTTTGAAACTTGCGACTATCAGAGAAAACTTTGATAGCGAGAACAACCCTTAGTCCATTTTTTCATCTCTGTTCTTTTCCAACGTATGTTATCTCATTGCCACTTTTTACCCAACTCACTCTTTTCGTTCACCGGCAACCGTGATCACACAAAAGAAACAAGTTTGTGCAACTAACGGCTACAGCAGAAAAAAGTCATATGGTGGGGACTATTTACGTCATACATCAATTCATAGCTTCTTTGTTATCACTCAGTCTTTTTTCTATCCATTCCGTCCTTCGAACTTTGTTCTTCACTATAATCCATCTGAACTCATCGCTCTTTTCTCACACGAGTTTCCGGGGTTTCTGGAAAACACGGAAAAAAAAAGATAGGCAACCATGATCAAGAGCCTGAAGTTGTCCGCCGAGCCAACAAGCCCGGATCTGGGTGAACTAAGTCACGCATCAAGCTCGCCAACTGAGTCCCATGCGGATTCTGAGTCATTTCTATGGTTCCGCGATAAGCTGAAACTCAAGATCGGAGACGTCAACCGCTACAACATCCGCTACACAAAAGAAGCACCAGACCAGACAGAGATATACTTCCGAATCAAAAACATAGAGAAAACGAGCATTCGCGCCATCCACATGTTCAACGGACCCTTCATTTTGTACTGCCATGTGATACCCCACAACTATTCAAAACAAAAGAAGTTTTCGCCAGAAAGTGACGATGCAGAGGTAGAGTTCGAGAATCAAATTAAGCCTGGTCGCACGTTTAACGTGCGACTTAAGCTCAACTCAAACTCCCACATCGATGGCGATGTATACGGCTGGGAAATCGACGTAATATCACAGATATATATTTCTAGACGCACGCAGATTGCCTACGACATGATGATTGGAAACGACTTCAAACAGATGAAAAAATTGAACCATGGACTGATCAATTTCAAACTGACAGATGCAGTAGTTGGAACTAACGCCAATCTCAAGGTGGAAAAACGTAACACCGACGATTTGTGGTCGCAAGGACCGAAAAAACCATCCGAACCAGTGCATCTTATCCTTCTCACTCACGGGTTGTTCTCAAACCTCACTGCAGACATGCTTTACCTCAAAGACTCACTTGAAAAGAGCTCTTCTGATAATATCGTGGTGCGAGGGTACCGTGGAAATGCGGGGCGCACCGAAAAAGGTGTAAAGCGGTTGGGTACGGGAATGGGCCATTACCTTATGGAACTTATTGAAGAGTTTGAGGACACTGGGGTGAAGGTCGATCGTATATCATTCATTGGGCACTCTTTGGGGGGGCTCATCCAGCTCGCAGCCATCAAGTACGTGTTGATGAAGGGAGGATCGCACTATTTTGAGAAGCACGGCATCCAGCCCATGCATTTGGTGGCCATGGCCAGTCCCCTCTTGGGTATATTGAGCGAGATGAGTTTTTGGATCCTGTGGGTTTTGGATCTTGGTACTTTGGGGAAGACAGGCCGTGACCTTACGCTTTCGAAACGACTCCCGAGTGTCAAGGACCTCACAAGAAACCACAAACATAACCACAATGAAAAGGGTGAGAATGCCGTGAAGACTTCGCTTAAGCCGATACTTGTGACTCTCCCAGACGACCCATTGCAGACGTTCCTTGGTTCGTTCAAGCATTTGTCTGTGTATGCCAATGCTATCAATGATGGAATTGTGCCGTTGCGGACGGCGTCCTTGTTGTACTTAGACTGGAGTGCGTTGGGTAGAGTTGAGGAAAAGAAGGGGGAGAAGAAGAATGAGGAGAGAGGAGAGAATGAAAGCTGTAAAGCAGACGATGGTTTAGGTGGTGAGGAGGGAGAGGTGAAAGAAAAGAAAAATAGAGAGACAAGAGAAAAGAATAAGAGGGAGAGTGCAACAGGGATGGTCCCTATTGATACAAAAGAGATATTCGAATCGTCTGAGCAAAAGAATGAACAAGTCCACGAAAGAGAAAACAGGGAAAGCGCTCCTTCTCCTGTATCTTCAGGGTCAGAATCCTCGTTGCTTTCCAGTCGTTCTTCAACATCACTAAGATCTACCTCCTCTGTTGGCGAAGCCAAAACAGAGGACTCGCATCCTGAGTCGCTTATCTCCAGATACAAGTCCCTTCTCTCGCAGAACTTCAATGTCTCGCACAAGTACTCTTTTTCTCGGCTGCGATTGAGTAAAAAAGAACGTGCCTTGCTCAAGATCAACGCGCGTGGTCTGGACCTCGTGCTCAAAGACGACTCGGAGCTGGATCTCCAAGACGATGAAGACAGCTCGGAGTTTGTGCTTCCGCCAAAGGCCTCAGCGGTAGAGTCGGCATTCCACTCTTACATTTGCCCTGTGCCATCACGTTCGTACATCATGGACCCCGAGCAGCGTGAAGAGGTCATTTTCCACGACAAGTACTATCACCACAGTGACCTTCCGCCATACGACCCCGAGGAGACTTCCAGTAAAATTCGCTTCAAGCTTTTCTTCTTCAATTACTACGACTGGAAGGTCAACAAGCAGGTGTCGATAGCGCGCAAGTACCACACAGACAAGTTGGTGTGGCGTAAGATTCTCGTCTCTTTGCCCCCCGATGCCCATAATAACATCATTGTAAGGAGGCGTTTTGCGAATGGCTACGGGTGGGGAGTAGTGGACCACGTGTGTTCCCAATTTAGCGATCGGGCTGCGAAAATGTAGATAAGAGCGCAAGCCGCATGAGTATTAGAATTAGAAGCTACGTTGATATCAGCGTTTGAAGAGATAGATAATTTAATATGAGTGTTGAATAGTGTGTACGTATGAGTTGTTGATGGGTTTTGTGAAAGGGAATTTGACCGACATTATAAAAGCGCAAGTAGACTAAACGGCACAGAATAAGTTGAACACGGCTATTTAAAGAGAAGGACAGCACACCAGGGACAGCACACCAGTCGATATAAACGGTTAAAGATGTGGTTTGTATGTCCATATCTAAGCACATCAAGTGGGTATATCAATTTCGAGTCCCACCACGCATGAATTGCATTTTTGCCACATTAATCGTGAAATTGTTTGTTTCAGATATTCCATCATAGTCGCTTTGCTGACCACCGAACTATCACGTACCCAGTTTTATATATCATTCAGCTTCGTGTAAACATCATCCTACATTGGAAATTCTCTATTTCTCGACACCCATCGCCTTTCAATGCGTATGCCACCTCTACCTCTTCGGCACATTATCACCTTTTTACCACGTATATCGTCTGCCAAACTCGGGTTACCCCTGGATCGCATCGCACCTTCCACTCCACCACCTCCCTCCTCCCAAACATTCACCCCTCGATCATTCCCAAATCTACACAGATGACGTACAAAATATGTCTCCTGCACATTGCTTATCTTATCTTTGGAATAGCATATAAGCGTCGTATCTGCCAAGTTAGATCTGCAAACATGAACTCCCACTATGTAAACACCCACTCGAACCACAAGCTCTCGTTTGTTGTCATTGGTGCTGGACTTATAGGCCCGCGCCATGCCGAGCACATCTACGAGCGTGACGACTGCGAAATTTTTGCAATCGTGGACCACTCTGCAAAAGGACCTTCTGTGGCAAACCGTTTCGGAACTCGTCTTTTTAAACTGTTGGCTCATCTATTCGAATACTGTGACGAGCACTGTATTCGATACCCGGACGCTGCGATCGTGGCCACTCCAAATCACACGCATCTCAGCATGGGCCTTGAGTTGGCTCTGCGTGGAATTCACATATTGATGGAAAAGCCATTGGCACCAAGTGCCTCTGACTGCAAAACTTTGGTGGAGTACTGCCGCTTGAAAAAGGTCCACTTGTTGGTGGGCCACCACCGTAGGTTTAATCCCTACATTATCACCACTCGTGCTCACCTCGCAAAGTTGGGACGCCTTGTTGCGATCCAAGGCACCTGGACTTTGTGCAAGCCTCCATCGTATTTCTTGGAGAAACCTTGGCGTTCGTCGGTTGAACTTGGTGGAGGAACTCTCCTTATAAACTTGATCCATGACTTGGACTTGTTGCAATACCTTCTTGGGCCCATCGAAAAAGTGTATGCGGAGTTGATGTCCAAACAGCGCGTGGACATGGTTGTCGACCAATTGGTAGACGAAGGTGCAGCTCTCACCCTCAAGTTTGCAAATGGATGTGTCGGCACCTTTATTTGCAGTGATAATGTTACCTCGCCGTTCCTGTTTGAGTCCGGAACCGGAGAAAACCCGAACATTCCATTCAACGGTGATGCGGCTGGATTTTATCGTATTTTTGGCAGCCACGGAACTTTACTGATCCCGGACCTCAAATTATACCATCAGGCGGACATGTTGAGTGGAGACAACTCGATGCAGGGTAATAGCGGAGATGTTAGGTCGTGGCTCAAGCCTCTTCAGTGTGAGCAGATCAACATTGATTACGACTTGATTTCCCGCAAGCAACACGAAAATGATGCAGAGATGGAGGACGGCATGGTAACTCCGCTGCCTTCGCCCGAGGTCAAGGAGTCCCCGCTACAGGCAAGAAAACTCCAGCCTTTCGAATTGCAGTTGAACCACTTTGTCAACATTATTCGGGGGTCTGAAACCGAGGTGCAATGCACCGGAGAAGACGCATTGGCTGCAATGTTGTGTATCGATGCTGTAATTAAGTCAATTGGCACTGGAATGCCAGAGTACGTGCAGCACGTTAAGTCTGTGGAGGTCAACATGGATTTGTTGGAAAAATATGATTATTAGGACAAGGTGAAGAGGTTATGGATATCAGGCAGAGATTTGCTTCTTGCTAACTTGTTGATTTAAAAGAGGAAATTCCTCATATTATATAGTAAAGTACGTGGTCTGGAGCCATTGGATACATGTAATTATATGCCGGTGTACGCTACTAAGACAAATGAATGAGGCAGGTCAACAAAAGCATAAACGTGTGAACAACGAGATTAATTTCAGCGTCCGCAAATGGTAGACAGGGTGCGCTACAGAGTCCCATCATACGCTACCTACAAGCCAGTTTCCTGGTTAAATAATCAAACTCAAACTTCATACTATACATTCTCATAGCTGAAGAACATGTAGCCTACCGGCATCGTAAAGTTCACGCTCCGGCAGAACATCAATGCACTTAGACATTGAAAGTGGCATCCAAGAAAGCCTCCTCCTCAGCAATGTGCTTGATCTTAGAACCGGCAGCAACAGATGCAGATGGGTCACGGCCAGTGTATCTCAAAGAGAGGTTCTTGTGGTTCTCGGTGTTCTCGAGAGTGGTGCTGATTCTTGGGGCAGCGTAAGCGTAACCACCCATGTTCAATGGCTCCTCCTGACACCAGACCAAGTCCTCGACGTTCTTGTACGAGTCCAAAGTGTCTCTCAACTGAGCGTATGGGAATGGGTGCAACTGCTCCAACTTGATAAAAGCAGTGTCCTTGTTCTCAAGGGTGGCACGCTTCTTGTGCAAAGCGGTGTAGACCTGACCCGAGCACAAAACAACACGTTTTATCTCGTCCTTGGAGCCAATAGACTTGTTCACCTCGACATCGTCGATGATCCAATTGAAGTGAGACTCGCCTGTGAACTCGCTCAAGTCAGAACGAGCCAATGGGTGTCTCAACAACAGCTTGGAGAAGAAGATGATCAAAGGCTTTCTGAACTGTCTGTGCATTTGACGACGCAACAAGTGGAACAAGTTGGATGGGGTGGTTGGGTAAGCAACCTGCATGTTGCAGTCCTGGTGCTGACGCTCCAATTTCTCTGGGGATGGGAAGTAACGCTGGTCTTCGTTACACAACTGCAAGTATCTCTCAAGTCTACCGGAGGAGTGCTCTGGGCCTTGACCATCGTAACCGTGTGGCAACGACAAGACCAAACCAGAACGCTGCTTCCACTTAGACTCAGCACCAGCAATGAACTGGTCAATAATGACCTGGGCGGTGTTGGCAAAGTCACCGAACTGAGCCTCCCACTGCACAAGTGCATCTGGCGAGGTCAAAGAGTAACCGTACTCGAAACCCATCACACCGTACTCGGACAACGAAGAGTTGGAGATGGAGAAGACACCCTGTTCAGGGCTCAACTCGTTCAATGGAGTGTAGGTCTGCTCAGACTTCTGGTCATGCAAAACAGCGTGACGCTGCGAGAAGGTACCTCTCTCCACATCCTGTCCAGACACTCTAACGTGGTAACCCTCCAAGGCCAAGGAACCGAAAGCCAAAGCCTCACCAGTGGCCCAGTCAATGCCCTCACCAGTCTCGACAGTCTTCTTTCTGGTGTTCAAGATACGCTTCAAGTTTCTGTGCACCTCGAAACCCTCTGGAGCCTCGGAAATAGCCTTACCGATGTCCTTCAAGATCTTCTCGTCAACAGCAGTTGGCAAGTGTGGCAAGACCTCAGTGGCCAACTCCTTAGGAGACTTGAAGTCTTCCCATGGGGTGGTCAACCACTCTCTGGAAGTAGGCTGGTACTCCTTGGACTTGGAGAAGGACTCTTCCAACAATCCCCAGACCCACTTCTTGTGCTCATCAATGTCCTCAGAGGTGAACGAACCCTCCTCAATCAACTGCTGGGTGTAGTAGTCCAAGACAGACTTCTTCTCGGCAATTCTCTGGTACATGACAGGCTGGGTGAAGGCAGGCTGGTCAGTCTCGTTGTGACCGTGCTTTCTGTAACCAACGACATCGATGATGACGTCGGTGTGGAAAGTGGCTCTCCACTCAGCGGCCAAGTTGAAGACAAAGATGGAAGCCTCAACATCGTCAGCATTCACGTGGAAAATTGGCGCGTTGATAGCCTTGGCAATGTCGGATGGGTACAAGGTAGATCTAGCGAAACGTGGGTCAGTGGTGAAACCAATCTGGTTGTTGACAATCACGTGGATAGTACCACCGGTGGAGTAGGCTGGCAAGGACTCGAAACCCATGGTCTCGTAAACCACACCCTGACCGGCAAAAGCGGCATCACCGTGCAACAAGATGGACATGGCCTTCTTGAAAGAGCCAACATCGTTCTTGTACTGCTGGATTGCTCTGGTCTTACCCAAAACAACACCGTCCTCAGCCTCCAAGTGCGAAGGGTTGGCAACAAGCGACAAGTTGACGTGCTTACCGGAGGTGGTTGGTCTCTGGTAGTTCATACCCAAGTGGTACTTGACATCACCAGAGCCCTCGTCGAACTCCTTGGAGCCGTTAAACTCGGAGAAGATGGACTCGTTAGGCTTACGAACAACGTTGGACAACATGTTCAATCTACCTCTGTGTGGCATACCAATGACGATGTCCTCAACACCGAACTCAACCGATGTGTCGATCAATGCCTTCATGGAAGGAACAACGGACTCGGCACCCTCCAAACCGAATCTCTTGTCGTTAGGGTGCTTGGTGGCCAAGAAAGACTCGAATGAACAAGACCAGATCAATCGGTCAAGAATCTGTCTCTTCTGGTCGACAGAGTACTTGAAAGGCTGTGGGATCTCAATACGCTCACGCAACCAGTCACACTGCTCCTTGGATGGGATGTGAATGTACTCAACACCGTAAGAGTCACAGTACAAACGCTCACAGTTGTCGATGATCTCCTTCAAAGTCATAGACTTCTTGCCTGTCTCAGCGAAACGGGGCAAGATACCTGGGCCCAAGGTGATCTGCTTGTTCATGTCGGCCTCAGTGAAACCGTAGTGTTCCAAGGTCAACTCCTTTGGAACCACAGAGTGGTCACCATAAGAGAGTCCCAATGGATCGATCTTGGCCTTCTGGTGACCACGAACCTGGTAAGCACGAACCAAGAGCTGTACCTTCAAGTGGGTGACAACGTCTTCGCTGATTGCTTCGCCACCTGGGACGAAACCGGCAGCACCACCAGCTGGGGTTGGGATGATGGTTGGAGGTGCGCTGAATGCCTGGGAGGTTGGGACCTTGTCGTTCTCGACATTCTTAAAGTATGCATTCCACGAGACGTGGACGCTCTCTGGGTCTCTTCTCCAAGCTTGGTACATCTCGTCCACGTAGTTGGAGTTGTTGCTCTGGAGGAAAGTATCGGTGGCCAAGTTACGTTTGGCCATGGCGAAGGGCCTGTATTGCGCCTTCAAGAGTTGAGTGCGCGGAACCGCACGTTTGAACGCTCTAAGCATGATTGATTGATGTTTTCAATTGCTGCTCATAAACAGAAATGATGATTGGACAAAGTTGGGGAAAAAACTTGGTTTTATATGAGAAAAAAAAAATTGACAAACGACGGAGGCAACAAAAGGTCAGTTTTAGGACACGTAGAAAAACCGACAGCAATGGCGTATGTAGGTATGGGAAGGGTGAATTGCGTGTATAGGAGTGTTTGCGTTAGATCATGGTGGTAATAGGCAGTTGGTTGTTTTGGTCGGACTAAATCCGATGAATCCGAACAGGCCCCGGGGGTAAAGCGGGAGGTTTTTGTGTCCAATTCCCGGGTCCGCAATGGAGAGGAAGAGGGTGGGGTGGGGCGAAGAACTGATGCCAGAGAAGACCGATGTGGTTTCTCAGACTTATTTGACGCTTTCCAAAGAGGTATGAGGTATGTGAATAGTGAAGTAGTAAGCGGCAAGTGTGAACAAAGGGGGGGTCTAAGCAAAGAAAAGGACGCAAAGACAACAGGGAGTGCTGAGATGAGTATAAGTAAAGGTTTTGTTGAGCTGAAGAACACAAGAGGATTTTTGATGACGGTTCACTAATGAATTATAAATGTCGACGGTATTACCAGGTATATTAGTTGTTGATTGGACTAGAGCATTTGTAGAAAGGGCTAGAAGGTTGATATTGAGGCATTTTGTGCCAGGAAAAAGGCTAATACGTAAGCGAAGATGGAGGAAAATGAGATTGGATGGAGTTTTTAAATCAGTGTAAAACACGTTGAAATATTGATGACGAAAAGATTGGAGAAGAAAGATTCGCAACCATAATCGACTAAAGATTATAAAGTGAAAATTAAAACATGTAGGAGAATAAAAGTCATAGAAGTGTCAATTGGGGAAATACCATGATGGAAAGGGAATATTGGAGCCGTACAAATCGTGAAGTACGATTGTTAATCATAAAGGTTAATATGGAACCTCTCTCGGTTGTAAGTCTTTCTGTGGTACAAAAAATCCCCGGGATTGTGTGAAATCATGACTATCCACGGGAGTCATAATCGGAGTACGGTTATGAGATATGACTCATGGTAAAAGCACTAAAGGTTGGAGCTATGTATCAGTATCACAGAAAGCAATCCATTGGTTAAGTGTGTTTCAGGGACGTTACACTTTTAGGACTTTTCGGAAAAGCTGAACAGCTATGCTGCATATTTCGTTATATTACGGATGCTATAATGACTTCTTCTAGATATAAACGTTAACCGGCCTAATTAGGTGTGGTTATGTGCAAGTTCTTCCGCACGCATAGGAGGTAACAGTGGGCACTTTGCGTAATTTCCACTAAAGATTCTATTCGAAATCTACCTACAGTCACAATGACCAAATGTAGTTACTCTAGTTTAATACGTACATGCTTCGCAAAGTCTATTCAAACATATACTTGACTTAGTTACTACCGACATATTCCTACACTAAACTCAACTACTTTAAATTTCTACCATCCATGTTTCTTACATGCATCGATTGTCTTTTCCACGATCTTGAAGTCTAGCACAATTGCGACTGCTAATCAGTCATCACCCTAAAACAGCTAGTTTTTCACATTCCTCATTCACCATATCATTTCAAGCGAGCTCTGTTAATCAGCCAGCATCTTCGTCAATCGTCACTCTACATACCCTCGGCCTCTTTCCCTAACTTGTATCACTAATACTGAGTTTTCCAACTTGGTCCAATCCACAGTCACCACTTAACTTTGGGTTAGTTTGTTCCTGATCAATCTCTAACTTTGGTATCTTTAAGCGGCCGCTCGTCACTGTGAAAGGGGTCTTTATAGAGTTCGACCTTACAACCCCTCACTAAAATACTCTCTCAAACTCCCTCTCGAACACTCTCGAACACTCTCAAACACATCCTCCATCTCCTACTTCTCTACCATGAATATGTATTAAATACAAGTATTTACAACCAATCTGAAGCTTCTATGACCCGCCGCGAGACACTACCCTCGTAGCTCCGGTAAGCTCTCCCTGGTCACTTCGTCCTTCCGTCTACAAGAACTCCTTGGCCTTTCTGCGGAAAGCATTACAGTCGCGCAACCACTGCTTGTAGTCGTTCAACAGGTAAATCTTCTCGCCATAGTAGTCTGGAACAGGGTTGCTGAAACTCTGCAGCGAAGGGTCTACACGGTTCTGCTTGATTCTCTGCAAGAACAACTGGTCCTTGGCCTTGAAGGCGGGAAGAATGCGCTTGTTCTTCAAGTTGAAGATGCGTGTGCCGAAAGTTGGACCAACAATGAATCCAGCAAAGCCTCCTGTCATGACTGCACCCATAAGCACAAACATAGGGTCGACTCCCATGATGGTTTTCTCAGGGTCGAACTCGTAGTTGCCTACATATGCGAAGGTTGCGGCAGCACCGCCAAGCGCAGTGAGCGACGATGCAACAGTGTTGATGTAGTGGTTTTGCTTCTTGAGCTTGAGGAATTCCACCCATGACAAAGATGGGGTTGTGCTCTGGAAGCGACGCATGGTGCGTGGAACGTTGATGCCTATGGTTCTGAAGAACATGTTGGTGAAAAAATCAACTGATGAAAATTGGTGGGGGAAATAGCATGACGTGATGATGACACTATAAGCGGGCGATGGCACTGTTTTTGCTACAAGGGAATGGGCTAGGTAGCTAAGCTCCCATGTGCTGATTTTCTGGTTTATTTGACCAAGTCGTGGGTGTTGTATCGGGTATGGTAGGGGTTATTGAGAGAGTAGTGACTTGAATATTGACTTGACAATGATCTCTAACCCTCTCTAACACTACTGAAACTGACTATCATTCTGACTAGTCTCGATGATAATCAATGGAGAATACCGTAGATTTGGGACGTTTTCTCGCACTTGTATATGACCTGCCATAGAAGAACGTCTTCATGACTACATAACTTGATGACTAGAGACTTTGTTTTCTCGTTTTATTTGTTGTGCTCGCGGTGCCTTTCATCTGTATTTGAGTCTTTAATGTCCACTTGGCACAAGTGTGCCCTTTACTTTTACTCTTATCATTTGACATTGAGTCTATTTCACCTAACATTTCCTGGATTTTCGGTGAATTCTGTGAAAAGACTTGCAGCCAGTGGATTTAACAACAGCACTATTCCAACAAATATCAGCATACTTCCTTCAGTAAGAAATCGACAAGTACCCACAATAAAGAACTCTTGGAGACTCTGTTATATACCCTGGTAAGAATTCACAACTTACCGATAGCCTCTTTGTCACCCCAAAATATGCTTGCGCAAGAAACTACATTGCATTGTAGGAGGAAGATCCGATATTCCTTCAGCATATATCAGAAATTCTCGGTCAACTACTCAAAGATAACCATTCTCATTCTAATCCCACTCCCGATCTACTGATATTTCTGTACTACGCGCACTTTTTCACGTCACTTTATCTAAACTTGCTCGTTCTCCTTTTAGTGAGCTCAGAGAGTTTGATCAATCTTCATCGATTGAACTCTCTCTACAGTGACTCTGTCAGCTTGGAGCTTAGCCTCTTCTAGTATCTTTTTAGATACCTCAAAGTTTTTGTTTTTTGTTTTTCGTTTTTGTTTTTCAACATGTCCAACGGAACTGTGAACGGTAGCATCCCGGAAAAGTCACCGTCGCCAGAACCTATAACGTTCCCGCGCTCCAAACACGAGCTCAATGTCTTGTTGAACAAGTACCACCAGCTTTTGCAAGACGAAGCACTGGATGAGCGCGATGTCATTGAGGCTATCTTGGAAAAGGTCTCTGCACAACAAAACGACTTTATCGAAGAGGAAAGCACATTCGAGCGCGAATTCTTCACAGAGGCCGATGGCGAGATAGATACGGATTTGTTCAGCAAACAAGTCGCTGGTTTACAGTTGCTCGCGGCAGACTACGGATTGCCCCAGTCTTTCATAGAGGAGTTGAAAGAAGAAAAGACAATAAAGGTCGAAAGCAGCAGCGAAGAGTCAGATGCAGACAAGGTGCTCAAGAAGTTATCGTCCTCTGAACCAAAAACTTTCGAAAGCCGCGTCGAGTTTTACGGATCTGCCATCCAACCCTCCATCCACACAGCACCGCCAACCAAAGCACCTTTGGGCAACTTCTACACGGAAAAAACAGTGGCGAACAGGGTTGCGTCGCACTTGCGCACTTTGGAGTCATTACCAGCCAACCTAAGCACCATGCACACAGGCGGTGCGCTGGACGATGACTTGAAGCTCTCTGCATTGGTGGAGTTGAAGGGATTGAGGCTTCTCCCGAAGCAGAAACAGCTCAAGCACAATATTCTCACCCATCATGCGAGTCAAAGCAAGTTTGCAGATAACGACTTGAGCGAACATCCTTTGGTATTACAAGAAAAGCGTAGCTTTAACAAGAGGCCCAAGCAGAAGATCGAAGATGCCAAGCTCCTTGCACAGGAGTTCCAGAACATCGAGAAGTTGAAGGAGAAGAGCTTGAAATTCTCGAAACACATCGAAAAGGTCGAGCGAATCATCACTTTCAGCGAAGAGGAGCAGGAAATGCGCTCGACCAGAGAGAGCTTCCGCATGGGCACCTTGTTCCGCCAGATCAACAACTATCACGCGTACATCGAGAAGGAAGAGTCGCGCAAGACTGAAAAGACAGCCAAGCAACGTTTGCAGGCATTAAAGGCCAACGATGAGGAGGCGTACATCAAGTTGTTAGACGAGACAAAGGACCACCGTATCACACATCTTCTTCGCCAAACGAACCAATTCTTGGACACTTTGGCACAGCAGGTCATGGCGCATCAGCAGGAGGGCGGTGCTCCCGCCCCGGTGGATGAGCAGCTGCAGGACGAGGTGCGCGAGAAGATCGACTACTACCAGGTCGCGCACCGTATCAAGGAGGAGATCAAGGAACAGCCCACCATTCTTGTGGGAGGAAAGCTTAAGGAATATCAGATCAAGGGATTACAGTGGATGGTTTCTTTGTACAATAACAGATTGAACGGTATCTTAGCCGATGAGATGGGTTTGGGTAAGACCATCCAGTCGATCTCTTTGATCACCTATTTAATTGAGAAGAAGCACGAAGACAAGTTCCTTGTGATTGTGCCATTGTCGACAATCACCAACTGGACGTTGGAGTTTGAAAAGTGGGCGCCGGCCGTGAAGGTGATTGTGTACAAGGGCTCTCCAGGCAACAGGCGGTCATTGCAGTACGATGTGAAGATGGGCAATTTCCAGGTCATGTTGACGACTTTTGAGTACGTCATCAAGGAGCGTTTGCTCCTCTCCAAGTTCAACTATTCGCACATGATTATCGATGAGGGTCACCGTATGAAGAACGCCAACTCCAAGTTGTCCGTTACTTTGCGTACATACTACAAGACCAAGAACCGGTTGATTTTGACCGGTACGCCGTTGCAGAACAACTTGCCCGAGTTATGGGCGCTTTTGAACTTTGTGTTGCCGCGTATTTTCAATTCTGTCAAATCGTTTGACGAGTGGTTCAACACGCCATTCGCTAACACTGGCTCGCAGGAGAAGATCGAGTTGACTGAAGAAGAGTCGCTTTTGGTGATTCGTAGATTGCACAAGGTTTTGCGTCCGTTCCTTCTTAGAAGATTGAAGAAGGATGTGGAGAAAGACCTCCCAAATAAGGTGGAGAAGGTGTTAAAGTGTAACCTCTCCGGACTCCAGTACATCTTGTACCAGCAGATGCTCAAGCACAACGCCTTGTTTGTGGGAAATGAGATACAGGGTATCAAGCTGGGAATCAAGGGCCTCAACAACAAGATTATGCAGTTGCGTAAGATTTGTAACCATCCGTTTGTGTTTGAGGAGGTGGAGACACTCTTACAGACTGCCAAGCTCACCAATGATCTCATCTGGAGAACAAGTGGTAAGTTTGAGTTGTTGGACCGTGTGTTGCCCAAATTCCACGCCACTGGCCACCGTGTGCTTATGTTTTTCCAGATGACGCAGGTGATGGATATCATGGAGGACTATTTGCGCTGGAAGGAATTGATGTACTTGCGTTTAGACGGTTCTACAAAGGCTGACGACAGACAAGACATGTTGAAGGCGTTCAACGCCCCCGACTCAGAGTACTTCTGTTTCCTTCTTTCGACCCGTGCTGGTGGTTTAGGTTTGAACTTGCAAACCGCAGACACTGTTGTCATCTTCGACACCGATTGGAACCCGCACCAGGATTTACAGGCACAAGATAGAGCGCACAGAATTGGCCAGAAGAACGAGGTCAAGATCTTGCGTTTAATCACTAACGACTCCGTGGAAGAGGTCATCTTGGAGCGCGCACACCAGAAGTTGGACATTGACGGCAAGGTTATCCAGGCCGGTAAGTTCGACAACAAGTCCACTGCCGAGGAACAGGAAGAGTTCTTGAAGCGCTTGTTAGAAAATGACCTGCGTAACAACGAGGAAGAGAACGATCTGTTGGACGATGATGAGTTGAACGAGATCTGTGCTAGAAGTGAGGCTGAGATGGAGATTTTCGCTGAGATCGACCGCAAGCGGAAGCAGAAGGATGCACAACTGGACTACACATCGCGTCTCATTGAGAAAGAGGAGTTGCCTAGCGTTTTCACAGAGGACATTTCACATCACTTTGTCAAGGACGTCAAGGAGTTAACAAAGATGAGGGAGAAGAAGCGCGTTAAATACGACGACGGCTTGACAGAGGAGCAGTGGCTTATGGCAATGGACGACGATAATGATACAGTCGAGGATGCCATACGGCGTAAGGAGGAGCGCATGGCCCGCCGCAGGGGAAGAGACGACAATGAAGACGACGAGGAAGATGACGTCGTCCCCGAAGACGACTACGAAGAAGAGTTCGAGCCTAGAAAGAGACAGAGGAGATCCCGCACACCCACAGCAACGCCTGCACCCACAGTCACTGTTGATCCCGAGGTCAAGGCTCAGTGCATGGCAGTGATTGATGAAATTGTAAAGTTGGAGGACCCTGAAGATGGGCATAATCTTTCGGAGATTTTCTTGAAACTTCCTCTGAAAAAGTTGTACCCAGACTACTACCAGATCATCGAGCGTCCTGTTGCTATACAACCATTGAAGAAGAGCGTGAACCAAGGTGTGGTGACGACCTTCAATGAGTTTTTGGACGAGCTTCTCTTGATGTGTTCAAATGCAAAGATTTACAACCAGGAGGGATCATTCGTGTACACTGATGCGGAGAGGATTGAGGTGTTGGTGAGGGGATACAAGGAGGATGAGAGTGTGGTATAAGAGACCACTGAATGTAATATATGGAGTAGAAAGTGGATAAAAAATAAATGTAAAGAAGACAAGAGATGCAATTCACTACGTGGAATGATAAAAGAACTGTAGAGAAGACTATAAGACTCACTACTGAACGTAAGGTGTAAGATTGCGAGGTACGTCTAAAGAGATATATTCATGACAAGATAAAGCGTACATCACATGAGATATGTTACGTCAAAACATATTACGGCTTCAGCACGACCCGAGCTGACAAATCCGTCAATTATAAATAAGCGACATAGCTCTAGATCCAAATTGCTTTTTACAAATACAGCAGTAATTTCAACGTCAACTAAAGGGCCCGAATGCATGAGTTGCAGGCCATTTAGAATTTTGAGTACTGGGTGTAGATGGTATTAAGCTAGTTCTAGTTAAGTCTTTGTATTCTATCTAGATGCTCAACATATAATCGATCCACTTCGAAGTATTACG
The DNA here is from genome assembly GCA_003707425.3 of Kodamaea restingae. Taxonomy (NCBI): domain Eukaryota; kingdom Fungi; phylum Ascomycota; class Pichiomycetes; order Serinales; family Debaryomycetaceae; genus Kodamaea; species Kodamaea restingae. The sequence goes on from PPJA03000012.1 coordinate 109,308, forward strand.
ATGGGCCGAATTTGTGTGCCTTTTCGGAGTGCGGACCGTAATTGTTAGACAAAAATCTAGCAGCGTTTTTAAAGCAAAATTTCGGACTGTGCCTGAAATGTAAAAAAGCCGGTTGATAGGCTAATTTTGTTTGAAGTTGGCATCCTAGGTGACAGTTGTGGTTTATGTTCCTCTACCGAGATACCAAACGACTTTGAATTGGTGCGTGGTTCGTTCTATGACCCGTATAAGCCATCAACATATATTTGTGTAACTGTTTCACATCATTATTTAATTAGTCTTCACCTACAAACTTAACCGAAGAACTTCTTGAAATAGTCCGACTAGTTCATTAAAGGGTGCAAGGCTGACCCGAGAAACCCAAGAGCCATTATATCGTAGAGGACGACAATCCGAAAAATAGTCTGCAACATGATAGGTTCCATGGAAGCCTGCGCATAATCTTATTTCACACCACTTTGTGTTTTTCTACGCATGTCTTACAAATCAAGCCGCATCTGGAACCTTGAGGGATTACAAATGTAATGGCAAGCTCTATTGAAGCGAGCAAAATGAGTCTCTCTGCTCCTTCAGAAATACGCAAAAACCAAAGTGCCCTACACAGCACGGATTGTCTTCACCAGTACGCTTCTCCCCTCGATTCCCCGCATGGCGCTACACTTTTCCACCAATGAAATGCTGTGAATTTCAAACTTGTAAGCCACTCCCAATATAGAACATTATGTAAGCAGCATGGAATGCATAAGCAGAAGGCTGGAATTTCCCAAAACCGTTCATATATAAAGTCCTTATCGCCATTATTTGAAAACAACAACGATGTCGACAATTGCAATAACACAAACTAGCCGGAGATTTTTTAACTTTGGATACAGAAGAGCTGCAGCAGCTGCTGTCGGAGGTTTGATTGGTGCTGGTGCAACCATTGCCTTGCTCAACAAAGAGAAGAACGATAACAAGGACTACAACCCAAGAGCAGGGAACAACTGGAAATATCTTCTTGGTGCTGCCCCTGCACTTAATGTTGCTGCCAAGCCAGAGCACTCTTTCGAAGACTACCAGAAGGTCTACAACGCCATCGCGCTCAAGATCGAGGACAACTTAGACTTTGACGGTGGTGCTGGCTTCTACGGTCAATTGGTGAGATTGGCATGGCATTTGTCTGGAACTTACGACAAATCGGACAAATCCGGTGGAAGTTATGGTGGTACTATGATGTACACCCAGGAAGCCACTGACCCTGCCAACAATGGTCTCGCTGTTGGCCGTGATTTCCTCGCTGAAATCCAGAGCAGCTACCCATGGATTTCCAGAGGTGATTTGTGGACTTTAGGTGGTGTATGTGCTATCCAGGAGTGTGGTGGTCCAAAGATTAAGTGGAGACCGGGTCGTGTTGACATGGATTCGACCAAGACCCCTCCAAATGGCAGATTGCCAGATGCTTCTAAGGACGGAAAGTACGTTAAGAACTTGTTTGGACGTATGGGTTTCAACGAACAGGAAATCGTGGCTTTGATGGGTGCACACTGCTTGGGTAAGTGTCACACTTACAACTCTGGTTACGATGGCCCATGGGGTCCTTCTTTCAACATGTTCACCAACGACTTTTTCGTCAGATTACTCCAGGGATGGCACGTCAAGAAGTGGGACGGTCCAAAGCAGTACGAGGATGACGAGTCTAACTCCTACATGATGTTGCCAACCGACATTGCTATGAAGGAGGAGTCTTACTTTGTTAAGCACGTTAAGGCATACGCTAATGACCAGGACTTGTTCTTCAAGGACTTTTCTGTTGCATTTGCAAAGTTGTTGGAGTTGGGTGTTGAGTACCCCAAGAGCACTACTCCTTTCGAGTTCAAGACTTTGGATGAGCAGGATATGTAAGAATAAATATAGAGTTACTCAAGATGCTGTAGGAATTAGGGATATGAGGGTGTGACTGATACTAGGTATGATACAATCCTTGGCAAATACTGGGGCAAAGTTGTATTCATGGATCAAGTGGAACAAAATAGTCTCGCCGATTACTTAATCGGGTGACATTTTTGCAGCCATTACCCGGACCTGTATTTTTGATACCGGACAAAATTCAGACCGCGCGAAAAAAAACAATTTTTCAGTACGCACACGACCATTGAAAAATTTTCTCTGCACATATAAAGGTGATTTGATTGAGCACGGTTTTTTTTTTTCCTCATCACTTAGCCAAATGAAGTACGTCCAGACCGACCAGATTCTCGAGATCCCAGAGGGTGTTACCGTTGACATCAACGCCAGAGTTGTCAAGGTCACCGGCCCAAGAGGTGTCTTGACCAAGAGCTTGAAGCACATCGATGTTTCCTTCGCCAAGGTCTCCGAGAAGGCTATCAAGATCACCGTCCACAACGGTGACAGAAAGCACGTTGCTGCTTTGAGAACCGTCAAGTCCTTGATTGCTAACTTGATCACCGGTGTCACCAAGGGTTACAAGTACAAGTTGAGATACGTTTACGCGCATTTCCCAATCAACGTCAACGTTGTTGACATTGACGGCCAGGCTTTCGTTGAGATCAGAAACTTCTTGGGTGAGAAGAGAGTTAGACAGGTCAAGATCTTCGACGGTGTCACCATCGAGGCTTCCACCACCCAGAAGGACGAGTTGGTCGTCTCTGGTAACTCTTTGGAGGACGTTTCCCAGAACGCTGCTGACATCCAGCAGATCTGCCGTGTCAGAAACAAGGATATCAGAAAGTTCTTGGATGGTATCTATGTCTCTGAGAGAGGTAACATTGTTGAGGAGCTCTAAGCGTGCTGTTTAGCTACACTTATATGGTTTTTTTGGGTTTATAGTTTTAATGTTGCTTATTTGGGTTAAACCTGTCTCAAACAATTGTGGATGCGTTACAGAGCTCAGAAAATAAAGAGCCACCTACGATCCGCCTGTAGATGTGCGAGAGACTGGTATTGCTGCTGTGAGTTGAAAGATTCCCTGCTGTGATACTGTCTTGTCATTGAAGCTATGCTTGATACGCTTTCTGTTCATGTTTTTGCAATCTGAAAACCTGCTTCTCTGAATGTTTTTAGAGGTGTGTGTTTGCAAGTTGTGGAAGATGAGAAGATAAGTTTAAGATGGATAGAAATGGTGTTTTCGAACACGGATGTTGAAAATGGACGTTTCCCGGAACAGGCGCCGGTGGTCGGAATAAATGCTGGTTATAGTTCCCGATATCTAATGCATGGTGTTAACTAATGGAAGCTTTACAAATTAATATTCCCTTTTCTGTACGCTTAGGGTGCCATACAAGATGACATCGATCTGTGTACAGCTGAAAACATCACGAGTGTAGTGCTTTCTTGTGGAAGTTTCCCGGGTTGGCTTGCTGAGGAAGTGAGCCAACCAGGTGTGAGCCAACCAGGTGTGAGGTGTAAACCAACCGAAATATTCTCGCGCGCAGCTAATGAGAACTCACATACTTACTTTATCCCAATCCTTCAACTACATTTTGTGGTTTGTCCTTGATTTCATAAACTACAATTTCCTGTATACTAAGTCGCCATGACTAAAGTAGCTTACTTGGGGCCACAAGGCACCTACACACACCAGGTATGTAACCTACAAACCAAAGAGGTCAATGTACTAACATCCAGGCGGCAATACAGCAGTTTGGGAACAAGAATGACTTCTATCCGCAGACGTCGATCGACGACTGCTTCAAGATTGTTGACTCCGAACACGTTGATTACGCAGTGGTTCCTTTTGAGAACTCCACCAATGGCCAGGTCGTCTTCACGTGTGATTTGTTGAGAGACTGGTTTATCCCGTCGAAGAAACCTCGGTTTAAGATCGTTGCCGAACAGTTCGTTCTGATCCATCACTGTTTCTTGAGCAGAGCCACCAATATCAAGGACATTACGACCTTGTATTCGCATCCACAGGTTTGGACACAGGTGGACAACTTCACCAAGTCAATTGGCCTTTCTGACAAGATCAAGAAGATCGACACTCTTTCCACATCCACTGCTGCGCAGTTGGTGAGTGAGGACACCACCAACACCAGTGCGTGTATTTCTTCACAGATCAGTGCCGATTTGTATGACTTACCTGTCAAGCATGCCAATATCGAGAATGTGGGTAATAATACTACGAGGTTCCTCATTTTGGGAAGGGAAGAGGTCGAGGAAGACGCCGAGCATGTGGATAAGGAGAAGCCAAAGTCCACTGAGCAGATTACCTCGATGATGTTCACTTTGGATCACAATGACCCAGGTGCACTCTGTGACGTGCTTTACTGTTTCAAGAAGCACCATGTCAACCTTTCGTCCATTCATTCCAGGCCATCCCACTTACAGCAGTGGCAGTATGTGTTTTTCGTGGAAGCCAGTGCGGACAAGGAGTGCGTCGATGCTAGTGTTCAGGAAATAAAGAAAAAGTCGTTGGAGTTGGCTATATTGGGAACGTTCAAGAGGTCTTGGAGGTATGGAAAACAGTGTTGAGGGGATAGTGATGGGGATAGAGTGATGAAGACCTGAGTTGGTAGAAGTGATCGATAACCTGAAACTCAGTTAAAGCTAGCTTATGGTGTTTATTTCAACAATAATAGGCTTCTAAACTGGCTCTTGGGCATAAGAATGACGTTCTTATTAAAAATAAAGGTTCAAAGTATCTAGCCTAAGAAGCGAAAGAATGACCTTAATATCCAATAATTCTTGAATGGTTCTATCAGCAATCGATATTGAAAGCATTAAACAGTTAAGAGATGGATTTCCTGTAAACCCCGGTAATGAATGCCTATCTCGGGATAAGTGGAAGATAATGACGATCCTCGTAGATTTATGATCATTACGATTCTGTAAGCTGGCAGTCCTTACCTAATATTAGCTCCATGACGTTTATATCAGACCCTACAAGCTATACTCATTCGTTACATTGGTATCCGTCATCCGAACTATACTGCGAGGTGTCAACGCAAGCGCATCCCATAATCTCTGCATCTCATTATTATAGACAATATCTTGTCCTAATTACCCAACTTTTGGTACGTCCACTCTTGGTTGTCAAGCGGACACGCGTTTCTGGTCTTCAACCACCTCTTAATGCAATGTAAGTGGAACGCGTGATTGCATGCACCCCAGGCGGCAATACACTCTTTCTCGCCTCCTGTGATGGAGTTAGGCTGGCACTCGATACACGGGTCCATCAAGTGGTTCCTGCAAATGGCGCAATTTTCAACCTGGATGTCTGTTTGTTAGTAAGAGCCATATGTGGAGTTGGTGAAGGTCAAAGGTGGAAGTTAACAGCCAGGTATTAAGAAAAACATGACTACGTGAAGATGTAACACGGAAGGCAACACAAATATACTGAGCTAGCGTCATGTCAAAAGGTCAACGTATGAACTGTTACGAAACCTGAAACAGTTGTGGTAATAAGTTCTAACATTTGTTGAAGAACGAGTAATCGGTTGTCCAATCAGTCTCAACTCAACAATAAGTTGTTCAATCAGTTGTCCTTTAGTTTTCAGTCAGTTGTCAGTCAATCAATTGTCAATTAGTTGTTTTAGTTGCTAGCTCAATTAGTTCTAAACCAGATCTTGGTAGTTGGACATCATTCGCATTAATGTCTTCCTTTCCCCTTGATGTCTTCCTTTCCCTTGATGTCTTCCTTTCCCCTTGATGTCTTCCTTTCCCCTTCATTCACATCTCCAATCTTTCCTAAATCTTGTTACGTACCCCAGGACCAGAACGCCACAGCTGTCCACTTCTTCACTTCAAACCGCTTCTTTCCTGTCTTTGGTTCCTCCGGTCTTTGTTCTATAATGTCAGTATATCCAGCTATGAAATGTCAGTGTACTTACCGACATCGACGTCCATTTGATCGTTGTCCGCCATGTTAACTTGTACTTTAACTTTTTGTAATCAACTTTTTTCTCAGTGAGGATCAGAATGGCCGACGACCTCATTGCGGCGTTGTATCCACCTCCCCCGGTGTATTACAAGTACTTCACCGACCTGAATGTACAGGCGTTTAATAAATGGCAACAAGAAGACGGAGAAGGCACTGCTCCTGGCGAGTTGAAGCTCTTGCAGCCACCAGAACAGCCCAAAGGCACGCACTACAGAGGGTACGGTAATATATGGTCGTTTGAAGACAAGTTGCCGGACTTGAAGAGCAGTAATTGGGAGCAGTTGTATGTGGAGGACGACGAGCTGATCACCTCGGAGACAAAAATCAAAGAGTTGCACAAGTTGATGGACTCACTCTTGCTTAATTTCCTCGAGCTCGTGAGCGTAATTGCACTCAATCCCGCGGAGTTTGAACCGAAAACAAAGGACATATCCTTGATTCTCATAAACATCAACCATTTATTGAATACATACAGACCTCACCAGCTGCGGGAGAGCTTGATCATGTTGTTGCGCAAGCAGATCGAGTCGAAAAGAGCCGACATCAGCCATATGGAGAAGGTGACCTCGGAGGTGAGGGAGAAGATCGCCAAGTTGGGGGAGGGAATTGAGGTGGGTGACAAAAATCTGAATGAAATTAAGGATGAGTAAGGGCAGAATGTGAGCGTAAGAAAAGTTTGAGACTCAAGTATGAATCAAGGGTAAATGCGTCGCTATGTGTGTTCCAAAGAGGGCACGGGCTCAAGATAACCCTATCTTATACTGAAGGAGGAAAGGAGAATAGCTCAGTTACGGAGGAATAGTAACGAAGAACAGTTACCAGCGACCCAGGACAAAGGATAGTCTGGAATTCTGAACATTCAGATGCGATGAGGCTGTCCAGTGAAAAAGCAGTTGCACTGTGTTAGAAATGTATATTATGATAATGTTGGCCGGTTATTTTTCATGTAGACTCGATCCCTACAATGAGCACATGTGGCATGATTAGAGAGGTCATACTGGGCTTACTTTGGTTAACGTATTCAAATATTGCCATGCAACATTTAAGGTGTATACCTTATGGGGTAAAGGATCAACTTATTGACATCTTTTAACCGACTCTTCCACACTTATAACCTTCTAATTGCCTGATGGTATCTACTTCTGGTCATTAAAATACATTAATTCTGCCACATACACTGCGGTAACAGGTACAGAAGGTTACCTATGAATGCTTTGTGGTTTGGTTTGAGCGACTCCCGACTCACCTTCTTTTGACATTACTTCGCTTCGACTCCCGACTCTGTAGTAGCATAGTCACCTTGAATGAGCCGAAATGCACAGCCCCACGATGTTACATAGCAGTCAAGACTCTCGTAAAAGACTGGCTTGAGAGTGTCATTGGCTCGGCCAGACGTTTGTCCAGTGCTCAAACGATTAGATCAACCAAAGACCTCACAGCTGCCCTCTATACGCTCCTTCTAGTGCTAGGGACATCTTCGGTCGTCACTATCACAGACCAAAGTTCCAGATGCTGTTGATTTGATCCCATCGATAACTTGTCCAGTTGCTATTGCAGCCTATTAGTGTCTCTTGATTCCATTGTTACAAAACTGCCGAATCAGCTAGCTCGCCAAGTCAGTTTCAACTCCTTCATTAATCAAAAGAGCCTAGAATAAATCCAACAAATCATTCTTTCCCACACTCACCTCACTCACACCCTGAGTTATACCAAATAACCCCATGATATCGTCGTTGGTCTTGTTATTGGCCGCCTTCGCATCGCCGTTACTCTGAGGGACAGAGAATAAATCATTCAACTCGTCCATCAACGACCCCGCATTCGAGACAGGCTCGTCATCATCATCAAAATCAAGCAAGTTCTCATTCTTTGCATTGGCAATAATCTCCCTCTTGGCCAAGTTCTTCAACTCATCAATATTGGCCTTGGGCTGCTCCCTGCGAACCGTCTCAACAAACGTGTACGCGGGCTTGTGGTACACTGACGCAAGCGTCGAAAGTTCGGACATCAACTGCTCCAACAACACCGGGCTGAAGGTGGGAATAGTAGACTTTATTGGTGGAAGCTTGGTCAAAACAATCTTCTTTGCAGCTTCCGTAGACGACAGAGACAACAAACGCCAATAGATGTATGCCTTATCACGCACATCGGCGTTGTCACATTCGGTGGTTGCAACCTCGAGTGCCTTCTGAAGAAGCGCCGAGTACTTTGACGAGCTTGATGCGAGATTCACCTTCACAACGGCAGTCAAGATGTTCAACTGTAACAGCGAGTCGTACTCCAAAAACCCGTCGATCAACTCCTGCATTTTCTGCTGCAAGCTAGCAAAGTACTTGGGGTACTCACCCAACAACCAAACATACCCAGTCAATGCCTCGGCGTCAAGCTCATCGGCGTGGTGCGAAATAACGGGGATCACTAATGAGTTCAAGTCGTTCTTACCGGGGTACGCGCGCAAAACATTGATCAAAACGCCGACTGACGCATTCACAATAAGTTCACCACCACGCTGATCAATCAATGTGCAGAGGAGGTTCACTGCGCGCACGGAGTAGGCCGGGAGCGACACCGCCACGGACCCAATGGACTGGATGGCCTTGCGCACCAACGAGGGCTCGAACTCCATGGCGTACTCCTTGAGCTCACCGAGGAGCAACGTGCTGTTGGTGTCATTGGCCAAGCGCACCATGATGTCCAACTTCTCCAACTTGAGGTAGAGTGGATCGGAGTACTTGAGGAAGAAAACACGCAACTCACGCGACAACACGTCAGGGTACTGCTCCAAGATGATGCGGATGTTCTTCAAGCCAACATACTGTGCCTCCGGGATGGACAGCGACACCAACAGCACCAAAGGTGCCAGCAATTTCTTCAACACAGCAGCACGTTGCGCAGGCACGGCACGAACATGGTGCAAGATGGTTTTGATGGAACTCAACACCACACTTGGATTCACGTGCTGGAGCTGTGGAATCACGCGCTCGATGATGTGGTAGGCCTCCTCGGGGTTGTTTGTGGTGTAGTCGTGCAAGGTGGTCAAGATGGTAATTCTGCCCCACTCAGTGCACTCGTTGAGGCAGAGCAAGAGCGACTTGACCAGATCAGCCAGCACGACCAATACGTCGCCTGCCAACCCCGTGTCTCTGATCTCGTACAAAGCGTTCAAAGCATTGGCAATCACCATTGGATTGGGGTCAGAAAGTAATTCCTGGAGCTGGGCCACGAAGCCAAACTCCACGCACATTTCGGGCGAGAGGTCAAACAACTTCGCCACGCAAATCGCCGCGGTCTTACGCACGTAGGGGTTGTCGTCGCGCAACTTTTTCAGGAGTGGGAGCTCCATGTAGTCCACCATTTTGGCGACTCTGATGCAGCCCATGGTGCGGATCGCCAACGCGCGAATCAACGGATTGGGGTCCTCTGTGTCCTGGATGAAGGTATTGACGGCGAGAATGCAGAGCTCCGGGTGTGTTTTTGCGTAGTTCATCAAGTAGAGATAGACGAGCTTCTTCTGCTCGAGGTCGTACGTGGCAATGTTCTTGAGGACGTCTGGGAACAACAGCGAGACGTCTTTACCGACCGTCATTGCCTGAATGACGCGCTGGATGGCGTCCTTGCGCTCGTGCTTGTACTGCGACACGAGGCCGTTACGCAACTCGAGCGTTTCGCCCTTTTTGGGGCCTTTCAAGAAGCTGCGGATCTTCTTTTCGAGCGCAGACATGTTGGTGGAAAAAGTAAATGTACGGGAAGAAACGAAGGAGAAAGATTGGTGGTGTGGTGGAATTTTCCGATAGCGAGGGCGACGGAGACGTATCACAGGCAATACACAAGAGGAGGGAAAGAGAGACATGTGATGCCAAAGGGCAGAATGATGACGTGGAGGGAGGGGGCGTTGGTGATAACTTACGCGATAAAAACAACCGTGTAATAAAACACGATCCCGCAACGGGGAAACGAGATGATCATAGTTCCATCGACTCAATAAGAGTCAAAGAAAGTACAGGAAACATAAAGCTGGACAATCTTTGTGATAAAGCAGCCAAGACCAGCCCTACAAACAGAAGTCCCTCGCAGGCTTCCACAGACACTACCAACTACACGGATTCAAATTCCCGACTTTCTAAGCCCGGTAACACACCCAGCATTAGCTGTGTTGATCTGGACGATACGGAGTGCAAACCATCCGATTCAAGTGCTAGGAATCATTCCAAGGATGCGCGTGGCAGGCGAAAAAGGGTTGCAGCCAGTAAGGGAAAAGTTCAGAGTGATGCAGCCACGTATGGGTGGCCAAAGTTAGGAGCAAAGAGGAATGTCGCATTCTGTCCACAAAAAGGTGAGGATGAGGCTGGTTCATCGGAATGCTTTGCAAAACGAAAGACTATTTTAAGAGGCACGTCGAAAAGTCAAGTGGATGCGAAGTTAGCGGAAGCCTCAGAAACATCCCAAGAACCCAAATCTACTTCTAGAATAAAAGGTAGTAACACTTGTCCCCAGACAAACAAAGATCTCCCCAAAACCAACTACTCTACTATAACCAACAAAGACTCCCCCATAACCAACAACAACCCGCCCAAACTGAAACCTCATGGGCGAACCACAAATACATCAGGGTTGTGGTCCTCTCTCTTTGACTCTATTGAATCTGCACCATCTTCATCTACACCATCCTTCTTGGACCCAGGTTCCCAGACATCAAGCGACACCGACGATATCGATGTAGACTTCTCGGCAATCAGACAGAGCTTCAACGAGGAGATTACGGAAACGACATTGGTTGCGGCTCCAAAGAGAGACACCACTCCATCCTGCAGAACGTACGGGGACGAACGCAGTTATCTTATGGAGTTTGAGGAATCGCACTACGACGATCGCGACTTCCCCGACTCGGGCGATCCGCGCCAGGGCTACGTGTGGAGCCAGGCAGAGGATCCTAGCCTGGTGCTTGATTTTGAGGACGATGTTGTGACCAACATCTCGCTTGTCGTTACCACATTGATAGGGATGTGCAGCGATCTTTTGGGTGGTACGGTACTGAAGGTTTCGGTGGTATCGCAACAGGTCAGCCTGCTTCTTGCCAAGGTGGACTGCTGGGAGCAATCGAACGGTCGGCTGATGGTGGAGTGGTTATTGGGAGTCACTGTGTGTATGCTTCTGCAGGCTGATCCTGAGTTTGACTGTTCTGAGTATGATGTTTGTCGCTGGCTCGACAACGTCTTTAGCACTGCAGAGCTCCTGGAGTTGTTGAGAAAGGATTTTGAAAGGTTTTGCGAGACCTTGCCGTCGGTGGAGCACATGAAGGGGTTGTGGGAGGCTCCACAGGATCGTATGAGGTGATTTTTAATGAATTGTTGTTTTAGGTCGCGAAGTTCTTGCACCGAAGCAAGGTCAAGGGTTATAGTATGCCATATATTAAGATCGGGGGTAAAGTAGGAATTACGCTGCCAAATGAAGATTACAGGGGAAGAAACAGCAGTAGTGGAGAGGACTAGTACAGAAGACGTGGTACAGAAGGCGTGGTACAGAAGACTAGTACAGAAGACTAGTACAGAAGACTAGTACAGAAGATAGTGGATATAGGAACCTATGTACCCTATGTAATGAATATGAAAGTGCAACAGAAAGAAGCTCTACCATGATACACTAGTTCTCTCGAAAATGGCAGCACCATCTTTCCTCATCTATTGATCCTTGAATTGGCCACCCACCCCATGTATACACTATCCATTAATAATGAGCCCACAATTCAACTCTGCTGACTTCAACTCCAATTGATACACCAAACGGAGATTTATCGCGAGTTTATTTGCCAAATTGTTATGGTTCACACGAAAGATGGGGGTTGCCAAAGACATGGATTCGCGCACCTGCTTGCTCTGCTTCATCACCTCGTGAATTCCCCCATGTATAAGCAAACTGCTATTTAACTCTCATCTCCTCCAAGAGCCATCAACACTCCAAACATATCACTCTTCTCGCCCCTGCTCCTCCCTCTCTCCTCCCCTCTCATCCTATACAGCCTACAGTCATTATCGTTCGTGTGTATTTGAATGCGTCAGCTACCTCTGGACTTACTCGTCCTTAATACCTGCAACAGCTCTACCGGTGTAGTACAACGGCAAGACAGTGCTGACAGTGAAAATAGCGTAGAATGGGTAGACCAAGTACTTAGAGTGCTTTCCTCTCAACCACAAAGGCTTGGTGGAGTTCTGGTACTGCTTCTGCAAGTTGATGATTCTCTGTGGGTCCATAGTTGTGAATTATCAGTTCATTTTTTGTTCTTATTTTTTCAAAGGTGTTATTGGCTGAGAAAGCAATCACGTGAGCATGGGATCAGACCAGAAGCGACGAGGGTAACGGGCCTGAGAGACTAGAGGAAGCACAGATATTTCAGGGGTAGGTGTATGGCAAAGCGTACAAAGGTGAGATGGGTTACTAAATAAAGGTGGTCTAGAAGATGAGTAGGTGCTAGAAGTCAAGATGTGGAGAGTCCCAAGTACTAGTCGACTAGAATCAAGTAGATGTGAGAGATTCAGAGTATTGCAGCAGTCAACTGCGAGAAGTCTAGTAAAAGTGATCAACAGTGGTAGTGAAAGTCTTATAGGAAATTCACATTAGTGATGATCACGGAAATCACTGGAGAGAACCTAACCATACAAGTAATCTATTATGGGCTTCGAACAATACAAGTAATCTATTGTGGGGCTAAACAAACATAATATATTGCGAATTTGGTGCTTACTTATCCTATTGGAAAGTAGGACCCCCTCTTACCATACGCTTCTGCTTAACCCGCCTACCAGATCACCTACCTTCTGGTAGGAAACCTCCACTATTATTGTTCCTCGTATTTATACTATCATAAATCATTACTTACATCCTATTCGTCCTCGTCATCGCTGATTACAATCACTCGTCTCAGCGGCTGTCTCAAGGAATGTCTCAGCGACTGCCTCAGCGACTGCCTCCTGCTGACCTCATTCAAGTGGTCGTCATGGAACTCCTCCAATGCACTAATCAAATCGTCGTCACAGTAGTCATCATCGTCGTCACCGCTGAGAACTATCGGACTTTCGCGCCTTCTGTCATCAAAACCACGCCAGTCACTCTCGTCTGAGAGCCCGTCACTCGTAGAGTCGCTACGGTCACGCTCAATGGCGTCCGCAGGTCGTGAGTCCACGAAACTATCATCTGAGTCGTACTGGTCCTGCATCTCGCCGTCATCGTCCAACATCTCGCCGTCACCGCCAGATGTGTTGTAGAACACCTCCTCGTCACTGTCCTGGAGCGGTACGCGAAATCGTGCTCCGCAGTGGAGACATTCCGAGCCGTTGGCTTCCCAGTGGCAGTTACCGCAGCGCGGGACGCCGTCGGAGGTATCGATGAGTGTGACCACCGACTTGAACAAGTCTCCAAAGAGGCGTTTGGCCTGGCGGTCGTGCTCGTAGCCTTTGAGTGCGGACTCGCGCAGTGCCACCATGTCACCTTTCTCGCTTTCGGGGGCAACATCGATCATCACGTCAAAAAGCGCTTTTGACACTTCTTTGAGCTTCAAGTTCGACACAGGAAGGTGCTCGAGCTCGTGGCGACACGTCGGGCAGTTCATTTTGTTTTCAAACCATGCAAAGAGGCACTCGTAGCAGAAGGAGTGGCCACATTCTGTGATGAATGGGGCATGCATGATTTCCGAGCAGATCACACACTCGACTGACGAGGAGATCTTATCGAGCAACGCGTTAGACAACGCAGAGTCCTGGGGTTAGTTGTGCTTGGGCGTGAGTTGTTTGTACTTACTACATCGCTCCACATTGTGGTAGGGAAAAATATAAATAGAGTTGATTGTTGGTGAAGTGAAGAGCAGATTTAATAAAGTGTGATGGTGGGTTTTCCGCGTGAGAAGTTGGCGAGGTGGCGGAACTATGGGCTGAATTATGGCCTGGAACTGAATTGATCAGGCGATATTTAACATGATTACTAAGAAGTCGCAATGACTGTGAAGTGATGTGAGCTACCAATGAAGCTGAAGGGTGCCACAGCTTCCAGTAGAATGAGGATGCAGTATTAACAAGATTCACTGATGAGTTTCGATTTGAATATGCTCCGATCGTAGAGTGCTACAGTGGTTTGTGAATCATGTGCCCAGTGGAAATTCAACATTCTTGACTCGGGTAGTTTGAATCTAAACCCGCTCAGATTCCTGATCACTAAATGCTTTTACTTCACCTAATGCTTGTACTTCACCTAATGCTTTTACCTCACCAATGCTTTTACTTCACCTTACACTAAATTTGTTTGCTTCTGAATCGTCACTTCATCGCTTAGTATTGGTTTATATACATGATAAGCAACGCGAGGAAGGAGATAGATTCGATAATATATTCTGTCCTTGCCAATACTCACTGGACTACTCTCGTCTCCACCCAACGCTCCAAAAACTCAAGCAAACCCGCAAGTCTCTCCTCATACTCGCTCTTCCCCTCGACCAATCGATGGTTCACATTCCCAACCAAAGCATCCAAGCTCAAAATCGCCCGTTCTAGCTCGTGTACGCGCTCCTCCACCATCCTAACTCCACCATCCTTTCCTTCTCTGTTCGCCAAGATACCCACCTTTGCAGCTAAACTCTCGCGCTTCTTGCGCAAACGGCCCATAATGAGCCCCAACTGCTTTGAAAGGTATGGCGTCACCACCACCTGGCCCAAGTCCCACGACTCTACTAACGCAGTGAACCTCGTAAAGTCGTTGGCAACGTCCAAGTTACGGAGCTGCAACTGAAAACGGAACTGCTTCGAGTGGTTGGCCAAGACGCGCTCGTCCACCTGCTCAAGAACAAGCCCTGCCTCGCGGTGCATGTTCTTGTTCATCAACATGCGCGCGAGCTTCAACTTGTCGCTATTGGATAAGTTGAGTGCCGGGTTCGCAATATAGTGTGCAAGCTTCTTTCGCGAGTGCTTCTCCTGGAGATCCACCAACTCGAGTTTGTGCTGGTACTGCTTGTAGTACCGCAAGCGTTTGAACAAGTGCACCAAAGTAGCCTTCTCGGTCTTGGAAGCACGTCTATATGTCTCGAACATGACCTGCGCATCGGGCGCAACCCCGCGCTCTACCATGGACCCAAACCCAAGCAGCATTCGGAACGCCATCTGGTCTCTATCGCGAAGCACATGGCCCTCAGAGTCACGCTGGAACTGCATGGGCTTCCAACCAACAGCATATTTCGCGGGCTTGAGGCAGATGGGATCGTCTACCAAGTTGAATGGGACCATCTGCGAGGTCACAGATCTGATGCGGAGTGTTTTGGCGAGGCGCTCCTTTGCGGATATGGGGAGTTGCAGTCTGTCGAGCCACTGCTTGAAAAAAGAATCAAAATGTGCAGCATCAAACGGATGCATCTTGATGAAGGATGTGTAGAGCATCTGGAGGAGCGACTCCGAGAAGGCAAGCTGCCGTTTTTCGAGAACTGTGGTCATGTGCGCAAAGTTGTTTGTCTGGCGCACAACAAATTGTAAGATGTAAGTAAACAAATGTTTGTTGTCCTTCAACTTGAAGCCATCCATCTCAAAAAGCTTGAGGATGTTCTCCATATCTTGGAGTGTGCGGCCTGGGGCAGTCGAAAAGAACTCTATGAAGGTCTCGTAGAACTCAAGGAGCTCGGCGGTGTTGTTTGTGCACAGCTTTACCCGCACAAGCAGGTCCTTGTAGTTGTGTATGTCGAGGTCCAACGTGGAGATTTGGTTGCGGAGTTCCTCCGCAGCAAAGAGAAAGTGCGACTCAAAGCCGTTTTTGCGGATGAGCCCCATGAGCAGATGCAACTCCGTCTGCAGCGCATACTGATAGTAGTGGCGGAGAGCTAGTGCGAGAACACTCGGGGTGAAGGGTTGTGCACACCGTTTCCAGCTCTCGATGGCCTCGAGCGTTTTCTCAAATACTGCGTCGTACTGGATAAGCAGCCTTACTGCGGTTTCGATCACAATAGGCTCGAGGGGTTTTTTGCGCGCGAGTGTTTCCTGGAGGATGCGCACTGCGTGATTGTGCTGGTAGTTTAGGGCGTAGTGTGCGATGACGTATGCGAGGGATCTCGAGCTGAGGTTGGTGTGCTGGTTGAGGAGGGATGTCATCTCACGGGTGTTGTTGGTGTGATATGCGATAAAAATGCGGATGTTGGAGAGTAAATGGGGTTGGTTAGGTAGATGATCTTTTTGTATGTACAGGTGTGTCTCCGGTTTTGTTGGGCCTTCTGAGGTGGTTGGTTCATGAAGCTCTGACATGTTTTCTGTGTTGGACTTGGAGTCTGTCATATCTATCCGCCCGTTCTCTATCTTTTCATTTTCTACTGTCTCGTTTCCCTTGGCCTTTCCCTTGTCTATTTCATTCACCTCCATTCCAAACTCGTCCTTATTGCTCCTTCTTAAGATGTCCCCCAACCTCACCCTGAGGTCTTCAACTTTACTGATGAAAGTCTCATTCGGATCGAGCCTCTGCACCGCAGCACAGGGCTCCACGTCGTGGGCCTGGATCTCCTCCATTTCTTTATGTAAGATGTGGATGTCTTCATCTGTTTGCAATCTCTTGAGCTTATGGGCACCGAGTTTCATACACACCGGGCTTTGCAGCATGAACAACGTGTTTGCCATCACCACGTTGGCGACTCTTCTGTGGTGGACTCTGCGTAGCCCACGGCTGGCTGCGTTGGCGAACCAACGCTGGTACGAGTGCTCTATCAACTGGGTATTCGGGGCAAACGGATGAACTGTGCTACGGAATGACCGCAGGCCGTAATGCGCGATGTTGTAGTGAAGATTGTGGTACGTTCGTACGAGCGGGAACTGTCGTATCATCAGGTGGTTTTTTCGAAAAATAGTCACAAGTGATATCTCGCTCTTCGCCGAGTGAAGACGATCTGAGATTTAGTGTTGAGGATTTTACGGGTCTGTGAACAGGGAGCTGATTGGGTTAGAGTGATTTTGATGTCTAGTTTGCGAAGCGACAACTGGTTGATTTAGAGTGCTGTGATCGCGAAAGGGTCGAGCGAGTATAAGAAGATTGGGGATGTAAGTAGAGTCTAGAAATGGTGTTGAGTGGTCTGACCGCGGTAGCCATGTGACTGCAATGTAGTAGGTTGTGACTCAATTGAGATGGCATATGTTGATTGAAGAGTATGGAGATGGAATTAGTAATAAGTAAATGGGATGAATGTGTAGATGGATTACGGAGGATAATAAGACTAATTGTAAATGGGCAGAATAGTGTAAGGTTCACAAGCAAACTGTATAAAACAAGTGTAATCCAAGGGTAACATCTCATCACAATGGTATTGGAAAATACCAAGAAACCTGGAAGCTATGAACGTGAGATATAGAATAGTATCAGAAACTGTCCTTATAAGTTGGAAGACTCGACTGCTCGCTTATGTAAGCAGACCTGAACAGTGGCCGGCGAGCGTTTGTGTAGATGGTTAGTGAAGAACAGGATACAGTGCAGACCTGTTTAGGATAACATTATGCTTTGTTGGTTAAAGATTACTATGTGAACACTTTCTGAGATGAAGCTGAAGTAGCAGAGTCAATGGAGGCTTGTGAGCGAAACCAGGTGAGCTTGTGGAGAAAATAATGCTCAGAATATGAGGCTAGATCGTGAATATATGTGGAGAACAGATAGAGATAATAAATGAGAAGCAGTCTATCGGCAAGTAACCCGCGGAAAGTACAACCTATACACACTGACTAGAACCAAGATGAAGCATTACACTCGAAAAAGCTCGGAAATACGACTTCATATCACCTCTGAGGTGGGTGCAAAAAGCTCACTCTCAAGGTTTCTGCCAAAATGCCCAGCGCTATCCCCAACTTAAATACTGCTATTTGACGCGAATATTTAGAAGATAGGATACTCAAAGTAATGATAACCTCAAAAATAGCCAACAAGGCATAAATCAAACCTTGCGGCCAGCACTTGGGGAAAATAACATCTTCAAGGAAAATACCGATCCTCAAGGAAAATATCGATCCTCAAGGAAAATATCGATCCTCAAGAAAAATATCAATGTGACCTCGGGAAAATATCAGTCAGAGCGTACCGCAAGGAACCCAATATAGCAATGACAAACACAAACCTTCTGGGCCCTCTTTTAATTGCGCTTCATTTACGGCTCTGGTGTGCAATATCGACGGGGCTTAAAAATACCTCATCTGCACAAATGCCAAATTTTCCCTCAAACCCCCAACATCTTCTAATCCCGGTTGTCTCTTCTCAGCTGACCCTCTCAAACAGTCTTCAGGATAGCTTGTAGACTTTTTTTCAATCAACCGCAGTAACACCCGGTAACAGTTGAGTGGCTTTGCTGCGAAAAAATGCCGTTGATCAGCCACGGCTACGGCTGACAATACGGTTCGACATTCACACAAAGTCATATGCTACAAATAGAGATCGGACAATTATAATACAGTTATTGACGCAAAACCATCTACAGTTGCGATTAAAATACGTGGCAAGCACCTCGTCTAGAATTTCCCTGCTACTTAAGTCTCGTGTGTTTCGGAGTTGGTTAATGATGTCAATATTGCATAATATACTGCCGTTGTTCAGAACCATCTGCACCTTTCATTTAGCCCATTTGCACCTTTGATTCATTTGACCCACCTGCACCGTTATTGAAAGGCTTCTCCGTAATCACAAAAATACACCGTTGCCATAATAAACATCCACATTTGAACCATCATGTCCTCGATTCTCTCACTACATCTTGACCTTTTTACTCTGAAATTCTCACCTACTGCACACCTTTTAACAAGAAATACTGTTACAACCTCTACACTACGGCCATTCACAGTATTCCTTCTTCCACCTCCTACACCCTCTAATATATCGCCCGAAAGAGAAGCCGCCTTCCAATCACCCCGTCGCCATCCGTAAATTCCCTTTCAAGTAATTTGCTACTAATTCCTCATGTAGTTTGCTACTAATTCCCTCAACTTAAATGCCTTCCCTTCCCGCCATCCACGTTGACCAAAAAGAAACTGGCGGAAAAAAAGTCAATGTGAAATTCATCACTTCTTCTCCTGAACCAACTATGCAAAGCTAATCATGTCCGAGACAGGTAGCTTCCGCTCAACTTCGCCAAAGGAACTCGAGACCGACACAGTCCCTGACGAGGTCTTGGACGACCACAGACACCAAACTTCCCTTCCAGTCCGTGTTGCCGCCGATGACTCGGCTATAGACGATGACGACCCTCATGCCCCCCCAAACTACGATAGGAACATCGACAAAGACTACGAGTACGGGCCCATTCCTATAGTCAGAGGGTCTGGTGGCTCCTTGGCAGCAGCCGCGAGGCGTGGGCGCACGTCCAAGAACCGTTCGCACTCGTTTTCTGAGCAAATCCGCTGTTTAACGAACCCAAAAGAGCAGAGAGAAAGAGAGAGGCAGTACGACGCTAGAGTGAGAGAGGCTTCAAGAGAAGCTCCAAAGGAACAGATAGAAACTCAGGGAATCTTGAGAAACACAGATAGAAAAACAGACAATCTCAACTACATCCCTACTTTCAACCCAAACTATGTGGTTGAAGATGGCAAAAACGAGAAAACAGTGAGAAAGCTGGTGGCAAACCTTCTTCCACATAATCTCGCCCACCACGGCTCGCACTCGCCAGAGCCATCGTTCCCTGTTCTCCCCAAAAAGTACAAGCGTAGCGGGTCGATCGTGGAGCAGAATCTTGCCCGTGTTCGCAGTGGTGAAGACCGCGAACGTCGGCCTCTGAGATCTTCGATCGACAGTGAAGACTCGCAAGCACTGAGATCATCGCAGGAAACCGAAGAGGATGTGTGCTTTCCGCCAATGCTCCGTGAACATGTGCGCATCAAGGGCATTGACTTTGATGAAATCGAGGAGTTTATTAGGGAAGAGCGCGAATCATCACGCTTGATGTACCAGCAGCAGTGTGTAGTTGCTGAGCAGACCAAGATGCGCTTCGCTGACACCACGCCTGCAGGCGTGTCTTCGCTGCGGAGTATGCGCTCCAGTGCTGCCCTCAAGTACACACCTAAAAACATATTGAACAAATTGAAGGGTGAAAGGGCTCCCGTCGTCGAAGTCGGCTCGTCGCAGTCTTCCATTGTCGAAAAAGAGCCAGTGCAGTTTGACGACGACGATGCCTCCGATGCCTACGAAGGTATTCGATTCGGCGGCGCCCGTATCACTGAGCCTACAGACCTGTCGCTTCCGGATAGATTTTCCTTCTTCTCATCCGAGTCAGAGGAAACTGTCCACGCACCAGATTTGCCGTCCTTGGTGAGCCCCGGTCAGTCCGTGCGCGAACTCTTCCGCAATGGAGAAAGCACGTGGTGGTTGGACTGTGTGTGCCCCACGGATGCTGAGATGAAGACCTTGGCCCGTGCTTTTGGTATCCACCCGTTGACTGCTGAGGATATCAGAATGCAGGAAACCCGTGAGAAGGTGGAGTTGTTCCGCAACTACTACTTTGTTTGTTTCCACACTTTTGAACCAGACAAGGAGTCCGAGGACTACTTGGAGCCCATTAACGTGTATCTCGTGGTGTTCCGTGACGGCGTTTTGTCCTTCCACTTCTCTCCAATGTCGCACCCGGCGTCTGTCAGACGCAGAGTGCGCCAGTTGCGTGACTATGTTGACGTGAGTGCTGATTGGATTTGTTATGCCATGATTGATGATATCACCGATGAGTTCGCTCCAGTTATAACGGCAATTGAGTATGAGGCCGATGCAATCGAGGATTCTGTGTTTGTTGCGCGCGATACAGACTTTAGTTCCATGTTGCAGCGCATTGGTGAGTCGCGTAAGAAGGTCATGACATTGATGCGTTTACTTTCTGGCAAGGCTGATGTCATCAAGATGTTTGCAAAGCGATGCCAGGAGGAGGCCGGCAAGACCGACCACCCAATCGGCTTTAATGAGGATGGAACTGGTGGTATTTCATTTGGCACAGACACCGGCGTGTTCAAGCAGCAGCAGCAGCATCCTCAGCAACGGCCCGTGCACGACACGGCTGGTAGCCGTGCGCAGCCCAGAGCCGACATTGCCTTGTACTTGGGTGATATCCAGGATCACGTGGTGACTATGTTCCAAAACTTGCTTGCGTATGAAAAGATCTTTAGTCGTTCGCACTCGAACTACTTGGCGCAGTTGCAAGTGGAATCTTTCAACTCGAACAACCGTGTGACAGGGATGTTTTCCAAGGTGACATTGATTGGTACGATTTTGGTGCCGCTCAACTTGGTCACGGGATTGTTTGGTATGAATGTGCATGTTCCGGGTGAGGGTGGATCAACATTGCAGTGGTTCTTTGGGATTGTTGGTTTTATGGTGTTTATGACGATTGTTTCGTTTGTGGGTGCCAAGATGTGGATCGACAGTGCATTGAACCAGGGTGCGCCTGCGCCAGAGTCGCTGAGGAAATCGATTAGAAGTTTTGGCATGCGGAGGTCACGGAATGCGGCGCGGAGTGTGCTTAGTTTTCCAAACAAGTACGAGTGAGCCAACATGAGAAAACTAGAGTATTTTGCAGTCGAAAAAATGGAGTATTCCATGTGAACACGAGCGGAACAGGAATACAGAGTGTTTTAGTGAAGGTGGATGAGAACAGAATACAGAGTATTTTAGTGAAGGTGGACGAGAACAGAATACAGAGTAGAGATGGACAATGAATGTCAAGGGGATGCGATTGCACGATGTGTTGATGGCATAAAGGTGATATGCATGAGTGGGGACACGTTAATAAGTTGCTATCGATAAGTCTGATAATTGTGTGTGTGACAAGCAGAGCTTGTGAGGCTATAAATTGAATAAAATAGATATAACCAAAGATTTGGCTAGATAAAGAAATAGAGAATATAATAAACTAGTATCCTGAATTGTTAAACTAATAAAGAGATATGCGGAATATGAATGGACCAACAACAAGACCCCTAGAAATACAATATCAGTCCTAATCCGTACCAAAACCATCTTTTGGTGTGGAATCTCTCCATGGGGTGGGAGCATCACGGCAAAAATCTCCGTTAGGTCTGTCCGATGCACTACCTGGCTACTACCAAATAAAACACACCCCATTAGAGAAAATATCCTATGAGAAGGTCTCGATAAAACGCCCCTGTTGATTGATATCCAAGTACATTCTTTGGGAATATCTTCAACAGCACAAGGCATTTACATGCTTATACATTAACACAAAATCGTAAAATACGTCATTCACGCATAATCATCTTCTCATCTCCGATGAAAGGTTGATATAGGTGCAAGGGATGGTGTTTACGGTATTCGATACAAAGGTACACATGTATCGTAATACACATTTAAAGACACGGGTAAGCTCTCCAGTTTTGCTATAGGACCCTTGAAACTCCCACAATAGATGAGGTTCTTCTCTCACAAAGCTTCATCCATACGACATTTACCAAAGGTATAGTTAACAAAGTTATTTCAATCGTGCACTTAAACAAAATGATTATTAACTGCGAAGGTATCTACAACTGGGTTGAAGAATTGCTCTGCCACTCCTGCACCTCATTTGCAAAAAAACGCTTAAAACGTTTTTTATGCATTGCGCCCCATATTGAATAATCCAGCAAACAACTGATAGTACCTTCGGTAGCCTTAATGATCACTTGTATTACAGTCACCTTATTGTCAATATTGGAAGCCTATACCTAGGTCTGAACCAAATCTGCCGAAAAATAACCCGTCTCCCTGCACGTTTACGACAAGGTAAAAGCACCCGGGTGGCCATAAGTAACAAGTTTCAGAGTTTTGACGACACCTCAACACACAACGTCTCAATAAGAAACGTCTTTCATCATTGTACATTTCAACTTGGTCACAAATAATGTCCGGAATCAGACTCCCGAAAGGAAGCGGCCCTTCATGCCACAAACTCGAGTACTTGGAATGTCTTGAGAGCAATTTTGAAGCTACCAGTACTGCTAGTGTCAACCTGCTGTTAGTTAACCGATATTCACTCTTCACCGCTGGCTCGGATACTACACTCCATGCGCAGGATCTCCCCTCGTTGGTGGGAGGAAACTCGAAGGAGCTCTTTGAAAACAAAACCTGGTGGCTAGACTGCCTCAGTCCGACGGAGGACGAAATGAAGGTGTTATCGCGCACCTTCTCGCTTCACCCTTTGACCTCTGAGGATATCATGCTCCAAGAACCACGTGAAAAGGTCGAGCAGTTCCGCAACTACTATTTTATGTGTTACAACACGTTCGAGACCGACCCAGAGTGCGAAGACTACCTTGAGCCGCTCTATGTATATTTTGCTGTGTTTGACGACGGTGTTCTATCTGTGCACTTCCTGCCCATCTCACATCCTGCGCTGGCAAGACGCCGAATGCGACTGCTTCACGGGTACGTGAAGGTGACCTCTTGGTGGATAGCATATGCTATGATCGACTCCATCACAGATGCGTTTGGGCCAGTTATCAAAAAGGCCGAGAAGGAGGTAGAATATATTGAGGACACCGTTTTGGACACGAGAATGACTGATTTTGGTGAGGTTCTCCGCATCATCAGTGAGGCCAGGCACGTAGTAATGACCATGCTCCGACTTCTTTCCCCCAAGGCCGATGTGGTCAAGATATTCCAGAAGCGCGCGGCTGCTGAGGGCGACATCGGGCTCTACTTGGGCGATATTCACGACCATATATTGACCATGCACCAGACACTTCTTGCGCACGAAAAGATATTAGGCCGTACTCACGGTAACTACTTGGGGCAGTTGCAGGTTCAGTCATTCCATACCAGCAGCAAGAGCACGGCATTATTCTCCAAGTTTGCGTTGGTGGCCACAGTTTTCGTCCCGTTGAATGTCATTACCTCTCTGTTTGGCATGAATGTGAAGGTTCCTGGAAAGGAGGTAAATTCTCTCCAGTGGTGGTTTGGGATATTTGGAGTGTGTATCTTTGGGGCAAGTATCTCGTTGTTCTTGGGTCAAATGTATATGGCCTCGGTTATGAGGAGAAGGGCGACTGCTGCGGTCAGCCATTTGGCTGTTTGACGCTATGGATTGAATAATTAGTTGCAAGCGGAGAGCATACATGTGGATATTCGACGTCTGTAAATCATAAGGAGGAAATAAGATAGTGGGAAATCAAACTGATTTGTGATGCAGTGAGCATATTTTCAATATTTGTACCGTACAAAAGTTGGTAAATTTGCAGCCATTTTTTCGTGCCATGAGCAAATTGTTATAAATTCTTGGGCTCTTTTAGCTGTTATAATAGAGGCGGATCTGCTGCTACGACTACGGTGGTTGACTTGCATTAATAAAAGCATACTTGTGACCTCATGTACCACAATACAGATACAGTAAGTTATTTAGTAGATATACGCACTACGCTAACCACTAGACATCAATGACCTGCTACTAACAGGAATGAATTATGCGCCAAACATCATGGCTTGATGTGGTATCAACCGCATCAAGCATATCCCTCGTCATGTAGAGCTGTAGAGACAATCTGCCTACTTCTCTAGTGATTTCTCCACTGCTGAAAAAGAACTTGTTCCAGTGTTTTTAGGATATTTCTACAGAATTCAATATCTCGGTCAACACAATGTGCATTATCTAGTTGTCATCACCCTCCTTCTCATCTTCATTTTCCTTCTTGTCCTTCTTGTCCTTCTTGTCCTTCTTACCCTTCTTGTCACTCTTTTCCTTCTTACCCTTCTTGCCTCTCTTCTCCTTCGACTCCTTACCACCCTCTAACGGGATCCAGATCTCGCCGTCCTTGGCTTCTTCCGGAGCTTTCTTTGCATTCTTAAACGTCTCCTTTCTCCACTCAAACAAGTTCTTTCTCTTAGCGTACTTACGCTTGTCCTTCAACCTCAAATTCTGAGGCCTGTAGGGAGCAAACTTCTTGAGACCAATGAAACTGTTCAACTGCTTGTCGTCAGCCAACAAAATGTCTCTCGTATTCAAACCGAAGGACTCTGGCGACACTTCACGGTACTTGAACTTGAACTCCTCCTTCTTGTCAGAGCGTCCTCTCTCTTCTTCAACCTCCTCCAACACCTTCAAAGCGTTGGCCTCAACAATGGCCTTCGCCTTTTCACGAAGTGCCTCCTTGTCCTTCTTGGAAGACTTCTTTTCCTTGAGCTTTTCCTTCTTGGACTTTTTGCGTGGTGCCTCGTCGTCAAACACCTCTCCTTCGTCCTCTCTTAACTCCTGACCTTCGTCTTCATCGTCCTCGTCGTCCTCGCCCATTCCCAAATCGTCGTCCCATGTGGGCTTCTCGATCTCGGCACCGTAATACTGCTCGTTGAAGATTTCCGCCATTTTGTTGTCCCAGTCGGTGTCATCGAAATCGTCGTTCAACAACGCATCGCCAAACACTTTTTCTATCACCTCGTCCTTGACATCGTCACCCACAGCCTCCTTTATCTTGGCCATTCTGTCTATCACCTTGGTGACTTTGCTGTTCTTCTTCTTGCGGATCTGCTCCTCACGCTCCTTGAGCTCCTTCTGCTTAGCCTCGTGCTCCTGTTCTCTCTTTCTCTTACGCGCGTTGGTGTTGGTTCTGCGCAAGGTGGCCTGCGAACGGGCATAAGATACGATTTCTGCGGCGTTGGGGTCCTCGTAACGGAAGTTGTATGCGTGTTCAAACTGCTCGACAGCATCATCGAATTCTGCTTCGTCGTCGTTGTTGATTTGGTCCAAGTCAATCACCTTGTCGTTCTTCTTGGGAATCCACCCTTGCAGGTCCACAAAAGCACTCAAAAATGCCTCTCCGTCGACATTTGGATCTGGCAACTTGACCACATCCTTGTCCTCCTCGGCTGCCTGTGCAATCACTTCTGCTCTGTTGGTTGGAACGGCCTTTTTCTTCAAGAAGTCGTCCTCTTCGCTCTCGTCTCCGCTGAATGCATTCTTGATGTCGGAAAGCAACTTCTCGCGATCCTCCTTTTCCGTAACCACAAATGGCTTTTCACCATCCACAGTTCCATACTCGTTGTCTTCGTCCTTGTATCCTCCGCTCAACAAGTTCATTCTGTGGTAGTCCTTCAAGTACATTGGCTGTTCCTTTTTCTTCGTAGGCACCACGACCTTGTCAGGGTCCTCGAAAAACTTGACATCCTTGTTGAGCAACTTGGAAGGGTCGTTCTTGATGGCATCCAAGACGTTTTTGATGCCTGCTTCCACGTCCTCAGTGACGAGTTCTCCGAAGTCATCTTCGTCCTCCGAGGTGTCTGATTGCAGGTCGGACTCTGAGATCTCCTCAGCAATTTTTGCCTTTGGTATTTCTGTGTGCTGCTCACTCTGTGCCGATGCGGCAGCTGCTGCTTGTTCAGCTTCTCTGGCCTTTTTGGCGGCGGACTTCTTTCTAGCCATGGTATGGTTTTTTTGTGATGAGCATCAGATTTTCAGAAAAGGTATTACGAGATGATGGGCACCACACAGAGCAGAAAAGTACACAAATACTGGAGATTTGCTGATTGATCAACAAAGAGAACACAACTCTGGGAGATACGCTAGAAGATGTTATATCTACCTCGGTGTCCATACTTTTGTAGTATGTTTTTGATTACGTCATCGATTACCTCCGCAAATTCGCCAGTTTCTCTAGAATTCTATGGTGACTTTGATAGCTTGTATCACCCTATTTGAATCGTTTCGTCTATACATTACACAGCGGTCGCAACTAAGTTGACTATTAGCTAAAGAAATACTCGACTGTATATTTGCAAGTTCCAGCAACACGCAGTGGTCTCAGTGAGTACCACTGGCTATCCTCATTTTTAATTTCGGGCTTGGTCTATTTCTCGCTCATAACCTTGCCTGCTCTGCAGGAACTCCCACTTCTTCGTACCACCACCTCATCGCAAGCTCCATCCTGTTCAAGTCCAAGTTCTCACTGAGAACCTTCCACATCATGCCCCCAAGAAACTCCCTCTCGCCCTCCTCACTCCCACATACCACACGCCAAATAGCCGCATTCCAGTGCAAAAACAGTGAGAGCGGCAAGTAAGGTACCAAGTTGATGATCGAGAGAACGTACGCCTCTCTCGTTGTCTCGGGCACCAACCGCTTCTCAAACTTGTAGTCCTTTCCCACTCTTCCCTTTGGAAGCACGTCCAACTTGATTAAGTTTTTGGGCTTCTTTCCCTTGTTGGCCTTGACAATGTCACCGGACTTTCTCGTCGCTTTGTCCACGTTGCTGAGGGTGGAATGCGCCTGTATCTCCAGAATTGGCTGTGCCAGTCCAAATGTGAGACCCTCTGTGTGTGTGGCAGGTTCTAACGCGGGCTTAATTGAAACGCCAGGCTTTACAGATGCTGCCTGCACGAGCAAAAAGTTCATAAAGTCGTGTGAAGAGTTACGACCACTTGGCATAGTGATGGGGTTGGAGAGAACCTTCTTACCGAGTGTCTCTGTGGCAATGCTCAACTGGTGTGCAGAAAGCCTACGGGGGAATTGCCGGAACAAAAGACGAATGTAGTCCTCAAACCTGCCAATTGCATCGCCGTCAACCTTACCCAAGTTAGAGAAGCAAAAGAGCAACACCGAGTGACTCGCTTCGTTCACCTCATATTGCTCGTAAAGACCGTCATCTGCAAGCCCCATACACACAGGGAAAATCTCTTGCTGCACAAAGACCTCATTCAAGTGCGCCAGCTGGAGGTAGTTCTCCCAGAGCCCGAGAGTGAACAATACCTTTGACCGCATGATATAGTTTCTGTTTAGCATACCTGCATCCAAGTTCACTTCTCTGTAGTCCCCGATCATCCTCATAGTTAATTGCTGGAACCTGTCCCTGCTGTGTAGCGCAATCTCCGTGGACAAGTAGTAGATGAAGTTGTAGCTATCAAAGCCACCTTGTCCAATAGATAGAAGTACAAAATTGAGGTAGTACAAATTGTGCAACAACTTGAAAGAAATCTCCGCATATTCTGCTTCGATTGCTGCAGTGCGGCGTTGGGCCCAGGGACTAACAAAGGAAACCTGTTTGTTTGAGGTCAAAAACCTTGTCAAAATACCCTGGAAGATGACAATCTGCGCAAAAAGCACCGATTTCATAAAAACCCAATAGTCTTGTGGCTCTGGGCTGCTGGAATTCAAGGACGTTGGCGCGAAAAAGTCACCCATGGTCTTGTTGAAGTGGAGCATTATATCGAGAGTTTCCAAAATGAGCACTTTGTTGTCGTCGTCAAGCTTCAACTGTTTCAAGTAGGCCTCCAATAGAAATGCGAGTCTGTTGATGTGCCTGATCACAGGCTTCTCCTGTGCCTTGCTCCCATTTCCAAAGAGAAAGTGCGAGTACAGTAAGGCAGAGCTCTCCGGGTTAATAAATAACATATGAACCAACCGTCTCACCATGAATGCCTGGAGGTTTTTGTCTGTGTAGTCAGAAACCTGCTCTTTATCCTTACGGAAGGTGATAGCCAAACACAAGATGCTCAGATCGATAATTCCGTCGGTATAGGCACTAGACAAACTGTAGTTTAAACACTTCACGTACAACTTGCGTGCATCTTCATCCCAACTGCGCACGAACCACCCATATTCAACGGGGTTTGGAATCGTGTACATCTGGTCTCTCAATTCAATTGATAAAAACATTCCTGTGAGTATGGGTAAGACTTTCCAGCTGTTGGCCAGTGAGTTGAAGCTGACAAAGTTCTTCATT
Organism: Kodamaea restingae; assembly: GCA_003707425.3. Taxonomy (NCBI): domain Eukaryota; kingdom Fungi; phylum Ascomycota; class Pichiomycetes; order Serinales; family Debaryomycetaceae; genus Kodamaea; species Kodamaea restingae. The sequence continues at coordinate 137,844 of PPJA03000012.1, forward strand.
TCCGTAAGTAAAACGGTGTAAAAAGTCTTGATTGGTAATGTTGGTTGCGAGACCTTGAGCTTCTTGTCGACTATCGCTTTGAATGCTTCGACTATGGGGTAGAGTTGCTCGAAAGACGTTCCCTGACCACCAAAGCACACAGGTGAGTTCAAGAAGCTGGCAAAAACAACACGAAGGTTGTGCTCATTTTTCACATACGGGAGGTAGTGATATATGTACCCCAAAGTCTGCAGAATAGTTGCAGTCAGCTTTGGATTGCGCAAGTCGTTGACTAAAAAGTCGAGTTCCTGGGGAATTCTCTGAGAGCTTGTAGCAAACGTAGCTGTATTGTGTGCCTGGTTGAGCAATGCTCGACCCTGCGGCCCCAATGATCTGTTGAGTGGATCCATAAGTGGGGAAAACTACCGAAAAACGATATTTAATACCGAGGAGATGTCCTTTTCTCATCATAACAGTGTCATTGTTAAAGAGTGTGTAAAGTGGCTCTTTGGCCGAGTGGTTAAGGCGGTAGACTCAAGTTCTACTATCGTAAAGATGCAGGCGTTCGAACCGCCTAGGAGTCATTATTTTTTTGAAAATTGTGCGAATGGAGTTTTTAATAATGAAATGTGAGGCCTCCGTGAAGCTGTACAATATCCATTGTTTGGATGTTTATAAACCAAATTAGTTCCGTTGTTAGATATTTTTGCGGTGGTTTTGCTGAAACTGTCATTACTGCGGCTTACAAGTAATTGTGTGCAAAAGGTAGTCAAATGTGGTTCCACCAGATTAGAGTGATATCTGAAAGATTTTATTCATAGCTTAGAGCCCACTTTCATGTAGCTATAGCACATCACTGAAATGCGTCAAAACAATACATGTGATCATGAACCTTGAATATTCAATACACGTGATCACTGAAGCACACAATACATGGTCCTCAATATCAATAACTGAACATCCTCTCTGTTTCAGATTTCTCCACTCTTGTAGTATTTCTATTCCGATCTTTATCTTCATCACTGTAAAATGATGCACTGAGTATAATCTGTCGATCTATGGTTTGTAAGAAGTGTCGATTACAGAGTTTATCATCTATGAAAAACTTGCGGTTGTAATCCCTTACTGTCCACGGTAACCTTGTGACCCAAACTTTCCAGAGAATTTAAATTAATAGCGGGTCTCAACCGAAGATATTGAACATTTGCATATACCTGGTCTAACACTGTGATTTCTCACAATCTGTTTCACTTTACAATTCAAATGGCTACTCTAATCCCAAATTGTGTTCCCTTCGAGTGCAAACACGGGATCGAAACACATAACGACACTTTTAATCAACGGAAACCGCAACAACTACAACTTTGTTTCGTATCATAAAATACTGCATTAACTCTGTCGCTCTTGTTTGCCTTCTTCTCTCTCCTTCACTATCTTTCGGCTGGAAAAAATGGCTGCGAATTTTCAACTGTATCAAAACTGTTCGCAAACTATTTGAGTTACTGAATTAGAGACTCCACCATAGTGCAAACATAATTTCCAATTCAGGTGAATTTTAGAAAGATGTAGGAAAACTTAATCAATTGGGTCCCTGGTAAGGCAGATTGGATGCTATGCAGCTAACGGTCTTAGGGCTTCTACTCTGGATGATTTCTTGGAGAAGTTGCATATATCTGTATTTTATTTGGTTGTAAATGGCTGCTGAATCGCTGCTGAATTAGTTTGACCAATACTGCTGAGAATTAGGGAGATTTTGGGACCGAGGGGAGTTGAAAGTTTCTTACTTGTTTATTAGAAAGAGTAAATAAGGACATACTTATAGTAAAGCTGATTCCTGGCTTAACTCCTAGTTAGGTGCATTTGGTTGGCTTTGGTTGCACAACAGCTTCTAGGTAGATGGTGAAAGCAGCCATTTACCTACACTAATGTTCCATACTGATAATGTGAAAGTTCATATACATGCTACGCCCCTTGCAGAACATACTATGATGAAGTCGTTCTGTTCTTAGTTTTTAAATCTCTTGCTACCGACAACTCCTTTTGTTATCCATTTGTTCTTCACTAAACTGTTATGCAAGTATAGAATTACCAGTTTCAGCTACCTTGTTTCTTTATAAGTCATCGATTATACCCAAGAGTTTTCTAAGGTCCTAGTTTCATATTACGTGGAATTGACAGGAAACAACCCGGCTCGCATTATACCTTTGATCATCAGCCAGTACTGCTCATGGCATTTACAATACTGAATCTTAAGCTAACTTGAACACACAAATGATTTTGCTTGTAACATCCCAATTGTGACCACACTTGTTATATTTATTTTGATTATCTTACTTCAACAAATGGCTCTTTGGCCGAGTGGTTAAGGCGGTAGACTCAAGTTCTACTATCGTAAAGATGCAGGCGTTCGAACCGCCTAGGAGTCATTATTTTTTACCTTTTCATAACCTGATTGTCCGGAAAAAAACGTCTTCCTCATATGAACATGCAGAGTTCTACCATATCGTAAATATCATGTCTATTGTAGAACACAAGTTTCGCTTAATTCTAAAGTCATTTGCACCTGGGGGCGTATATGTGCAAACACTTAAACCCAATAACCATTGGTGCTTAGGAGGGAAACTTGATTTTTTTCATCGATGGGAAATCTCGCTTAATATGTTCTCACCCTCTATAGAATGTTATCACCAGCCCCTTCTGAATCTAAACTTACTAAGATGCGTAAGTAATGAGCTACACCGCCAACGTGCGATCCCCAATTTGTAACTCCTGGTTACTCAGCGATGACTTTGTTACAAGTTATTAATAATCTTTCTCCGGTATCTTTGTGCAGGAGATTAGCCGGCTTACAAATCTGTCACCCACAACTAAACACCGGTATGGGCTTGTATAAATATCCCACTATAACCTTTCTCATCAATTTATTCACACAACCATACAACTAAAAAGAACAATGTCTCCTATTACAGTCGCAGTATTTGGCCTTAACGGCGCTCTCGGTGAGTTTGTTCTCGCTGCTCTCCAGTCAGAGCCATTTGCATCCAAAATCAAAGCCATCAAGGGTGTTACTAGAAAGGACTTGAAGGGTACCGGTAAGCTCGAGTATATCAAGTCTGACTTGTCCAATGTTGAGGAGTTAGCTGAGCAATTAAAGGGCGCAGATGTGTTTATTGAATTGTTGAGCCCAAACCCAGGTTTATTTGCAATCACCGAAAAAGTTGCAGCAATTGTCAAGCCTAAGCTTTTCATCCCAACACAATTCGGTGTGGACATCCCGGCTGTGGACAAGTACCTCCCAGGTTTCTTACAATTCAAGGAAGCCCATAGTGAGGCCATCAGAAATTTGGGAATCAAGTCTGTCAACGTCTACACTTCTTACTTTGCTATACCAAAAAGCTATTTGTATGATGAGGTTGAGCTCGTTGGTATCCACCCATCTGACAACACCTACACAGTAAGAGGTGACATAAATGAGAAGTTGGCAATTTCTAAAGGTGAAGACATCGGTAACACCGTTGCCTCTTTGGCGACTTTTGGTGACTACAGCAAGATTCCAAATGTCGTGAAAGTCTTCAGTGAGAATGTCGCCTTTAAGACCATTATCGAAAGATATGAGAAGAACCACAACGTCGAATTGAAGCAGGACAAGGTCTTGTCCAAATCGGAGGCTTTGGAGGAGCTTCAGAAGGAGTACGCTAGTGGCCTTGACTTCTCCAAGTTCAACTTCTATTTGCACTCGATCGCTTCTCAGGGTCTTAATAACGGTACACTCTTCAGCACTGACGACAAGGAGTTGGTGAACCCAGACGAAACCTTGTGGAAGTGGGGAAAGTTCTAGCTAGTCTATTGAATAAGTATCACAGAGTTAATAAGTGTAGAAATCTTTATGTGACTAAGAGCCTTGGCCTGTGTCTTACCATCAATTTTAGGGCTGGCCTATCAGATCGCGAGCAGCATAGGTCCGAGATTTTGCACTCAGGCAATATTTGCAACCAGAAAAGCAAGAGTAGGCGAAACACAAATAGCATGTGAATCTTTCAAACACATCGCCATCCTATAAACGGACAATCCGCGTCCATTTCACCAAAAACAGAGCCAAGTCATGTAATGGCACATCATTGACTACCTGCGTTTCTGCAGATGAACACCCCACACTGCATCTTGTTCACTTCATAACATAATCATTCTATAACTTTTAATAATTAATTTCTATTATAAGTTAAATCTTCGGCAGCGCCAGAGCTTGCCGAACCGAAACACAATCGCGGACCGGCATGGCCGTTTCCTTGATCCTCAGACCGCCACAAAGCTCAGTTAGGCTAAACGGCAAACTATGCAGGACGATCACACCCTCTAAACACAGAGTCATTGTCTGGCTAAGGTATGCAACCAACAGGCTAATGCATGCGGTTTAGGGGTGCATTACTCGGCCGAAATTCACTTCGTATCCTGACTATATAATGAGAAAATTCGCAGAGTTAACTTCTCCAAAATGACAACTGTTGCAATTCTTGGGCCTTCTGGTGGTCTTGGCCAGCCAATGATCGATGCACTCCAATCCGAGTTATTCTCTTCTAAAATACACTATCCCCTTAAGGTTGTGTCCAGAAAAGAGCTCGATTCAACTGACAAAATCCACTATATCAAGTCTGATCTCAGCGATATCAACCGGTTGGGTGAAAGTTTGAGGGGAACAGATGTTATCATTGAACTCTTGAGTGGTGGAAACCCAGAATTATCGAGCAAGACGGAGAGATTGGCAGAAGTCGTGAAGCCCAAGATCTTTTTCCCCACGCTGTTTGGCGCCGACTGCGAAAAGGTCGAAAAGTATCTTCCAGGTCTCTTCACCCCCAAAACTGCTCACACTGAAGCGTTGAGAGCTTTGGGAATAAAGACAATTGAGGTTGAAACAGGTTTTTTCGTCTATCCCGGCAGCTACTTGTACGAGTTTGCCCCTTACTTAGGGATCAATGATGATGATACCTACGACTTGACAGGTGAACTCGACCAGAAGATTTCTGTAACAAGGCTTGAGGATATTGCAAACACCGTCGTGGCTTTGGCTTCAGCAGCGGATTACTCTAAGCTTCCTGATTTAGTGAGAGTCCACAGTGATATAGTGACCTTGGAGACTATCTATGCCAACTACGGCAAAAGCCGTGGAGCTAAATTGAAGGAAAAGAGTAGCAAAAGCAAGGAAGCTGCGTTGAAATTGGCCCAGGAGAAGCTCAAGGCTGGATTTGATCGTGCTGACTTGAACTACTACTTGCAGGTTATTGCGTCACAAGAGCTGGGAACCCATTTTACTGAAAATGAAAGGGAGGTGGTCAACCCTGGCGAGACTTTGTGGATATGGAAGAAGTTTGTTAATTAGAGATAGAATCCGAAGTATATGTTTAAGTTTAGAGAGATTTATTAGTTTGTAATGATTTTGCCTTCTTTGAAAAACTCCCTCGGGGATTGTATCTATTGGACACCCATGATTGTAAATTATTGCTCGGTACTTTCTCCTGTTGAATTGAGTTATTTCAATTTGGGAAGATTTTAACGGTTGCGAAATTTGCTCGTTTGGTTAAGCTCTTTTGAGATACGGAAAAACCTGTCCATAATTTTTCAAACGGATCGGATCGCATTAGAATTACCGACCCGACCTATAAATCTTTAGTTATTCTTTGCACAACAACCTGAAATAATAACCCCCTGGTTAACCCTAGAATGTACATCAACTCGTAGAAACATCAACTTGCAGGACTTGCGTCAACTCGCAGAACTTACATAAACTTGCAGATCGTACTCGCAAAACTTGCATCAACCTGTAGGAGTTTTTTAATCTCAATACTTGCATTAGCTTATCATCACGTCACTGGCCACACAAGATTCTACCAATGCGGTGTAATACCCATAGTCTCTGGTTGTATAGTAAACTCATGTACTCTCACTCAAAGCGATCATTTTATTTTCCTGTATATAATATACGTCATATGGGTACCACATGAGCTAGAGCACCAACATGTCCTATTTGTACTTCTCCGAATGCGGAACATGATACCCAGATGCAAGTCTTATGGACAACTTAGATTCTGTACGCCTCATTTTTGGTTAGTTAAGCCTTCATGCTTTTTTATTGTCTACTCATACCTGCATGTAGTCATATCCCTAATATTAGTCTGTCATTCAAGAGGTGGCCAGCTGCTACTCATGATACTTCTGGATTTATTCATCCCTTCCTACCTCTATATTTTGGGGGTGACTATCTCTATTAGGTATTATACCCAGTCAACGGGATTTTTCAAGACCTTCAACAACTTATCCTCTTCAGTACCCTCTTCTGGGTGGTGGTCATACACCCAACTTGCCGTAGAAGGCAAAGACATCAAAATACTCTCAATTCTGGAGCCAGGAGTCTGCAAACCAAACTGGGTTCCTCTGTCCAACACCAAGTTGAACTCGACATAACGACCCCTTCTGATCTGCTGCCACTGCTTCTGCTCCTCGGTGAACTCAGTGTCCTTTCTCTTGATGACCAACGGCACGTACGAAGGAATAAACGCATCAAAACATGACTCAATCATGTAAAGAATCTCGTCAGCAGGCTTGGTGTCGAAGTCATCAAAGAAAATACCACCAATACCTCTAGTTTCTTGTCTGTGCTTAATGTAAAAGTACTCATCACACCACTTTTTGTACTTGGGGTACAATTCCTTGTCGTATTTGTCCAAAGCATCCTTGTGGTGCTGGTGGAAGTGCTTAGCATCCTCCTCGTACAAGTATGCTGGAGTCAAATCAGCACCACCTCCAAACCACCAAGCCTCGACCTCACCTGTTTCAGGATTACTAGTCTCAAAGTAGCGGTAGTTCGCATGTGTGGTAGGGGCATGTGGATTGTGGGGGTGAATCACCAACGACAATCCACAGGCGAAAAAGTTTACACTACCATCTTCACTTGATGACTTCAAGTTACGGTGGTCGGCCTTCATTCTTGTCACAGCAGCGGCAGGGAGCTTTCCATGAACAACAGATATATTGACACCACCCTTTTCAAAAGTCGTACCGTTCTGCAAAACCATCGATTGGCCTCCTCCACCGTGCTCTCTCGTCCATGTGTCGGTGTGGAACGACACAGTGTCGATAGCAGCAATCGCACTAGTGATTTGTTGCTGCTTGTGGCGCACGAGCGCTTCCATGCGCTCTCTCACTGGGAATGTTGTGTCGTGTATCTGTTCTGGACTAAGCATAAGTGGCGAAAAACGATAATTGTCTCATGATTTATATCTCCGCAAAAAAGTCAGATGATCGGAACATGCGATGTATACGAGGCTTGTACGAGACCTTGTACGAGACGAAGGTTGTGGCAGAGACACTCTAAGATATGAACGGTTTGCAAGGATGTTGGGTGGTAGAATAAGAGGTACCGCATACTAAGGTCATATAAATCCTCGGGTAAAACCCGAATCCCAGAGAATCCTTAACGGTTAATTTGAAATGTCCGAGCTTCAATTCGTTCTTTCGATCTGCTGATGTGAAATTTACAATTTATGTGTCAGTACACAATCCCGACATCCTCGTATAAGCGTTTACTCGCTCAGACAGATCATGAACTAATGCTTCATACAAACTAAGGTAACATTTCATTAGCCTGCAGTTCGAAACTCTACTTTTTGCAAATCTATTTTGATACTTGACATGTTCACTACTGCAAGTAATTTGTTGGCTTTGACTACAGCTTATAATTATGAACTTTATATTCGACGTAAAATGAAAAAATTAAATAAACAACTCTATTTCTTGGACTCCTTTTCCTTCTTCTCTCTGTTTCCCTTTGGAACTCTGGCAAGCCAGTAGAAGAAAACGGAAAAGATGATATTGATTGCAATGTAGACAATGAAAATACCGAAGTTTCTCCATCTCTGGCCGTATGGAGAATTGACAGTCTTCAAAAAGTCGTTCGTGGATGCAATTGGACAGTACTTACAGTTCTCCAGAGCATCTCCGTTTGCGACGTATCCACCAGCAAAGGAAATAAAGTTCTTGAAGAACTCGGAGCATGTTTGACCTGCTGATGGTTGCACAGTCAACAATTCATAGCCAGCACACGTAACCTTGTTGTTAGCCAAACCAGTAGACAAAATACCCTGGATCCAGTAAGTAAAGGGGTTGACTCTGTACATAAAGATCCAGAAATGTGGCATCTTGGAAGGACCAGCTAAAACACCACTGAAAAGCAAACACATTGTAAACAAGATCGTCGCCAAGTTTGCAGCATTGTCAACTAACTCATTGAATGAGATGCACAATTGACCCATGGTGATAGAGTAAATGTAGAAACACACAATGTATAACCACATCAAAGCACCACGCTCATGAACGGCATTGGTAGGAACGGCATTAGCATAGAGTCCAACTGGGTAGTACCAGCAGAAGTAAGCAATAGTTCCGAGCAAGATCGACCATGGCATTTCTGACGCAATCTGCGAAGTAACAAACGTGAACCAGGAAAAGGTTCTAGATGGTGCCTCTCTTGTTTCATACACATCTCTCTGCTCAACAAATCTAGGCAACATCTGGTCAACCAAGGTATTAAATTGAATGGTGAACATGAATATGGCAAACATCTGGTTTTGCATACCTTGGATAGACAAGTCAGCTTTGAAGAAAGAGAAACCATTGAAAAGGGATGTAGAAATAACCAAAAGTAACTTGGAGTAAATGTAAGCAGGGTTTCTCCAATTCTCAAGAATAACTCTGTTGGTCACAATGAAGAACTGCTTCCACAAAGGAGCGGCATACAGGTTTTCTGAGTCAACCTCTTGTTCGACAGGCAATTTTGATAACTCGGCTTCCATTTTCAGCAATTCACTGCGGACTTCCTGGTATTCAGTAGAGTTTTTCCAAACTTCGTGGTAGTTCTGGTTAGCCTTAGAACCTGGAGCTGCACCAACAACTTCCAACATCCACTCAGCAGGGTTAGCCTCTGGAGGACATGGGTGCGAGCCGTATTTCTGGAAGTAGTTAATCAAAGTGCTGAAGTTCTCACCCATGTCACCAAAGTAAACGGTCTGACCACCCTTCTGCAAGAACAACAAACGGTCGAATTCTTGCAACAAAAGAGCCGATGGCTGGTGAATAGTACACAAGATAGCCTGTCCGTGGTCACACAATTTACGCATCAACTTACAGATGGACCAAGCAGTCTGTGAGTCCAAACCGGAAGTAGGTTCATCCAAGAACAAAAGCAACTTTGGCTTAGCCACCAATTCGACACCAATAGTCAATCTCTTTCTCTGTTCAACGTTCAAACCCTCACCAGCAACACCAATCATGGCGTCTGCGTAAGAGGTCATTTCCAACAAGTCAATAATATACTCAACATATTCATCTTTCTCAGCCTTTGAAACGTGGTTAGGCTGTCTCAAGTAAGCAGAAAATCTGAAAGCTTCACGAACGGTCGAAGTAGGCAAATGCAAATCCTGTTGTTGAACATAACCAATAGATCTCTGGAAAGAAGAGTCCAAACCATGACCATTGACCATTCTGACACCATCAGTAATCACACCAGTAGTGACTCTCTCGGATAAACAGTTCAACAATGTAGTCTTACCAGCACCAGAAGAACCCATCAATGCAGTCAACTGACCAGGCTTAACCCAACCATCAACGTGATTCAAAATGACACGGTCTTCAGACTTGATCTTGACCTGGTAGGTCAAATCCTTCCAGTGGAAAATGTTTGTGCCTGCCAGGATGTCCTTCTTGTATTCTTCTGAAGTTGAGGAAGATGCCTTGTCTCCGATATCCTCGTAGTTGATCTTCTCCTTGTTGACACCTGTCTCAATGTCATGGACCTTTGGCTGTTGTTCTTTGAGTGCCTTTCTGCGCTTTCTGACTGTGGATCTCAAGTACAAAGCAACCTCACCCTTTTGCATAGCACCCTTGTTGAACTCAGTCAAGAAAATGTAGACAGCCAAGAAAAAGAGAACAAAACCGACGGCAATACCAAAGTTTCTCCACTTGTGACCGTGTGAGTATCTGTAAGCGGTTCTAATATAGTCTTCACCACGAACGTAGTCAAAACCAGTGCGTGCACCGACAGTGCTACAAATCTGGTTGCTCAGGTTCAAGTCAGTGTAACCTGGTCCTGAAGGGATCATTGACGAGCATGTGAAGTCACGACCGTGGAATTCGTTCACCATCAAACTTTCGAAAACGTAACCAACAGGGTTGATATAGTTAATCCATCTAGACCAACCCAACATGTTTGGAGTTGGGATAACGAAACCAGTGAAAATAACCATAGCAGACAACAAGACAGAGGCTGGAGTCATAGCACCGGCCAAAGAAGTCGACACTGCACCCAAAGATCTAAAAAGATGCGACATAACCAACGTACAGGTGAACACCATTAACCAGTAGAAGAAGAAATGACCTGGAGACCGTCTCAAGTTCACCATGAAATAGATGGCAAAGTTAAACGTAGTGGACATGGCCAACTTCACAGGTAACTCGGAAATGATAGAAGCGAATGCATCGGCACTTGGACGATATAATGCAAAGGTCTTATGTTTTTCGACAATAGACCTTGCTTCGAAAAGAGAAAGAATCTCCAAAAGCGACGAGAAAGCGTTAAACAACACAGCAAAGAAAAGACTCGCACTACGGAAGTAAAACGAGTCGGTGGTTCCCTTCAAATTGAAAAAAACGGACGATAAAATTAAACCCATCACAGCCTGCAGAATAACAGAAACAATTGTGATGGAGGGGTCTCCCTTCATACGTAACCAGTTTCTGTGCATGATGGTACGCACCTGCATGTAGAAAGAAACGGTGTATGGGGACTTGGCAGAAATGTGGTCGGATTGTCTGGCAACATGGGACTCAAGGTATGCTTGCTTCAAGCTTCCGGAGGCAACCTCTTCAAGGTGCTCATCAATTTCCTTAGTCAATGCCGCGTATTCTGGCGACAGCTTCCAGCGCTGCTCGAACTCCTCAGGAGTCTGTGGGACGGAGTCTTCATAACCCTTACGAGCAATTCTCTCACTTGGGTTTGTCAAGGAAGTAAGGAAATCAGCGGTGGTCTGTCTCTGAGGACAATCCCAACCTTGGTTGATGAAGAACTCCTTGGCCTTGTCAGCACGGCCAAAGTAAATCTGGCGACCAGCGTAAAGAACACTTGCCTTGTCAAAAAGGTCGTAAGCATCCTGGGAACATTGGTAAATAGCAATCAAGGGGGTAACATCCAAGATTGCGGCAGATGTCTTCAATGCACGGATAAACTCCAAGGCGGTAGCAGAGTCCAAACCTCTGGTGGCATTGTCCCAACATTGGACGTTAGCACCAGAAAGAGAAGCTTCGGCAATGGAAACTCTCTTACGCTCACCACCGGAAACACCTCTAACAAAGTCGTTACCAACATTGGTGTATCTTGTGTGCAGCAAGCCAAACATGGCCATATATACGGCAGCCATGTGCTTGTAGTAGGTTTCACGTTCTACGCCAACACCTCTATTCTGAGGGGTTCTCAAAGCTGCGGCAAACTCTAAAGTGTCACCCACCTTCAAATGTGGAAAGTGAACATCGGTTTCAGCCGAATATATCACGTCACCACGGTGGTTATTCTCGATGTCCTTCATGGACATTCCGTCGTATGTGATCTTGGACTCTTCGCCTATATGGAAACCGTAGGTGTGAGCAGAGATGGTCTTTAACAAAGTAGAACAACCAGAACCTGGTCTACCAAGAACGACAGTCAATTCACCTGGCTTCATAATGGCATCCATAGGCTTCAAAATGTCAAAGTACACAGAAGGATCCTCCTTCTTCAAAGCTCTAATCATATTAGTGGCATACTTCAAAGGTGCGTTGAACACAGTTGGCTGGTAGTCGAAATCCGAAGCAATACCGTAAGCTCTCAAGTCTCTGTATGCGACACCCAACTTGGATGGCTTGTAGTAGTCAGGCTCACCATCCATGACTTTACGCAAGTTCTTCACCCACAACTTTGCATCAAAATCTTCGCTGTCTGGGTCCAAACTGTCGATATTAGATTCCTCGAATGGCGAAACCCCTGGAACTTGCGACATGTTAGTGAGGTAATGCTTCAAAGCTTGTGCAGAGTTAGATGTAGGCACACGCAGGATCTCACGGTCCTTGCCCTCACCGAAAGAGTCACGAGTAAATGTCCGGGCTAGTTGTTGGACTTCACTAGTGGCATTACCAGAAAAACCCTGGTACTCATTGATGGTTTCCGCATCGGAGCCGTTTCCGTTTCTAGCGTCAACTTCATCATGGGCTGCAATCTTCTCATTGTAAGTTGCCCCAGATTCTTCAGCTGAAGCCCCTGGTTTGTCTGACATTATTGGAGAAAAAATTAGCTTTTACAATTACTGGGCATTATTGTTTTTATATATACGATGTTTTTGGCAAGCGTTTGTTTTTCACAATACTGTTTGTTTTCGTACGGAACGGATGAAAGTATTTTTCTCCGCTCCGAAAATAGGTCCGGCTGATAAATCATATAGTCCATGTTCACCATAACACATGGCTCTTTCTGCTAATATAGCTAAGGTAGATTCCATGGGAATTTTGACACTGAGATGTCAATGCTACCGTCAGATAGACTAGCCATGATGATATTCGTGTACCGACAACAGTATTCTTTCTCTCACTCTATTTCATTCGGATGCTTTTTTTTGTTCCGTCCCGAAAAAACGTTATCGAGCACTGCCACAATTGGTGGCAAAAAGTTGTATGAAAGGAGTTTTGGTGCTTGCGCCGTGGTATCCGGTTTTTACAATCTAAAAATTACGAACCCATTGGTGTGTTCTGCTATTATCCGGGCCTGGTGGGTGCATTGGGTGGCAAATCTGGCTTTCAGCCTTGCGAAAAAAGATGCGAGGTCCAAAAAGGGAAATCCCCGAGAAATGAAAGAAAGCGTGCATGCAGTACATAATTCACCCTAATTCCGTATGAAACGGATTTAAGGAACGGGTTTCTCAACTAAGCTTGCACCCTTGTCCAAATTTCCAACACTTCGCCTATAGCATAAAGCACTATGCATGGTGGTGATCTGTAGCAATAGAAGCACACACGCAAGTATTACATTATTAAGAAATCGAGAATCCCGTACAATTCAGTTGAAATGCCAAGGATATTGCAACCGCAAGAATGTTGGCGTAGCTTGTGTGTAAAACTTTAATATTGGGGTGATTCTAGCGGCCTGCTTCATGGCTCACGCTCCTTCGAACACCCAGAATGTGGGGGTTAAACACGCCTGAAGATCAATAGTATCACGTGTATCAGTTCTACAAAATCAGAAAAAAACGGGGAAGGTTTTTGCACATAAGTCATAAACGAAAAGAAATTGCAACGTGCAGGTACTAAAACTGTTGATCAAACGTTACACACACGACAACTCAAGAACCCGGTTCTGCTGCACGTTTTAAACACGATAAGCATTAGGGCCCAGTTATTTCCTTGACCCCTTCTACCCCACATTGTAAAAAGTTACAACATATGGCTCTATTTTTAGGCACTGGCCTATCTTAAGCCTTGCGAAAAGCGTTCCCGTGGGGCTTATATTATACACAAAACTTGCTTATTAATCAGACCCTCTTGTGCGGAATATATATCCGTCGATTCTCTCATTGACAATAAAATACAACCGTCCGGTTTCACGGGGTGATTTGAACTTCCGGCATTAAGGAAGTGATTGCCAGTATTCATTCCAAATTCCAAAAGATGTGCGCCCGCAACCATCATGTACATGAATTGAGTAGTGGCCATCTATAGGCACTCTATAAAGCATTACTTAGAGCACTCGGGCTCTTCTCCATGTCATACAGCGCTCTTGGTGTCTTTGCCTGCTTATGACTTCAGAGTCATCTTGTGGGCTGAAATCGCTTTTCAACATGCAGTCTCGGAACCGGAGTTTCTAGTTCTGGGATTTTCCGTGAAACACCGCGACTCCGCAATCCCATTTTTGCCTAAATGCCCATCTGTATTGAGATATCATAACCGCATGCATTGTTATGCTATTTACCCGTAATCATGTCTTTCATAAGCTGTTCTCATATACGTTTTAGCTCTGCAAGGTCTCAGCTCTTATAATGGCATAGTACATCTTTTCACTGAAGTTTTTCAAATTCCTCGTCATCCGTGCAGTTTGAATACAAAACTCCCCGGACATAGTTTCCAACCGAAGTATATCCTGATTAGATGTTTATCACAAATCCCTGTCACAATCGTGACATATACTGTGCGTACTCCGTTGGAGAGTGTCACAGTTTCCGTACTTATTTCCGTTTCGTAATTTTTGTTGACTCCACTTTCTACCAACTTTTCCAGGAATTCACCTAAAATAAGCGAAATTTCACAGAGTGATGAAAACTTCTGAAATCACCTACATAATTGTTCAGGATGAAGGTGATATCAGTAAATTCTCAATCAATAGTCAATTAATGAACTCCTTCGCACAAACTTTCTACGAATCAGTAAACTGTAAAGTGTATGTTTTATATATCTGGTTATCCAGTCAACACTATTGCGGCACATCTCTAATCTACACTCTTTCAGCTCACCACCTGCCACTATTTCAGACGCTCTTTACAGACTATCGGTGTCTTTTACTATCAGCCAAGATTGCTACTGATTCTCGACTAAATAGTCAGTTGGATCTCCACTAACTTTTCAGAATTCTCTGATTCCACTCATCCCATCATCAGCCGTGAAACATCATCAGCCGTGAAATCAGCCGCGAAATCATCAACTGTTAAACATCATCAGCTCTTGTAAGTTCGTGCATTTCTTCTCACCTCATCACTCAGATATCACTCTCATTAAGTTCATCTTTTTTTTCATCATGACTTCACCCATCCACTATGGGCCTGTCACGGCATTAAAGATCAGCGATAACCACGTCATCGCTGGCTATGGACCCATTCTCAAGGTGTTCATCGTGGAAAACGGCCTCTCCAAACTCATCTACGAAGAACGCATCTTCCGTCGCAACAAGATCCACGCCATCGCCGTACGCGATAACAAAATCGCTGTTGCAGGTGGGCGCTCGTTCTGCATCATGGACATGAACAACTTGCACAAGGTCGAGGAACACGCAATCAACGAATGGGTCACGGCAATAGAACTCTTGGACGAGTCCACGGCCCTTATCCTCAACTCTCACAACACCATCTACCGTGTTTCTTTGCCCGCACACGACCTTGTTGAGAAGGTGCACTGCAACGAGCAGTCTTTGCTCTATTCCGGGTCGATTCGCATAGTTGGTGGCCGGGTGTATGTTGCTGCTGGTACTGTTATGCACGGAGTGATAATCTGGGAGCTCTCCACTCAACAAATTGTGTGTAGGCTTACGGACCATGAGGGTTCCATCTTTGGTGTGGAGATCGACCCAACAGGGAGATTTGTTGCCACATGTTCCGATGATCGTTCGGTAAAACTCTACTCCTTTGAGGGCGAGCAAACACGACTTTTGGGTACAGGATGGGGACACGGCTCTCGCATTTGGAGGCTTGCTTTCGGACAAAACAGCCGTTGTGTGGTGAGTTTCGGTGAAGATTGCTCCGCAAGAGTGTGGGAATACACAGGTTCGTCAGAGTTATTGCAGAAAAACAGCTACGAAAGCATCCACTCAGGAAAAAGTGTGTGGTCTGGGGATGTTGGCGAGCAGTGGTTGGTCAGTGGAGGTGCTGACGGGCAAATTCGCGTCCATGATTTGAGTGAGAATATCACACTGAGATACAGTGCGGATTTCAAGCAGTTCGCTAAAGTTGGCGACATAATCGTTGGTCTCACTTCAAATGGACAGTTATACACAGTTGATAAGGACTCTGTGCTGGCCATTCCATACGAAAACACCACGAAACTCGCCAAGTTCGCTATCATCAGAGAGCTTGGAGAACACTCTGCTGTTGTTGCAGCACGTAATGGTGACTTACTCATGGTGGATCTTACGCTGAGAACTGCTCATTGGATACATGACAACACTCTTCAGGCTTCCAAAGTCACCAACCTTTTGGCTGTACCTTATTCCGAAGGGCATTTGGCCCTCGTGGACTCGCCCAACCCCAAAATCCCCTTTGTTGTGCGCGAAATCGTAAATAACAATGTGCACAGAGAGATTTTGTTGGACCAGCCCCAACAAACGAGCTTCACCACCACGGATATGGCATATGATGGCGTCAACAACTGGTTAATCGTTGCTTCGCGTTATGTTTCCATCGCTATTTACGATCTCGAGTCTGGATCTTCCACACCAGCCATCTTCAAAAAATTGAGCGCTGGTGACACCATCACTTCAATTACCGTGGTGAAATCATCCAAAAACAGCTGTAACTTACTACTCACAGTCAGGGACGGTGTCTACATGTTTGTGGAGCTCAGCAAAAATGATAAGTTCGAGGTCAAGGTGGTGCATGCCAACAAAATCGCCCGTGGTTACCTCGAGGGAGGTTACCTTGACGCCGAAAACAACTTGATTTTATACGGCTTCAAGTCCTCGTACTTCTACGTGTGGAATGAGACCAAACTGACACAGGCCTCGAGTACGGCGTGCGGTGGATCTCACAAGGTGTGGGAGTTCCACCCTGAGAACTTCGAGCTTCTTTTCCTTGAGAAACTGGAGTTGGTATCAAAGTGTTTGAGTAAAAGGCTCGCCGGATACGGAATCATCAACCCCGGTACACATGGAAGAGAAATCAGAGACGTTGCCGTGGGTCCCAAGAGAACACTCGGTCCCCAATCTGGCTCCCGCCTCCTATTGACAGCCTCTGAAGATGCCACCGTGCGTTTGTGTGAGATCTCGTCTGAAGGGGTTCGTGGCCACTGGAGTATGAACAGCCATGTTTCCGGACTTCAAAGGGTAAAATTCTTGTCCGAGACTTTTGCAGCCAGTTCGGCAGCGAATGAGGAGTTTTATGTGTGGCAGATACTGTGGTTCGATGGAAGACCCATGATGAAAGAGTTTGCTAGATTGCCACCAAGCAGCAGCAATCCTGACTTGCGTATCATGGACTTTGCCTTTGTTGCCACGGGTGACGATTTTATAGTCTGCACGGTCTATTCCGACTCTGCCATTAGGTTGTGGTACTTTAGTGTTTCTGAAAAGACCTTCAGCCCAATCGCGAGCGACTATTACAAAACGTGCTGCATATTGAACGTTGATGTACTCCACAAGAACGGCCAGTATCTTCTTCAGACATGTACCACTGACGGGCGTTTGACGATCTGGAACGTGACAGATTTGGTCGTACATGGAAAGACAGTTGGGCAGTCGACACTTGGGCCACGCCTCATTAGCCAGCAACTTCACCAGAATGGTATCAAAACTGTTGTCGCCATTGATTCCGAAAACGGCTTTTTTATTGCAACTGGAGGTGACGACAATGCATTGGCATTGTCCGAATTGGCATTGGGCAAGGAGGTGACGCTTGAAACAAAGGCTTTTGTTCCCGATGCCGCCTCTTCCACCATCACTTCTATATCTTGGGGTGGTGATGAGATTCACGTCACCTCTGTAGACCAGATAGTGAGGCGATGGAAGTTTAACGGTGGGTTGACCCAGACTGGGGCTTTCTTCACCACTGTTGCGGACACAGGCTGTTCTGATGAATTTGAGGAGGACGGTCGCATTTTTGTTGTTGTTGGCGGAGCAGGGTTGTCGGTGATTGAGGGTAGCCATTTTGAGAAAAAGGATTAGTTAGTGATAGAAGGTCGGCAGTGGAGATTGTAGGGAAGGTGTCTAGTAATTCGGGTAGGAATTGTCAAGTGTATCAATGCAAAAGTATGTGTTCTCGTCTACAAAATCTTCCTGGCATATACTCTAGAATGAGCAAGAGAGCCAGTTTCATACTAAAAAGTAAGGGTAAATGGCTGCAAATCAAAGGATCCAGTGAATTTTTCGCATGCCAAATTGGAAAGATTGCAAACGCACGGCTCACTCTTTCCTCATACTTTCATAACTTACAACTACAAAATAATATGGCGTTAGTTTTATATAAACTCCTATCTACACTAGATCTTGGACAATCTCAATCTAAACACAGTCTCGTTGATCTGCTGTTCCTCATCAACAATAACATCTTTCACGGCATCCGAAAACTCCACCATAGGAATCTTAGTACACTTGTTCAACAACTCCATGTTATCAGCAACCACATTCTTGAAATCAATAGTGTCCTTCTCAACCTTGTACTCCACAAGAACCTCGTCGGTGGTGTTCAAGCCAGCCTTCTTACGCAAACGCTGGATACGGTTGGTGATCTCTCTGGCCAAACCTTCGTTCTGCAACTCAGGGTACATGTTGACGTCCAAGACAATCAACATGTCCTGCTGCGAACGAGCCTCGTGACCAGAGGCGGTTCTCAGCTCTGGCAAACCTCTCTGGACCTGCAAGTCCTCGGTGACAAGCTCAATGCCATCAACGACGATCTTACCAGTCTTGGCAAACTCCTGGACCTCAGCAGAAGAGACCTTTGGCAAAGCAGCCTTGACCTTCTTGGCGTCCTTCTTCAACTTCTTACCCAAGATAGGCCAGTCAGCCACCACAGTGTACTCCACACCGTAGGCAGCCTCGTCGTCAGTGATGACGATGTTTCTGACGTTCAACTCGTCGGCAATGTAGCCCTTAAGGGACTCGACGTCCTTGAGGTAACCCTTGTCGGAGTTCAAGATGGCCAACTCCTTCAATGGGGTCTTCAACGAGATGGTCTTCTTCTCTCTGATGTTTCTTCCGAGTTCGATGACCTTCTGCATTCTCGACACAGCAACCACAATGGAGTCGTCGAACAACTCCTCACGAACAGTAGGGTACGACAAGAAGTGCACGGAGCGCACGTCCTTAATGGCCGGGTTCACACTGAAGCTCTCCAAAAGTTCGGTGGTGAAGTAAGGTCTGATCTTCTGGTAGATGTTTTCAGCCAAGTATGGGGTGAACGGAGCCATGGCACGCGACAAGGTGAGCAAAGCCTCGGCCAATGTGTTCAAACCGCGCTTGGTGTCCAAGATATCATCGCTGGCATAACCCTTGATTCTACGACGGTTGAAACGAATGTACCAGTTGGTCAAGTCATCGATGAAGGCAAGAAGACGTGGGACCACAGTGTACAACCTGTAACCAGTCATCTCCTCGTGAATGAACTTGATTAAAGACTGGATGGAGGCCATAAGCCACTTGTCCATGACGTTGTCGGAGACGAGCGAGACGTCGTAGACAAAGTCTTCGCCATTGTCCTTCTTGAAGACGTCAACAGCGTCCTTCAAGAACTTGTAAGAGTTGTACCATGGCAACAAAACACTGGAAACAACCTCCTTGACACCCTCTTCCTTGAACTTCAAAGTCTCGGCACGCAAAACAGGCGAGTTGATCAAGTACAAACGCAAAGCATCAGCACCGTAGTTGTCCAACACCTCACGTGGGTTAGGGTAGTTCTTCAAACGCTTGGACATCTTCTTACCGTCAGCGGCCAAAACGATACCACTGACAATGACGTTCTTGTAAGGAGCGGTGTTGAACAAGTGAGTACCCAACACGGTCAAGGTGTAGAACCAGCCTCTGGTCTGGTCCAAACCCTCGGAAATGAAGTTGGCAGGGAAGCCCAGCTGGAAAGAGTCCTTGTTCTCGAATGGGTAGTGCTTCGAAGCAAAAGGCATGGAACCACTCTCGAACCAACAGTCAAAGACCTCCTCAACTCTGCGCAAGACACCCTTGCCCTGCTGCGAAGGAATGGTGATGTGGTCGATGCTCTCACGGTGCATGTCGGTGATGCCGGTGACACCACTCAACTCCTCCAACTCAGCAATAGAACCCACACAGCGCACCTCCTTGTAGTCCTCAGAGACCCAAAGAGGGATAGGAGTTCCCCAGTAACGGTTTCTGGAGACGTTCCAGTCACGGGCATTGGCAATCCAGTTGGAGAAACGCTTTTCCTTGACGTGCTGTGGAACCCAGTTGGTCTTTTCCACGTTAGCCAACATATCTGGGATGATGTCACGAACACGGACAAACCAAGCTGGAACAGTCTTGTACATCAATGGGGTGTCAGAACGCCAGCAGAATGGGTACGAGTGCTTAGCCTGCGAGTTGACGAGAATGCGTCCTTCAGCAGTCAACTTCTTGAGAATGGCCTTGTCGGCTTCCTTGAAGTTGATGCCCTTGAACTCACCGCACGTCATCTTACCAGTGTCGTCGACAACCTCAGGTGGGTGTCTGGTCTCAGTGATAATACCGGCGTTGGTGGCAGCGGTGTAATCCTCCTCACCATAGGATGGAGCCTGGTGGACAATACCGGAACCGGAGTCGTTGGTGACGTAGTCAGCAAGAATGACACGGAAGGCAACCTCCTTGAACTCCTCGTAGAAGTAGTCAAAGAGCGGCTTGTACTTCAAACCCTCGAGCTCCTTACCCAACATCTTCTGCACAACCTTGAACTTGGCAGCAGCAGGCTTCTTGTACAAGACGTTCAACAAGCTCTCCATGAGAATGTAGTGCACCTTCTTCTCCTCGTCGTAGATCTTGACGTACTCAAACTCAGGGTTAACCGCAAGCGCAATATTGGCAGGGAGAGTCCATGGCGTGGTGGTCCATGCAACCAAAATGGTGTTAGGGTCATCCACCAATGGGAAAGCCACAGTGATAGCAGGGTCGTTGACCTCCTTATAGTTCTGCTGGGCCTCGAAGTTGGAAAGTGGAGTGGTACAGGCAGTCGAGTAAGGCATAACACGCAAACCACGGTAAACCGCGTTCTTCTTGTACAACTCGCTGAAGGCCCACCACACGGACTCCATGAACTCAGGGTAAAGAGTCTTGTAGTCGTTGTCCATGTCGATCCAGCGGCCCATACGGTTGATGATCTCACGCCAGTCCGAGGCGTAACGCATCACAATCGAGCGACATTCCTTGTTGTACTTGTCAATACCCATGGCGTAGACGTCCTCCTTGGAGGTGATACCCAACTTTTTGTCAATCTCGTGCTCGACAGGAAGACCGTGGGTGTCCCAACCGAAACGTCTTTCAACGTGGTGACCGGTCATGGTGGCGTAACGAGGGATAATGTCCTTGACGGTGGATGCCAACATGTGGCCGTAGTGTGGCAAACCAGTGGCAAATGGAGGTCCGTCGAAAAAGGCAAAACGAGGGAGGTCTTTTGTGAGCTCGAGGGAGCGGTGGAACGCATTGAGCGAGTCCCACTCGGCGCCCACTTTCTCTTCCTCACGGGGGAAACTGAAGTGTTCAGACATGTGTAAAATTTTAAAGAAAAAAGTGTTTGATAACTAAGTGATGAAGTGACGACGCCGAACTGATTAGTGATGAAATCAGCAATATATTGAAGAGTCAGAGGTGAAAAAGAAGTGTGTAGTGTTAGAATACCGACGAGTTAGTCAAGAGCGAACTAGTTGGTGAAAGTAGGCTGTAATAGTTAATGTTAGCGATGAAGAAGTTAGTAAAGAGTAAGCTGATAAGCCAACAGTGGCATTTGAGAATCCATGAAATGGGTTAATGAGCAATACTAGAGCACACTCCACAGAAATCATTAAAACATCTAGTCAAGGGTTCCAAAGTGATTGAGTCATAATGTCTTCCTCTGCTGACGTAACACTCCTGCATATTACAAGACGTCTGCCCTGCCGAAGTCAGTGAGCAAGGTGGTGGAAGACTATATAGGTGATGGAACATGATGAATGGTACTGGTTAGGGGTAAGCAATGAATGAGAGATATACCAACGGAATGAAGAAAGAGAAACTTGAAATGTAGAGGGATATAGAAAATAGGATAAGCAACACAATCCTGTATACGAGCGTTGGAGCTTGAGAATTGAAATATATACGGATCGTTCCGATTTTGGCAGGAGTTGAAAAGAGCATGCGTTTTTCGTGATACGATGCGAAGAGATACCATGAAGACTTGACAATGAGAAAAATATGAGCGACTCAGGTTGTAATTATCTAACAGAACAAGTACTGGCGTGATGATTGGTTATGATCATTACAGAGAATAGAATTGAGAATCGATATTGCTATGAAGTCTATTCAGTAGAAAGGTTTTGGTTGAGTGGTTACGGCACAATCTGGCTAAGCAGGTGATCAAGATTCCAAAGAGAAAGTACTAGAGTGCGGATTTTCCATTCTACGTCACATGAGTCTATCAATAGCCCTCCGTCATGGGAGGCCATTAACTCGATTCGAACTGGATCAACTAAGTCGGGACCTGCCAAACACAGCACAACAAAGAAAGTACTAAACTCAGCTAAGCTAACACGTAAGTTCTGCAGTTGTCAAAGAACTTAACTTCTCAACAAGTACAATTACCTTGCATCATTATCACTCATCATCGTTACTATTTCCTAACGGTCCTCACTATATGCAGTACACACAATACAGTAAGTCATCTCTCATTACTTATAGTGTTACCACAAAACACAATAGAGTGACACATACACCCAGCATAACCCTTAATCCACTCAGTTTTCCCTGAATTCCTCTTTCTGCGTCAGCTTGTCTTCATGACTGCTCAAAATATCTTTATACATTTTTTAATTACTCAGTTAGTTCACCAGCTGATACGCTATATAAGCTCAAACAAATATGCATTAGGGAAGCGCCACAGTACGCTTCAATATGATATTCCGAATACTTACCACATACACGAAACAATCGCTTGTGTTCAGATACAATAAGCTTACTATAGATGGATATGCGCAGACGCTTACAACTTTCCTGGGGTCTCGACCGTTTAAGACCCCACCATCAATATCGCCTGATCTCCAATGTACATCAACCCCGAAAGATCTTGAGTCGACTGAAATCTTGAAAGTCAATCTCCCCCTAGTGTCCACTGTCGTCGTTGCCCTACTGGGAGGGGTGGATCTGATGTGTTTAACCCATATACTAGCGAAGAAAGGCTACAATGTCATTGCGGTCACGATCGACCACAAATACCGCGAGGCTTCGTCAAAAGAAGCACGAGAAGTAGGCTCCATTGTATCGTCATGGGGTGTGACGCACATGGTTGTTCCACTTGAGTATGATATTCCTGTGCATACCATCTCAAACTTCGAGGAAGTGGCCCGAACAAAGAGGTACGAAGTTTTAGATCGTGTGTGTACAGAAAACAAAGCTCTGTTGTTTGTGGGCCACAATTTAGATGACCAACTCGAAACCTTTTTGATGAGATTACGCATGAACTCATCGTTGTGGGGGTTATCGGGGTTGAAGGAGAGGTCCACGGTTCCGATCCCGACATCCTCGACACTTCTTTATCGGCCATTATTAGGTGTCTCAAAGGATGAAATCCGAAATTATTGCCGTGAGAATGGAGTTAGGTGGTTTGAAGACGTTACAAATGCAGACGCTTTTCTCACAGAGCGCAACTGGCTACGAAGTCTAATTAAGAGCGGCACCATTGACAGAAAAAACTTGTTAGACATTTACTCACAGGTTTGTGAGGTGCTGGAGATGCTCGAATGCAAGCTGGTTATTTTGGAATCAATCGTACAAGCGTTCAAAGATGCGCGGAGCGGCTCTGCATCTGTCAGATTTCCCCAGAAACTCCTACATGGTGACAACCAACTCGTCTTGGCTCGATATTTTTACCGTTTCCTTGCGGAAATCGCTTCTATCAAGCACTACCATTGGGCATATGCCAAAATCGAGCGCCAGCTTATCCCTGCATTGGCCAGAGGTGTGAAATACCTGACGTATCTCAACTTGTCCTTCACTACAAATCAAAATGGAGACGAAATAGAGGTCAAAGTGCGCCGGCAACCCATGTTGCGCGAGGACGTGGACCGGAATACTGTGGAAATGGTGTTAGATGGCTGGAGCGAATGGATTGAGTTTGACCGGCGGTTTGCGATTCGGTTGCGTGGCGTGGGGGTTGTGGTAATTCGGCCGTACAATCACCAAAGGCACAAGCTGCGTGTGCAGAGTTTGGTAGAGCTAAACAGTGAGTCAAACGGGGTTCCCGTTGTGTGGAGGAACGGCGACGTTGTACTGGTACCTACTTTTGGGGTGGATTTGGGCGTGGAAAGTGAGTGGAGGGTATGGAGGAAACTGAGCTCTTTGCCTCCAGAGACCGAGCCGAGAATATATAACGCGATTAAGAGATGCGAATAATTTGATGAGTGATCGACCAACCGAGAAGTCATTAGAATTACTGCGTGGACAATTTTGTTACTGATGCATTTTGTAAAAAGCAAAGATACCAGCAGAACTCAATGATAACAGGAAGATTCGCGATCTAATTGATAAAAGGCGACTGCTGCGAATTCAGGGGGATGATCCGAAATATATTTTTCCGAAGCACGGCACGATTTTTGACAAGGCTCATGGATGAGGAGCAGGAAGAAATCACAGGTGGGAATAAAGGCGAGATAAATTTCAGGCAAGAACGCTTAATACAAGGAGACTGAATAAACAAGGGAGAAGTCTTAGAACGGAATTTCCTGGAGTTTGATAGAATATGTGCAGTATTATCCGTGAAGGTCACAATAGAGTTTACGATTTAAAACTCGCAAGGTCAAAAATTCCGAGACATTCGTGCATGTGTTAATGCAGAGTCGACATATTGCCCACAAAGCCTTAATAATTCTAACAAATCCACAAACTCTAAAAGGATCTGATATGAAAACAATGTATTTGTGTCAGGATACGCATCTACAAAATCCTTTTTTTGCGTAATGCATGGGCGGAATACTAAGTGTTTGTGCTGGTAGTAAGCAAGACTGGTATTGCCACGTCCAGCAGCTTTCTATATGCATATATTTTTGAACTAAATAGAACGGGTTGCCGCATGTGATGTGACACAAAAATAAGCGACCTAAAATCCCATAGCGACGTAACATTTTGCTTCTAGAATGGATTGACATGTGGTTTGAATACCATGAAAGGACGAGTCTTATAGAGAGCCAAATTTTCATTCTCTCGAGTGTAAGGTGGTTGCGATCAGGTAAATATTTTGATAATCACCTCATCAACTCCTTGCTTCAGCACGATCTGGTATTATTGTCTAGGCAAAGTAAAGACTGGAGCCGTACAGTTTATTGAACCCATGATCTCCGGAAGTTGCATCAATCCAGTTTTTTTTTTGATAAATACGAAAGAAGCCACTAATGAAGATGCCAGATGCGAGTCGCTTAACTCACAGAAGATTACATGCGGTAATTAGAGATACTTGTAAACGCAGGATATCTCGAATAATAAGACACGGAAGATAGCGCGTAAGTTTGTTAGATCTTTAGAGCGATCACGCA
The DNA here is from genome assembly GCA_003707425.3 of Kodamaea restingae. Lineage (NCBI taxonomy): Eukaryota > Fungi > Ascomycota > Pichiomycetes > Serinales > Debaryomycetaceae > Kodamaea > Kodamaea restingae. The sequence continues at coordinate 163,080 of PPJA03000012.1, forward strand.
GAATGAGAGCCACTACAGGTACATTGGATTGGGAATAATAAAATTTTTTAGGGATGTGTAGAGTGCATCCTACAAGACAGCGAATAACATAATGGTGATACAGGGACGCGATTGCGCACACAGGGAAATTTTTTTGAACGTCTAGTGACATAATAACATGAACAGGGTGTGCCATGAAAGAATCCGAATAAACCTATTATGTCATGGTGACGTATGTGTAGTCGTAGAACTAAAATGTTCAACCTTGGTGTACAGAAGATGTACAAAGGTTTCAATAAGAATGCACTTTTGATTACACAAACACCGCATCTGGGATAGCCGCTAATCAAAAGCAATATATACAAAATAGGACAAGTGTCTAATTACGTGACAGGTGGGGGAGCATGAAAATATTTTACAAAGAAGAAAAAAAAATACATAAGCGAGAAACATAGATTTTATAACTTTGATTGAGAGCACAGGCGAACGCAATTGCTCTCGGAAAGCAAAAGGCCTAGTCCTGAAGTACCAAGATATACTCGGATAACTCGAGGTGCAAATTCTTAAGGATTTTTTCATATTATAATCAGTCGCCAAGATTTTTTCAAGAATCGATGAAGTCGCTTAAATAGAGTTTGCAGATTGAAGCATATCGTTCGAAGGAGGATTTGAGTGAGAATGTGGTCGCTTACACCATTCAAGATTTCTAAGGTGCACGGGTACAAAGCGGTCATATTTGTGACACATTAATGGATGTAGGGGTACATGGCCAGCGAAATGTTCCTGCAAGTTCTTGAGAATTGGTGGAAGATAGAGGCCCGAGAATGTTGCTTTTGTGAACGATTGTCTAAAAATAAGACGTCAAGAAAATAGTCTGGGCCGAATTTTGAACTCTGAAGTCTGAATTCTCCAGTCGACCTATCGTTGTGTTTCGGTTGTTTAAGTGTACCCACCCTTGTGGAATGCTATTCAGTTTACCCTCTATGGCATAAATTATTTATCTCGCCTCCTCTTGTGACATGAGTTGTTCACGCTTACCATATCTCGCTAGCTCTTGTGACAGAGGTATTCATTCGCCTAATCTTGTGGCATGAGTATTCATTTGCCTACTGATGTGGAATACCATTCTTACCCACTTATTCTCATGGAATTCTCTTGCTTTTGCTACATATCACTTACTTTCGGGTCGTATATCACAATTAAGTTTGAAATCTAGAATCTCATCGAGGCGATACCTATGATTCTGGCCCGGGATTTTAGGTTCGCTTGCAAGAAAAGCAACCTTCTATGAGAGCACAAAGCTTGGTTTTGCAGTCTAAAAAATACGTTTACAAAAACCATTGCAAAAATACAACCATGAAGCGGAAAGAGCGAAGTGTGAAGAGTAATATCGAAATTTTTAGTGAATACGAAAGGAATGATAAATGAAAGAGCATGGGTGCTGAAAGAGGTAGTTCCTGAGTGGTAGATGAATGCATCGACGAAAAGCACAAAATACAGTGATGTATAATGAAGGATACAACCAACGAGGTAATTTCCACGAGTTAACACATTGAAATACTGTTGTCAAAAGAATAGAGTGTTTCAATGAGATCCGTTTTCATATGGATTCCAACACAGACTTGCCACTAATTCACTGACTCACCAGCTACTGCGTAATTTCGCTAGTGTAAAGTGACATGTTTTTGACGTATTCAGAACCCTGATTTTCCTAGATCCACATTTTAAAATTGTAGTTTTCCAAACTTTCACAAAGACGCGTACATAGCTCACATCCAGTCAAAACTAAGATCTGACCTTTCACCGAAATCCAGCTTTCACTGGCACGTCTTTTCCTGAAATCCCACGTTCATATTATCTGTTTTATTCTTTTGGTAACCTGTTGCACCAAAATTTATGCAGGATACATATTCTAAAGTAATAATGACTAAATTATTTCTAAAATAGTCGAATGCTCTGGTTAATCTCAATAGATAGAATGGGTGTTTGCTAAGAATGTCCAAGAAGATATGATCTGGCTTCTATTGACTAAAATAGTTTTGTCCTATGAATGCTCACTTGCTCTAATTAAAGACAGTGAAGCTTATCTCTTGGTGTGACCTCTCAATATAAGATCTCGAGGTCTCTATTTATAGTGTCTGTTTGTTAAGACAGGTTTATCATCAATAATACGATTGTACCGAAACATGATACTCTCCTACGTCGAGTATGCGTGCAATTGGGTGACGGTCTGTTGAAACATGACACAATAAGTACGATTATGTCCATTCACTCCTATTATCGGTCCCATGTTAGCTCACATGACCATCACATGACCATGAGAATAATCATTCTCAGTGACATATTCCAACATATTCTACAGTTAATCACCAAGTCTTCAGTTTCTAACGAAGCAAATTCCCGCTTTTTTAACTCTGTACTAGGTTCATAACTGCCGCTACCAGATCATCGCTGACTTATCTATCCTCCTAGAAATATTTGACTTTGCATTAGTCTATATATGGAGTATACGCGCAAAAGAGAAACCTGGAACACGGCGAGCACCATACGCACTGATAGTTAAGCGAGTCGATTTTCACGGGCTGTTTACTGGGGAAAAAAATCACCTTCTTCAGGGTGCAGGCAAATAGATAGATGCAATATACGGGGCATTGGAGAAACAGTGGTCTAGTATACCACTAATACTCTCAATCAAATATTTCCATATCGAGGTTGACTACTCTAACAACTCCCCATTGATTCAATTTGCAGCTCCATTGATTCAATTTGTAGCTCCATTGATTCAATTTGCAGTTCCATTGATTCAATGTGCAGTTCCATTGATTCAATGTGCAGTTCCATTGATTCAATTTGTAGTTCCACTGATTCAATTTGCGCTATTGATTCAATTTGCAGCTCCATTGATTCAATTTGTAGCTCCATTGATTCAATTTGCGCTATTGATTCAATTTGCAGCTCACCAACCTATTTACTCAGCTCGTCCTCGTCAATTCACCGAATGCAGCTATATACAGGAATATAGATCAACAAACAATCGATCACTAAAGTCGTTATCACTTCTTCACGTAGACCTCGTCAGATAGTTCCATATTTAATAAGAGCCAAGATATACATTCAGTTTATTGATCTTTCCAGTTTTTACACTATGACACACCTTCACAGTTTTTATTTAGTGCACAGCTCTTCCTCTTCACGCATCTTCATTGATCCAGCACTCTCTTGGTTCAATTATCTATAGCAGCAAATCTCACTCGTCAAGTCAGCTTCTTACACTCGTCAAGTCAGCCTCTTACCGACTTTGCCATTTTAAAGTGCTTCATCTCATATATCCGATACCTTTTTTTTGTTTACAAATCCATGGATGACCTACTCGACGCGAATCTGCTCCGCAGGTTCATCCAAACGCTTCTCCCAGATGAGAATCTTCCACTATACGCGTCGGATCAGGTTTTAGGTCGCTTCATTGCGTCGCACGGTCCCGAAACCCTCTTCATCGCAGGGTATCCTCATGATTCAGAAGATATCAATCAGAACAAGAAGGAAAACACGAAGGATCAGCATAACAAAGATCAGAATGACAGGGATCAGAACAATAGGGACCTGAAAATCGGCGACCAACACTACAAGAATCAAGATTATGAGAAAGATCAAAGTTACAACGGTCAAGAGTATAAAGATCAAGTCAACAAAAATCAAGAACTGAACCCAGTGAACGTCCACAGTGACGACCAGACCCATTCAGATGAACACCATCAGTTATCCGAGCATGAATTTGGCCACCCAGAAAACCAAGCCCACTTAATTGCTCGTCAACCAACTCAAGGGTACTACGTTACCCCAGACCTCTCCCACCCCAACCCGCCATACCTCACCATGCTCATCAAGCAGAAAAACCCAATCGGCGCTTGTTGCAACCTTCACACAGTCTTGAACACCGTCAACATGCCCTCTGCATCCAACCCCAACGGGTCATTTGAGGTCCTCCGCTCGTTGATCAACCATGGACTCGCCCCATACTTCGAGATGCTCACCAGCGTACAGAACGAAGATGCGGTGCTGGCAACCAAAAAGAAATTCAACGAGTTGGCATTATCGTTGCAGCACCTTCAGCAGCGCATCCAGATCCCAGACCTCCTTGTATCGACGCACCCTGCCATCCAGCAGGCACTCGCACAGAAAAACAGCGAGCTCAACGAGCTCATAGATGATGACACAACACTCGCCAAACTCACGGAAAACGCGGTGTTTCTCAACGAACTTACTCACATCGTTAACGGATGGATTACACAGGTGCAGGCTGTGACACGCCTCACACACTCGCCACGCGATGGCGACAGTGTACACGACGAGATCCATTTCTGGCGGTCCATGGAGCTGGCACTTCAGGGCATTGGCGTGCAGTTGAGCTCCGATGAGGTGCAGTTGTCTATCAAAGTGTTGAACAAGGCCAAGAGATTCCATGTGACGCTCAGTTTCCAGAACGACATTGCGTTGGGCGACAAGTTGGCCACCTCGCGTGTGCATAATGCTCTTCTCCGTGAGCTCCCAATCGATGAGCTCACTGCGGTAGATGTGGATTTGGATGGAATTGAGCGTGCGGTCGTGAACATTTTTGGCCATCTCAAGGGAAGATTGAGAAACCTGACCACATACCCCCTTACTCGTGCAGTGGAGCTCGTTGAAGTATTAATTGGAGATATCGTACACAAGCTCCGTGAGGTTTTGGCACAAAAGAATGTGATGGGGCTTGGATATAAGGAGTTTGTAGAGCTCTGCGACACGACACTCGCAAGAATATTCACTGCTGTTGATCTGAACATTAAGTTTATGGTGAACTTGGTGCGTGAGTTATTGCGCAAACGTCAGGAGAAGTTCGTCATCATAAAGATCAGCCACGACTCGTATACAGAGTTGAAGGCACGTATTGAGCACCTCAGTCTGTTACGCGCAAACCACGCGAATCTCCTCGTAGTGTTGGAAAGGTTCATTGGCGACGCTGCGGGGCTCTCCGATGCCTATTCGAGGTTGTTGGTGCCGTTAAATGCAGTGGATGTTTCCCCACAAGGTCGTGCGGTATTTCGTGCGAATGAGGAGGCATACCTTGCGGTATATCTGCAATTGAATGGGCGGATAGTTGCAAAACTCAATCTGCGGTTCGACAAGTGCGAGTCTTTGGCCGACTTCCTTGCAGTTGTGCAGCGGTTTCACGGAGATGCGCGAAGGACGCTTCTTCTGTTGATCAATGACGAGTACAAATTGAGAATCTTGGCGGTTGGAAACTACGAGGTGGAGAAGTTGTTAGAGATGGAGGTTACCGGAGCCCTCGGCGGAAACCGCTATTCTCACATCTTGTGGCAGATGAGTGTAAGATCAAAGTTGGGCTTCTATGTCAAGAGTTTGTCGGAGTTGTTAGGGAGCGAATGGAATGAGTACGCCATGGGGAACAAAATCCACAGTGTGGTTAACAACGCACTCGAAACGTTGACCCCTGAGGATGAGTTTTCCGTGTGGTTGGACGAGATCGAAACCGAATTGAACCAGTTCGGCGGGAAGATCTTTAGAGAAGGTGAATATCCGGTCCTCCCACCAAACACTCACCAACTTACATTACTCCCGTTCAAAATACCCGTTAACCTCCAGCTCCGGATCCGTAAGATCGAGCAACTCCACCCGATCGTGTCAGAGCTTGAGGAAACCGCCCAGCTCTACGAGTACGTGCAGACTGATCTTCGTGAGAGTACACATGGCCAGCGTCTTGGATTCCTCTTAGCGAAGCACCAGCATATTGTGGTGACCGCTATGGAAAGCGTGCGCGATGTTGAATGGTCGCTGTTGGAGCGCGACTTCCAGCTCGCAGATGCAGAAACTAAGGAGCAGTTGCAGATGCCAGCCTTAAATGCTGTGAACGACTGGATTTCCGCGGTTTACAAGTTGTACGAGCAGACTTCACGGTTGGCCGCACTCGATGCGTTTCTTCAGGCACAGTACGAGGCACTTTATGAGTGCGAGTACTCTGCTGACGCAATTGAAGCCCATGTATCTAGCATCCAGAGTGAGTTCAAGCTGTTGGCAGGGTTGGATGGCATGGACCGTTTGGCTGAGATGATTGATGTGCAGTTACAGGAGATCCTAGCCAAGAGGTGTGGCGACGAGTTGGCGAGGATTAAGAGGGATATTGAAGAGGGAGACGCATCAGTGCATTATATTTTGTTTGAAGATCAGACCTTCACTGTGCTGCCGGCGTTGGAGACAGCGAAGGAGAGGGCTTTCAGTAGGGTGAACGAGGCGATCCGGGTGGTGGAATGTCAGGGAAGAGTAGGAAAAGGAAAGATAATAAATCAATGGGGGAATGAACCGAAGGTTGTTTCAGCGACTAAAGAACAGGGCGTGAAGGATCTTCCGATAAATTCAGCTCTGCCGTCGTCAGCGAAGAGCTCTGATATCTCTTCTATTCTTTGCTGTATCGATTCTTCCCTCGATACAGCGTCCCATTTCATCCACCAGTGGAAGACCCTCCAGAACCTCTGGGAACTCAACCTTGATACGGACATTTCTAAACTCGGAAACCTTACTACACTGCCATCATCTCTCCGGTCATGGACCAAAGTACTCCATCAGGTCCTCGCTCTTCGTTCAGTCTTTGACCGCACAGAGCCCTTTCGCGACTTCAACCTAGTACGGGTGGACTTCTCAAAAGTACAGTCGCGCGTGACCCTTCACTACGATAACTTCCAGTCTGCATTTTTCCACGCGATGAGTGTTCCATTTGCAGCAGCTCTCAACGAACTCCAAGCTGAACTACAGAGAGCCAAGGATTCTTTAGAGCGCCGTTTGGACTTCCAGGCCTCGCTGATCAGCATTGTGCGCGGTATTGCAGACCACCTCCATTTTCGCGATTACATCCCACTATGGACAGCGCAGATCGATGAGTACAGACAGCTCCAGACCACAATGGTGCGCCACAGATACAAGTTTGGACCGCAATGGACACACGTAGAACAGTGTGAGGCACTAATCCAGACCATCGAGTCGCTTACACACCGCAAAGAGCAGCTTCTCGAGGAAAACGCTCAACTCACAGCATCCAAGGTCAAGGCTGAGGCAGTCCGTGTTCACGATGCGGTCGGTGCGATTGGCCGCGAGTGGCCACAGAAAAAGCCTGTGCTGGGCCAATTGGAGCCTGCAAGTGTCATTGCACTGTTGGGCGAATTTGGCGAGAGGTGTGCGAAGATAGCGAGTGAACGCACTGCAGTAATTGAAGTTGCTGCACGAATGAATGTACCAATAAGCCCCCCTGACGACGTCGAAGGCATATCTACAGAAGTCACAGACTTCAAGACCGTATGGGCGTCGATCAACACTTTATGGGAGGGTCTTGAGCGGGTGAAGCTGCAGAAGTGGATGGATACGCCAACACGAGTTCTCCGCAAGCAGTTAGATGAGTTGTTGGCGACTTCGCGGGGACTTCCGGCGAAGGTGCGGCAGTACGCTGCTTTTGATGAGATTCAGGGCGTGTTGAGGGGCTATGTTAAGAATTTTGGGGTGATTGCAGAATTGCGAGGGGATGCTATGAAGGAAAGACACTGGGGGAGATTGTTTGGGACGGCTGGAAGTGATAACCTACTGGGCGGAAACGAGGTTCCTGGGAAGGACTCTTCCTCCATTTTTTCCCTTTCTAATCTTCTTGTCGGAAATGTTCTCTCCATCAACTTTGGCCTTTCGGAACATCTTATCAAATCTATTCTCTCTCAAGCAGCTAACGAAAAAACCATCGAAGACAATCTTTCCGACATTAAGTCGACATGGTCCACACTCACTCTTGAAACATTCTCGTACGAAAACAAGTGCAGATTGGTGCGCAACTGGGACTTCCTCTTCGATCAATGCAACGGAGATATGGGAACATTGACCAGCATGCGCAGTCTGGCGCACTACGGTCCATTCCAGGCCGAGGCATCGACTTTATCTGACCGCTTGAGCCGGTTGTATGTTGTGTTGGACACTTGGATCGACGTGCAGCGTCAGTGGGTGTACCTCGACGGTGTTTTCGGGAGCAGCGACATCCGCGCACTTTTGCCGCTGGAGCTGACGCGTTTCACCAACATCACGTACGAGTTTATGAGCACATTGAAGCGCGCCTATGCATATAAGGTTGCGATTGATGTGGGATCTGCGGATCTTCAGTTCGACAGATTGTTAGCAAGCTTGGTCAAGGTGCGGCGCTCGCTTACTGAGTACCTTGAGCGCCAGCGTGAGTTGTTTCCGCGCTTTTACTTTATCGGAAACGAGGATTTGCTTGAGTTGATTGGCAGTGGTGGCGACTGGACACGTGTGGGCCGCCACTTGAAGAAGATGTTCACTGGGATTGCTCTGGTGGAGACGTCCGGACCAAATATTACGGCTGTGGTTAGTGAAGAGGGCGAGCGTGTGCCATTGGTGCGTGCTGTCAGCACTGAGTGCAGGCTAGATGAGTGGTTGAATGCTTTGGATGTGGAGGTTCGTGTTTCGTTGGCGACGATGGTAGGAAGCACGCTTGAGACAGTGAGGGGTTTGGTAAAAGGAAGCACGCAAGAAGAGGAGGCGAATGAATTAGGTAAAAAGTTGAATCATCAAATTTACCTTGAGGATGTTCCCACCCAAGTATACACCGTTGCTCTTCAGATTGTCTTCACAGAAATGGTTGAGGAATCGTGGGAGACTAAATCCTTCCAATCTGTACACTCTTCCTACGTCAACCTCGTCGCTGCTCTCTGCGCTGCAATCGCAGCAAAACCATCGCCCAAGCTCCAGTCAATCGTTATCGAAGTGCTTCACCAGCGCGATATAGTAGAGAGTTTAATCTCCTCAGACTCGCCCGACTTCGAGTGGAGTATTCAACAGCGTTTTTACCACGACAAGAATACAGAAATCCTCTCCTCGGTGATAATTAAACAGTCCGAGGCCACTTTCGTTTACGGTTTTGAGTACCTAGGACTCCAGGAAAAACTCGCCTACACGCCTCTTCTTGACAAGTGCTTCTTGTCCATGACGCAAGCTCTCGATCAACGTATGGGTGGCGCGCCGTTTGGGCCTGCGGGAACCGGTAAAACGGAGTCCATCAAGGCGCTCGGCCATAACCTAGGAAAAATGGTGTTAGTGTTTTGCTGTGATGACACGTTTGACTTCCAGAGCATGGGGCGTATTTTCTTGGGCTTGTGCAAGGTGGGTAGCTGGGGTTGTTTTGACGAGTTCAACCGTTTGGATGAGCGCATTTTGTCCGCGGTCTCGTCACAGATTGAGCGTATAGAGACGGGTTTGCGCACTGGCGAGGCAGTAGAGATGTCTGGCCGCGAGTTTACAGTACACCCCGAAACGGGTATATTTGTGACGATGAATCCCGGGTACGTGGGACGTTTTGAGTTGCCAGAGAACTTGAAAAAGCTATTCAGGGGCTTTTCAATGGAGGAACCGGATCGAGAGGTTATAGCCGAGGTATTGCTTACGTCGCAGACGTTTGTGCATGCGAAGGAGCTTTCTCGGACAGTGGTGCCGTTATTGGCTGCAGTGGGTGCAAAGTGCTCACGCCAGAGCCACTACGATTTTGGTTTGCGTGCGTTGAAGGGCGTTTTGGGTGGTTGTGGGAGGAAAAAGCAAATCGAGAGTGGGAGAATAAAGACAGAGAGTACGAGCGTCACTGAAAATATACTGACAGACAAAATTATAGTCTTTGAAAAGACTATTCTTTTCTCCGCTCTTACTGAAACGGTTCTTCCTCGTCTTACGCACCCCGACGCCCAAGTATTCACCTCCGTTCTCACCGAGCACCTTCCTGGGATATCATCCTTTTCACAGGAAAACACCGAGTTTGTGCGTAACTTGAAAGCTTATGCCTCACAAAACTCTCTTGAGCCTCTGGATCAGTGGATCGCAAAATGCATACAGCTCTATCAGGTCCAGGCGTCGCACCACGGTTGCATGCTTGTGGGCGAAGCAGGTACAGGAAAGAGCAGAGCATGGCAACTGGTGCTCTATGCGCTTGGGCAAACAGAACGTGTTGACGTTGTGTCGCACGTCCTTGACTGCAAGGTGCTCAGCAAGGAGCAGATATACGGATCGTTGGATGAGGTGACGCGCGAGTGGACCGATGGGCTTTTGACACTGCTTTTGCGTCGTATTCGTGCTAATCTCCGTGGTGAGCTTGCAAAAACCACTTGGATTGTGTTTGACGGTGACGTCGACCCGGAATGGGCAGAGAACCTTAACTCGGTATTGGACGACAATCGTCTCTTGACACTTCCAAATGGTGAGAGAATTGCACTCCCAGAAAAAGTACGGTTGTTATTTGAGGTTGATTCGTTGAGGTATACTACCCCAGCTACAGTGAGTCGTGTGGGAATGGTGTGGTTTGGTGAGATGGTGGGAGTTCCGGGACTTGTGGGGCAGATGATGGCAGATATATCCACAGAGTATGACAACCCTGAGTATGTGAAATACCAGGCTGATTACGTGGATGCATTGAAGTCGGTCTTGACCGCTGAAAGGGTCGAAAAGTTGGTTCTGTTGGCCAAGCCCCTTCTGCACATTATGGAGTTTAGCGCGCAACGTGTTATTGGGACCTTGGGGATGTTAGTACGGGCCGAGGGTCGCCGATATGCCAAGTATCGCGCCGAGCAGCCAAATGTACCTGTTGAGGTAGATCGGTTCGTGGAGAAAGTGGTGCAGGTAGCGCTGGCATGGGCTTTTGGAGGTGGAATTCCAGAGGATGAGCGGAAAGACTGGGAACGTACAATAGGGAATGTCTTTGGAGGAATAGAGAGAGCCGGTGATGATAAGAGATCTTTTGCAGAGCCTGAAAATTCGGCTGCATCTAGTCTTTTCTCCTCGATCGTTTCTCTACCCTTTGCATCCCTCGAACATTACAACACCCTCATCCACACTGTCGACCTCGAGCCCCATGAGGTCATATCACCAACAACCGTGATTCCGACACTCGATACGCTTCGCCACGAGCATCTCATCCACAATATCCTCGAGGAACACCGCACGCTTCTTCTCTGCGGACCACCAGGATCAGGAAAAACCATGACTCTTCTTGGTGCACTTCGCAGATCGCCTAGGTTGGACGTTCTCCCACTCAACTTTTCCAAGGAAACATCGCCTTCAAGCTTGATGCGCTCATTGGAACAGCACTGTGAGTATATGCAGACCCCAGCAGGTGTTACTTTAGGACCCAGGGTTGCTGGAAAGTGGGTGGTGGTGTTTTGCGACGAGGTAAACTTGCCTGGTGTGGATCGCTACGGAACCCAACGTGTCATCTCGCTTCTTCGCCAGATGATTGAGCATAATGGGTTCTGGCGCGTCAAAGACCAGCAGTGGGTGAAGTTGCGCAATATCCAGTTTGTTGGCGCTTGTAACTCACCCAGCGATCCTGGTCGGCATGCTCTCAGCGAGCGCTTCCTTCGCCACGTTTCGCTCGTGATGGTGGACTACCCGGGCGAGGAGTCACTCGAGCAGATATACGGGACTTACGGTGCTGCTGCCATGAAGTGTGCACCAGACTTACGTGGGTTCACGTCTAGTGTTGTGAAGCTGATGATTGAGGTGTACACGAGAACAAGCACTGAGTTGGCAGGTAAGCAGCCACAGTATGTGTACTCGCCACGAGAGTTGACACGTTGGATACGAGGTCTTCTTCAGGGTTTGCGTGCGAGAGAATACACCAAATTGCAGGATTTAGTTCGTCTCTGGTACCATGAGGGCTTGCGATTGTTTTACGATAGATTGGTCAATGATGAGGATCGAGAATTTACCACGGCTCTTTTTGAGGATGTGATTGAGAGGAACTTCCCGAACGTAAAGGCCACACAGAAACCAGTGTTTTTCTCGTCATGGCTCACGCTGGCGTACGAGCTGGTGGAGCAGGAGGCCCTCCGTGCCTTTGTGGCAGAGAGACTCAGGGTCTTTTCTGATGAGGAAATAGAGACAGAGCTCGTACTTCACGAGGATATACTAGAGCACGCACTTAGAATTGACCGTGTTTTGAGACAGCCCCAAGGACATATGATTCTCGCTGGGCCCCCAACACGCGGAAAAACCACATTGGTGCGTTTTGTTGCGTGGATCAATGGGTTGCGCGTGGAGCGCTTGACTGTGAGGGCTGGGTATACTCTTGCAGATTTTGACGAGAGTTTACGCCAGCTTCTTTTAAGGTGTGTAAGGGGTGAGCGTGTGTGCTTTGTGGTAGATGAGAGTTGTATTGTGGAGGCTTCGTTTGTGGAGCGCATGAATACGTTATTGGCGAATGCCGAAATTCCGGGTTTGTTTGAAGAAAGTGTTTTGTTGGCAGTTTGCAGGGAGGAGTCCAGTAAGGAGGGGTTGGTGTTGGAGGAGAGCGAGTGTTATGCGTGGTTTATGGAGAGGGTTGTGGATAACTTGCATGTGGTTTTTACTGTAAGCAACAACATGAGCAACGAGACTGAAGCGAAGATTGCGACAATCGAAAAGACTAAATCACACGATAGCACTTCACAGAGCAAATCTAACCACTTCAATCTGTCTAATCTGTTACTTACTTCACCGGCACTCTTCAACCGTTGTGTGCTCTCCTGGATGGGTGACTATTCGGAATCGACGCTCTTTTCCATCGCGCGCAAGTTGGTCAGCGTCCCTGCTGGCCTGAATTACAACGGCGTCCCACTTCGCGGCATAGCAAAGGCTACTTTGGGCGACGCGGTTGTTGACGTGATGGTAGAGGTGTATAAACAACAAAAAGAAGCGAAGGAAAACGAGACTGAACGAGAGGGAGAAAACCAAGGAAAGAAGCAAAATTTGTCTCAAACCATTTTCCCCTCCTCCTTCTTTTCCCTCATCGCTCACTTTTCCTCGACGCTTTGCTCCAAGCAAGAGAAACTCGAGCATACTCAACGCCACGTCTCGGCAGGTCTTGACAGGCTCCGTGAGACCGTGGCACAGGTCTCAGCTCTCAAAGCAGAGCTCGCACAAAAGCAAGCTTTCCTCGAGCAAAAGGATCGCGAGGCGAAGGCAATGCTCAGCCGCATGCTCACGGAGCAGAACGAGGCCGAGCGCAAAGAGGAGTTCTCGCTTGCATCGCAGGAGGAGTTGGAGAAACAGGAGGTTGTTGTGAGTGCGCGTCGTGCGGCAGTGATGGCGGACCTTGCTGAAGCTGAGCCCGCCGTTATCGCAGCGCGTGAGGGAGTGCAGAACATCAAAAAGCAGCATTTGACGGAGATCCGTTCGATGGCCAACCCACCTGCAGCCGTCAAGATGACCATGGAGAGCGTGTGTGTGTTATTAGGGCATACTGTCACGACATGGCGTGAGGTGCAGCAGGTTGTGAGGCGTGACGACTTCATCAGTAGTATTGTCGGATTTGACAACGAAGGACTATTGGATGAGAGTCGCCGTAAGGAGATGGAAACAAAGTACCTTCTGCGTCCCGAGTATAACTATGCCACTGTGCACCGTGCAAGTAAAGCATGTGGTCCACTCGTGGAATGGGTTTTGGCGCAGGTTTCATACTCGCGGGTGCTCCAGAGTATTGGCCCAATGCGGGCTGAAGTTGCACAGTTGGAGCAGCATGCCAATAAAACACGCGCTCAATTGATTGCGGTAGACCAGATGATTGCAGAGCTTCGTGCTAGTATTGAAAAGTACAAGGACGACTATTCAAACTTGATTCGTGAGGCGGAAAACACGAAAACGGCAATGCGCCTGACAGAAGAGCGTGCGGCACGTGCAATGCAGCTTGTCGAGAGTCTCACTTCTGAACGAAACAGATGGAAAACAAGTGTGGAGAGATTTGGCGTCGAAAGAGAGAAGTTGGCGGGCAATGCTTTGATCTTGGCGGTTTTTCTTGTGTTTGGGGGTGCTTTAGACCAGCAGCAACGTGAATCCATGCTTGCAAGCGTGCGCAACATGTTGTCGCAGCGCAATATCGAGCATGACGAAAGGGAGATTGAGTTTGAGGTAGAAGGAGATGAAAATGATGAGCACGAAATTAAGGATGAAAAAGATAAGACAGACCAAAATTCCCGTCTGGCTCTGCTCTCTTCGCACTCTCTTCAAAACCTCTCCATCATCCGCCACTCAGAAACCCCGCTCATTATCGACCCTGCCAACGAGGCACTCCCCCTACTCGCGTCCACCACCACTACATCGTTTCTCAATGACTCGTTTGTACGCCAGCTAGAAAACGCACTTCGTTTTGGTGGGACATTGGTGGTCCAGGATGCCGAGCACTACGACTCGGTCGTAGACCCTGTCTTACGTCGCGAAATCCGCCGCAATGGAGGCAGATCTACCATCTGCATCGCAGGAAAGGAGATTGACTGCCTGTCGAACTTCCGCATGTACCTTTATACTCGTGACCCAGCAGTCTCGGTACTGCTGTTTGTGCGTTCACGTACTACTCTTGTGAACTTCACCGTCACCAGCGGCTCGCTCGCCAGTACGGTTCTTGAGCGTACGTTGGAGGAGCTTCATCCCGATGTGGCCAAAAGACGTGCGGACTTGGCTGCGCTCCAGAGTGTGTATCAATCGCGTTTGCATGGCTTGGAGCGCGACTTGTTGGTACAGTTGAGTGGTAGCACTTCGAGCATTCTTGAGAACGACACAGTGGTGCGGTCTTTAGAGACTATCAAGACTGAAGCGGTGGATATTGATGCTAAAATGGAGCTGAGCGTTGCCGTGATGGCAGAGGTAGATCAAGTTCGTGCGGAAAATGCAGAGTTTGCACGCCATTGCACGCGGATTTACAGCCTTCTTCTGCGGTTTACGAGGTTAGGCCGTTTCTACCATTTTTCGTTGGATGTGTTTTTCGGTGTGTTTGAGAGTGTATTGAGGATTCGTGGGGGGTTGGATGAGTTGTACAGAGAGACATATGCTGTTATTGCGCCGTCATTGAGCTACCTAGAGCGGGTTGTGTTGGCACGGGCGTTGGCGACAGAGAGAGGAAAACGGGATGGATACGAAGAAGAAAATAAAATACGTGCTGATACAGGTCTAAAGGAAGGTTTTGAAGACAAGACTGATGATGGTGAAACTTCCAGCTTATCCTTCCTATTTTCTGGTAACGGTCCGTACTCCTCAAAGTTCGATCTCGCACACTGGGCAGACTCGACACTGCCAATCATGCTCGTATCGCCTGATGGCTACGATGCGGCCTCCACAGTCGAACGTTGTGCTCAAGCTCGCGACGCCAAGTTGGCCGTAGTCTCCATGGGAGCAAAAGAAGGTGTGGATATTGCCCAAAAAGAACTTGCCAATGCTGCCACTCATGGATCATGGGTCTTAATCCAGAACATCCAAATGGCACCAACTTGGTTGAAACACCTTGAGCGCCGCTTGGACGCTTGCGAAAACGCCCGGGTGTTCTTGACATGCACCACAGGCTCGCGTGTGCCGACTTCGCTCGTGAGCCGTCTGAAGGTGTTGCTCTACGACGCGCAGCCAGGAGTACGCAATGTTGCGCGAGAAACACTTGGCTTGGTTCCAGTTCTTGGTGGCCCACGTGAGCTTCTCCATGTGGTTATTTTATTGGTGTGGTACCACGCTATTGTGGTGGAGCGTTTGCGCTATGCTCCGATTTCCTTCGCCAAGCGCTACGATCTCAATGATGCAGACTTTACGTGTGCAGTTCTGGTTGTGACACGTTTGTTTCAGCGGTTTGGCACACGTTCGCACGTTGATCCGGCAGATATTCCTTGGCTCGAATTGCGCTACTTGATTGGCACAATTACATATGGTGGCAAAGTCGATAATAGTGATGATTTGAGGTATTTTGAGCAGCTTGCAAAGCATCTTTTTACCGTTAACTCTTTTGAGGTCGATTTTGAGCTTGTTGATGGCTTGCGTCTTCCAGAGGGTGCTATGACGGTTGATAGCGTACGCGAGTGGCTCGACCTGTTACCAGATGCCACACCTTTAGGGTGGATCGGGCTCAAGGATGATGTGGACGTGAGGATGCGTGAAAGGGAAGAAGAGGAGGTAGTCGGCATGTTAAGAGCTATTTCCGAGAACAGTGCAGATGACGACCAGATGGCAGACCTGGCTCTTGAATTGACGGAGACATCGAGTTCACTATGCGAGAAATAGTCAATATTGGTATAGATGGTATTATATCATATATAATAGCGAACTTAGAAATTTAAGATTGATGACTGAGTGTGGACATGAAACTGGTAGGACTAGCAAGTTGCAAATCGTCGCAACTGTACACGCGGTAATTGTTTGGCAAAGAATCTGAAGACAATGAAGAACTCAGAGTAAAAAGGATTGAAAATCTTTATATGCCGGATTTGTGGCCATTTAACAACTGCCGTAGCTAGTCTCGCTATTTACTACCCCTGATTTGAAGTTGTTCAAGAGCCGTTGAAGATAACTATTGGACATACTATCCCACCCTGGGTTTTCACAACTACATGACTGCTTTCAAATGCCGCTTAGCCCAAAACCGACCAAATCCTTTCCCATACAAAAATGCGAAATTTTAACTCATCGTTAAAGTCTAATCATACCATCTGCTTGTATTTCTTTCTTTCTCAGTAAGGTCAGCGTGCATATTTCTACATCCTCCCGTACCGATCTCATTATAATATACAAACATCTTCCGATGCAATTTGTTGGAAGTGTGAATTAAATAATACAATTAAATAACTTACTCGTCGTCCTCCAAGGTCTGAGCAGCAATTCTGTCCAAGTCTCTCTGACCGTTCTCAGAGATTCTTCTGCCACCCTTTGGAGAGATCTCCAAAACACCGATCTTCTGCAAAGCCTGCAAGACTCTTCTGTTGACAGAGCCGGAAGCGTCAGCGTGTCTGTGTGGTCTGAAACCTCTGTTGATGGCACCACCGTACAACTTGTTCAACTTACCGACACCGACCTGCTTTCTCAAGTAGATGTGTCTGGCAACGGAAGCGGCTCTCTTGTAGAACCAAGTCTCGGACTCCTGTGGTGGCAACTCGTTACCAGCAGAGGTCTTGACGAGGTCAACGTAACCTGGAACCTCCAACTTACCCTGTCTCTGCAAGAACTGGGCGTAAGCGTTGATGAAATCTTGAGCTGGAACGTCTCTGAAAAATGTTAGTGAATGTCTTGAAAGCTTACTGAAGAGCGATAGAGAGTGCAACGTCAATCCAAAACAGCATAGAACATGCTGACAAAGGATTATTTCACCATATTGATGAATGACTATAGACGTTTGCGAGAAATGGAGGTAGCATTGCTACATCCACTCACTCTCTATCCACCACGACAGACAAAGCTAGACTGAAACATACCTGACGGAAACACCTGGCATTATGTCTATTGCTTTAAGTTAAAGGTGGAGAAAAAAAGAATACTGCGGATCATCGGTCCTTTTTATGTTGGCTTTTTTCGCAGCCTCAGAAAATTTTTCACTTTGTTAGGGTTTAAACCTGATGGGTTTGGTTTTCACGTGACTACAAAAACATACCGAATAATTCGCCGCACATAAGCAAACTAGCCGATAATAGAAACTGTATGGTCAAGATTATTACCAGGGAGTCGAAGCACCAACAGGTGTAGCATCTCAGTCTTTCTCTTATGCTATTCAATCCCTGTCAATGGCATTATGCTCAAGTTCTTTATGTTTTATTACGTAATCTAAGATTAGGTCTATGAAGCAAAAGAATGCCATATGAAGTTAGGTGAACGGAAAGGTTGTACGTATTGTAGACGGACGGTGACACATCTGAATATTTGTAGTGCCACCAATGGACCGTAAGTAACCAACTTTTAACTTCCCTTTCCTACACTTAAATACGGTTTGAATTAACACTGTACCCATTAATTAAACTACAAAACTCAAGAGGAAATGTATTCATACGTCTAAGCTTAGACCTTGAAACCTCTAGATCTCCGTCTACCTCTAGCTCTCTCGAACTTTCTACCCTTAGACAAGATTCTTGGGGCCTTGTTCTTGTGAGGACCCATGCCGAAGTGTCTGACAGCCTCTCTGTGAGATCTTGGACCTCTCAAGATCAAGGTGTTCTCACCCTTTGGAGCTCTCAAAGCCAACTGGTCCAAGGTGATAGCCTCACCACCAGCCTTCAAGATGGTAGCTCTGGCACCGGCAGTGAATCTCAAAGCGGCGACAGTAGCCTTAGGGAAGTTCAACAATCTGTTGTCGTCGGTGATGGTACCAACAACGACAATAGTCTTGTTCTCGTTACCCTTCTTCTCCAAGGATCTGGTGATTCTGGAGACAGACACTGGTGGTCTGTTGATCTTGGACAAGAACAAAGATCTCAAGATGACCTTGTTGAACTTGGACTCAGCACGACCTAAAATGTTAGTATGTATTCGTCTGCTCGAAGACGCACATATACACATATGAAGCATATGGTAAAGTACTCGCAGAACGCTCTTCCGCAAACTTGGAAATCACTCCGTTTGCTGGCCGAGGCTGTGACTATCGGCGACATCCGGCATTCTGTTTATTGCTAGTATGTCCACTAGCGGAAGAAGCCAAGTCGCCAACATCTCTGCCGTCAGGCGGAAAAGCAGGTGCGCAATAATGCAGCACATTTCTCATGTCTCATTCCAAAGGAATATGTGTAAAGTGTTCTTCAATCGTGGTTCTTTACGTACGAGCCAAGAAGGTGTACAACTTGACCAACATCTTCAAGTAGACGTTGTCAGACTTTGGAGCCTCTCTGTGGCCAGATCTGATGTGCTGTTTGCTAGTGTGATCTCTACCCATGATGTCTAGTTTGATAGTGTGAAAAAAAAAGAGGGAATCACCATATATATATGGTGGAAATTTTTTTTCGCGGCGGAGGCAAACGAGATGCCCAGGTTTGAGCCCTATCTCACTCACGTGATTTGACGAAAACAGATGGCAATTTTAGTGTGTGAGTTTTGTAGGTGAACTGAGTTGGAAGTTGTTGTGGATGCGCTCAGCGACAGCAACCGCTACCATTCTCTATATACGGGTGAGTGGTGCTCAATAACCGACGGTCTTCATTTGATCACGTGTATGGTCACGTTTCTTTGTCATGTGATATGCACGTTACCAATGACGCCACCAGTATTGGAATAAATGTAGACAGTACTTCTAAACAGACACGGGTTGAATAAAACGCGGAATAGTTTAGTGCACTGGTAGATATACTAGCCAAGTATAACTGAATACAAAGGTCGACTATAAACAGAGAAAACTATATAGTGCCAAGAGACTATAAAGAGTCGATAAAGAACCAACCAACCACTAGCCATCAATCACCCATAAGTACATCATAAAGTGTCAATCAACCATAAGAACATAAAGTATCAATCGCCCATAAGACCATAAAGTATCAATCAACCATAAGAACATAAAGTATCAATCGCCCATAAGTACATCAAAAGTGTCAATCAACCATAAGAACATAAAGTATCAATCGCCCATAAGACCATAAAGTATCAATCAACCAACCGTTTATCCACCAACATAAAATCATCTTGCCACTGTTTCTTAAATGCCCCAACTTACCCCCATTCGAGGATTCACAAATACTCCAGTCACAAAGTCAATATGCATAACATTCACAGTCATAACGTTTGCATTGGCAATTGTTAGTCTACAGCACGTTTTGCGACTTGGAATTGACCCCTATATTGTGGAGTACTCGCAGTACTGGCGTCTCATAACCTATCAGTTCGCCACAGTGAACGAATCCGACTATCTTTTGGTGGTTGTCCTATGGTTCTACTTCAAAACCTTGGAAAGGTTTTACGGATCGCGCAAATACTTATCAGTTGTGATACTGTTTGCATTGTTCAACGGCTTTTCGTGCTTGTTATTCATGACGATAGGCCAATTGTGCGCGTACGCGTTTGCTAATATCATTAACATGATGGTTTTCAGACAACCGCATGACTTTTTTGAGTACAAAATCTCCTTCTTTAACGAAACAGCCTCCGGTCCACTTGGTGTGTTGGCCTCCTTATATGTTTGCTATAACACCTTTATTCCGTTGACTTACAAGTTCACAATCGTGATCTCGAACCCATTCAAGGAGCAGGTACCTGACGACACTGCAGACAGTGAACAATCCGGCTCCCCATCGCCAGTGCCTCTGCTATTGAAGCCGTCGTCATTATGGTCGCAGGTTTCGGGATCTGAGCTAACTCTCACGGATCGATTTCCTGTCCATCTTTTGTTTGGAATCCTCGTTCTCAACAATGGCACGCAGTCGATGATCCCAACTTTTGTCGGAGTGCTTATTGGGAGGTTGTATGCACAAGACCTACTCCCTGGAAGAAGCTGGCTAGTTCCGGGGCCCATTTTCAGGATTTTCGTGGATCCCGTTAGATTTACCAAGCAGAAGATCAGAAGCTTGCGTCTGATCTTGGCACGAAGGGGAGGATACAGCGTAGTCAATAATGATGAGATTGAGGTGGTTCAGGGTGGTCCCGATGCGCTGTTGGCTATATTCAGAGCAGAGAGTTATTAGAACATTATCAGGATAGTAGTTATAAACTGATCAAGGTAACGAGCAAACTGATCAAGATAACGAGCAAACTGATCAAGATAACGAGCAAACTGATCAAAAGAGATACTGGTGACTGGTGAAGTTCAATGAGGTTTATAGATAAACTGATAAATATATGATGGTAATTATGAAGCAAATGAATCAAGACATAAATTTAACCACACACACCTGTTTTACTACTTTTCATCATCTTCTCTACTTTCTCGCTACAAATGCCAAATATTAACTCGTCTGTTGAAAACTGACTAAAGGTATTCATTATCATTCAGCTAAGATGTTGCCTTCTCCTTCTTCCTTCTCTCCACGTCCCAGTTATACAACCTCGCGGTGTTGACCTCCATGGTGGTGATATTGGACTTCAAGAACTCCAAGTCCTCCTTGACCAACTGCAACAGCTGAGTGTTCTTCTCTAAACGTTCGTTCAAGAGGTCCACAGCATCGTCCAACTGGTACTCTAACATGACGTCTGCGCCCAACCAGAGGTTAACCGAGTCCAAATCCTTCAAAGAAACTTCCGCCTTGGCGTACAAGGTGTCGTTCAATTCGTAGTTGGTCAATATCTTGTCGTCCTCGTCGTCGTCCTCGCCGTCCTCTAGCAGCTGTTTTTTCTCCTTTATGAAGTTGATGATGTCCAAGTTCTTCTCTATGTCGGGAATCTTGGTGTTCAAGTCAGCCAATTGCTGTCTTTTCGACACTTCCATGTACTTGTACTGTTGTAAGCGGTCCTGGAACTGTTTCATGACAGGCTCAAATTCGGAGTCCGGGTTTTTTATCACGGAATCGACGTTTTCTATGAATGGCGCTTCGGGAATGCCGCGAGGGTTGGTCTTGGTGGGTCTGATGTTAGTTGGTTCATGCTTGTTTACGGACTACTTACTTTAAGATGTCAGTCATGGTGTTGGTATTTTTTTCGTGAAAAAGTAAAAATAGTGGGTGCAAATCCTGGGTGCAAAAAGTTGAGGCTTCCTTGTGTTTGCTATTAGCACGAGAGTTGATATTGCTTCGATCAGGGTTGATTGCCAGCTATTCCTTTTCTACCTATCCATTGCCACATTCTTCAGATTCTGCCTCAGAACCCACTTCTTCAAGCATCTTTAATCCCCATCTCCTTATACAACTTCTACGCCCCATGCTCATTCTTCATATCACATTCATTCCTATCTAGAACCATATCCAACCGAGTTCTGCTTCTTTCTCTCGTCAAAAGTGCGCAAAACACTCTCAGCAGCCTTGACACCAGATAACGCCATAGCACCGAAGGTTGGCCCCATTCTGTTGGAACCATCAACCTCAGCCAACTCCATACCAGCAATAACCAAGCCAGGAACAACTTCCCTGGTACCCTTCACAATTGCGTCTTCAGCCTTGTTCATGTCAAGACCCCGCATTCCCCCTAACTCGAAAGAAGCGCTGGCAGGCGCAAGAGGGGCAGCAGGAGTCTGGAATCCCCTGGTGATGTCTTTTGGAGCCTGGCTCAACTGCTCCAATCTTTTGGCACAGAAAGCTCCAAATGGACCATCATGGCCTGTGGTGGACAATACAACGTTACAATTGATGGTGTTGGGATCCATGCAGGACTGAGTGTCGTGGTTCAAAGTGACCAAGGTCCAGTTAGTGACCACACCGGCGATACGCAAAGCACCGGTGGAGTCATCACGGCGAGTTATCAAATCTTCGACAGCGGTCGCATTGAACATTTTGACGTTGGGGAATGCCAACACTTTGGATAACAAAGTGGACATAAACAACGCAGCATGTTTGACTACAATGTAGTCGCCTTCGTCCTCGTATGATATTCCTAATTCCTGGATAAACAAGTGGGCGGGTTTTCTCAACACCATGGCGGAGAACAATTGGCCTCCTAGCCAGCACCCGCCACCGGGGGAAACCGAGGCTTCGATGATGGCAATTTTCAACTCGGGCCTGTTCTTTGCCAAGACGTACGCAGCGGACAATCCGGCAGAGCCAGCTCCAACAATCACAACGTCTGACTCTGTGTACTTGTCCAAGTCGGCGAAATAGCGTCTTGTCATGGCTCTGGAAACGGTCGACTCTCTAATGGGTGCAAATTTAAAAGACTCCCAATCTGCAAACGAGACATTGGCATTTTCGGCGGAGCTCTCAAAAGTCAACGAGTCGTAAACGGGGGTCAAGTGCAACAGACTTGATGCAAAGGTGGCAGTTTCGGTGTGGGATGGTGGAATCATACTGTTAGTTTGGGATTTTTAAAAGCCTATTAAGTCCTGTAATAGTTGGAGACGATTACACGATGAATAGAGGGGTTTATATATGGGATCTAATGTTAGCAAGTTAATTGGCGGACTTACAATAGCGTTGCCTGATGGTGATTATGCGGTTGTGTTTAGGTATTGAGGGACGCGAGTATGCGCTTGGACAACACAAGTTAAGGTATATTCGTGTATGCGGTTGGGAAATTTCCGTGTTTTTAGGGGTAAAGTGCGCATAAAGGCCTATGCAGTTAGACTCACTCATTTGACTGGTTTATACGGTTCCGTTATGCGCGTGGCTGCGAAATCTTTTTTTAGCGCATATGGATGCAAATTATGCGCTAGAATGAGAAACGAGTAGAAAAAATTAGTACGGTAATACAGAGAATGGAAGGGGCGGCAATGCTCACGACTTTTTGGTTTTTGAGTAATATTGATCCTTTGTAGAGGAAGTTTTCAATGGCCTCTTATAGTTGTAGAAAACGGGAGTCCCCAGTCTTTGGCGATTTCAAAGGGAGTTTACAATAGCTAGAGGAGATTTTTGAGTGACAATTCATTCCAATCTAACAATTGGCTGTCCTACAATTGGAGATTAATGGTTGAACGAAATGATTGTATGAGTTGTTTTTCGTTCATTCTCCGAAATTATACACGACATGTATCAATTGTACGTCAATTACAATTAACCAAAATACCCTTCCTTTCTTTTTCAGCTACCTCTTACTTGTTGAAGGTGTTGCCGGGTCTTATTCTTGAACCTTGCCAGGTATTCTTGGCAAGCCGTATACTTTGACAGTACTAACTATGCTTTTCAAACTACCCAAGGCATGTTTGATTTCACGCCCGTAAACAAATGTCTTGATGACATTGAATTGAACATCCGCCTGATGTACATACTTCCGCCATTATTTCGTTGTTCTTGTACTTTCAATACCTAGCCGCCAGTCCTTCACACTTTAATCATATGTCTCGTCAAAATCACAACTTCGTGACGTACTTCTTGATACAAACACGAGAAATTTTGCAGCCGTAAAATTTTCGTCCCGCACTTTGCAGCCATAAATCAAGTCAGTATTGGCAACATTGAATTATGCAACACCACTCCTACTTTTCTACGAGATCACCTTTTGGAAAGTCCCTCCACTAGGCAATCCTCGGTTGTGCAACACCACTCCTAATTTCTACGGGATCACCCTTTTGGAAAGTCTTTCCTACTTTATCTATTAGTGTCCTCGCTCGCATTCACTTATATTCCTCTATTATTGTTTCTCATTCTCATTTGGTTTGAATCCATCAAAGTAACGGTCGCGGAAATTCTTAATGCCGTACACCTCCATCCCGTTCTTGGTCTCTCCCTTATATTCAGCGCCGCGCTTCACGTACACCAACAACCGCCTCAGCCACTTGGAAAACTCCTGCTCCAACACATAAAGCAACTCCAAACGCTCGTGCTGTGGGATGATGTGCTCCTCGTAGTCGTCGTTAGCAGTAGGCATCCAGAATGCCAACCTTCCGCCTTCAGGCATGCGCTCCGCCAGAAAACGCAACAAGTCAGCAAGCAACAGCAGCAACTCGTACGGCTTCTTGGGGTGGATGAAGTCACGACGCAAAAAGCCCTTTTCTCCGCCAATCACGACGTTTTCACGGCCCGCTGCACGCTCTGGGTTCGGCGCACCGCACACCTTCAAACCTTCGCGCACTCCATAGGGAGGGTCGCACACGACAGAGTCTATCACAAAGTCGTCGCGAAAGGCATTGTTGGTGAAGTCCATGGTCAAGACATCCATAAACTGAAGGGTAGTTCCATACTGGCGGAAGTTGGCAGGGATGTTGACCTGCGGGCTTTTTCCGCGGAGCATACGCGGGTCTATGTCGGAGCCCATAGTGATACCACCGTAGTTGGCTGCAGCAACGAGAAACGAGCCTGTTCCGGTAAAGGGGTCGTAAACGATTTTCCCTGGGGCAACTTGTGCAATGTTGCAGGTAACCAACGACAACTCTGCGTCGAAGGATGTTGTGCCGATGTATTTTCTGCGTTTGAGATCGTATTTGTCAAGAACATTGTGGACACGGGGCGACTCTCCGACCATGCGGCCGAACCATAGGTAGAGAGGGGTCTTTGCGGGTTCCATGCCATGAACCTGGTATTGTTCGAGCACGGTGAAGACCTCATCGGGGTTTTTCATGCGGATTTTGCCCTCGAACCCGAGGTACGAGAACAGCTCTACAACTGCGCAGCGTTCCTTGTGGGACTTTGAGCCCATGTAGGTGACAAAATCAAATTTGAAAGACGGTTCGCGGTACTTTTCAAAGAGATGGCTATTTTTGCGGACCGATTCGTGGAGCTCATCGAGGGTGGCACCCTCGCCCCACAATTCGTAGATGCCACGGGCGAGTACTGAGCGGCTGATGAGGGTGCGTGCATGGTCGTCGTTGAGCATTTGGACCACTAGAAACGGCGACTTTTCGTCGTGGTGCGAGAGGTCGATGGGGATCTTGTGGAGATGAGCCAAAGACTCGAGCTCGGCTTTCCTGAAGTTGGGGTATGCCTGTGCAAAGTAGATGAGGTATGATTTCATGGTGTACACGGTGGAAGGGATGGGCCGCGATGGATCAGCTGAAAAAGGTGCAAGTGTGGAAGTGGTGGAAATGTTAAAGTGAGGAAATGTAGTGATTGAAAAGTGGTTCTGAAAAGTCATGGTAGAAAAGCAGTGATGAAATTGTGAAACAAGGAATGGATTGCGGCGATGAAGACCTGGAGAGTGTGTTTTGAGGGAGAGCTATGGCAATGTTTAGCTCAGCAAGTTATGCTTAGCCTCAGTTTTAGGCTTATATGGTGGTAGTCATTTTTGTGCTGCAGATAGACTATTTTACTATGGGAAGATATGACGAAGATCGAGAGCCAAACTAATGACTGAATTCACCGGTCTAGTGTGTTGGACTGAGGGAATGGCATGTTGTTATCAAGAGGCCCACTATCTTTGCCGTACAATTCAGATGTACTAGTTGCAATAAATCAGGTGCAAAATAGCTATAGAAGAGGACTATCAAGTGCGTACCGCTCATTATTTCCTCGCTATTCCATTATTTTCTGGTAACATACTCACTAATCACTGTTACACTCACACAATTGTACCGTCTAGTCTTTTTACTCAGTATTTCACTGCTTCATTCAGACCCTCTATAAAAAAGAACTAGCTGGCAGAGATTGACATACCCCGACCAAACTCACCATGGAAAACACATACAGGCAAGCTGACCCTAATGAAACACCCTAAACACCCTAAACACCCTAACTAATCACTTTAACTGATCATTTTAACTAATAACCGTAAACACCCTAACCAAACATCCTAAACTAATTTAATCTAATCTCTATTCATCTCCACTACAAAACCTACACCAAACCAAACCTAATATCTCCTTGCTCAAACACTGGTAACTCGTCTAGTCCTTCTTAGGTCACCCAAATTCACCCCACCCAAAACACTGCGGAACTTCTATCTCCACTCATATATCTAAACTGTTAGTTTTTTTTCGCCACAACTAACATGTCCGCGTACGACGACGACGAGGCGTTGTTTGAAGACATCTAGTAAGTATAACGACACCCCCTTCCCTTCCATACTAACCCCCAGCGATGATGATGCCAATGGTACCGATGTCAAGACAGAACAGACCAACAGTGCAGACAAAAATACAACCGATGCAGCAGAGACCAATGAGTCGAAAGAAGCAAAGACCGACGAAACAAACAACCCAGCGCAGTCCGTGAGCGCCCCAGCGTCATCAAATGACAACGATGCCAACAAATCAGAAATCACGAACCCCACAGAGGCAACTAGCGCGGTGAACTCCGCAGCCAGCGCAGGCGTAACCTCTTCTACCACAGCTCCAGCAGCTCCGGGTGCATACTACGGCTCAGCCCCTACACCAGCCCCTCCGGTTGTCCACCAGCCGTCCAATATCGGGCGTGAATCCGGAAAAATGTTCATTGGTGGACTCAACTGGGACACCACCGAAGAAAAGCTCGTGGCGTACTTTTCCAAGTTCGGAGAGGTAACAGACCACACCATCATGCGCGACAACGCCACCGGTAAGTCGCGTGGGTTTGGATTCTTGACTTTCCGCGACCCCAGGTCCGTCGACGAGGTCATCAAGACCGACCACGTTCTCGATGGTAAGTTGATTGACCCCAAACGTGCGATTGCGCGCGAGGAACAGGACCGTGTGGGTAAGATCTTCGTGGGGGGCATTGATCCTATGGTCAACGAGCGCGACTTCAACGAGTTTTTCTCGCAGTTCGGTAGCATTATCGATGCGCAGTTGATGATCGACAAAGACACCGGCAGACTGCGTGGTTTTGGCTTCATCACCTACGACTCGCCTGACGCCGTGGACCGCGTGACTGTCAACAAGTACCTCACCTTGAAGGGCAAGACCATGGAGGTTAAACGTGCCGAGCCCCGTGGCCAGCACCAGCAGAACCAGCAGCAACAGCAGCAGCAGCAGTATGGCTACAACTACAACAACCAGTATGGGCAGGTGCAGAACAATGGTCAGTACGGCCAGCAGCCCCAAATGACCCCGGAGATGATGCAGGAGTACTGGCAGCGTATGCAGCAGTGGTACATGTACCAGCAGCAAGTCGCTGCGGGGCAGGCTGAGGGCGGTGAGCAGCCTGCACAGCCTTTGAACCCTCAGCAGCAGGGTGAGGAGGAGCAGAAGGAGGAGCCTCCTAAACAGCCTGCTGCTTATGACAACAGGAATGGATACGAGAACAGGAACGACAATCCTCTTTCGGATTCGAGGAGGAACAACTTGCCTAAGGGGCCGAGACGTGCGCCTCCATCGGGTCCTGGTGCTATGCGTGGTGGCGGTGGAAGAGGGAGAGGTAGGGGTGGTTATCAAAGAAGAGGAGGGTACCACCCTTACAACAGCAGAGGGAGAGGTTAGGAGGAAAGTTGAGAGATGAGATAAAATGGCCGGTGAAATAAGGAATGGTGAATCAAAGAAGGATGGATATAAGTATTAGGAAAGGAATACAAATGTAGGATGGACAAAAGAGTGACGGTGAGGGCGGGACGTCTGGGTTTTGGTATCAGGGTCATACTGGGGGTATTCTGTGGTATAATCCCTGCAATGCCAGGTCTTGTCTGCTGTTGGTGTATTTAGTTTCACAATAAAGTGTGTTGAGATATGGTAGACTAACTAGTGGCGATTTAGCTCCTACTGGAGTCAGTTAATGAGTGAAGTAATGACTGAGTTATATGTTGAGTTAAGGGATGACTGGTGACAACTTATATTGCTTAGTTGAAGAATGACGAAAGCCAAGTAACAACTTATTGCTGAGTTAAGGAATGCAAATCAAGTAACAACTTATTGCTGGTTTAGGACGACTTTGACCCTTTTTACTCAAGTAGTTTTTCGGTATTGCTAAAATCAATTCCGAGTATGGCCCATCTATTGAAAAAGTGCAACAATTCATAATTACTTTTGGTTATAGGCAAATCACTGTCCATATCTTCAAACCATATCTCTTTTCTCATCATTTTGTTCTTTCAATTCAGTAAAGGCTTTAAATGTTTTCATAAAATCATTTTCTCCCTAACTTTCAATGTTGATGAACTTAAGCGCGTTTACATTGAATGAGCACATTAGAAAGTGATAAAGAACGAAATAATGGAAGCTACTGCACAGCTCGACTGACTCTTAATCCAGCACCCCAATCTGAATACTCGTATTTTGGGTGACGTCACTTCAAAAAAAAACGGTACAAGAACAGCTCCTCGGCTATAAGCATTAACAGTACTGTCATTGTCGCAGCGACAATGTCACTTCGGACTACTATACCTTCACACCATGCAACATTCACCATGCACCATGCACCATGCAAATCAACACCATGCAAATCAACACCATGCAAATCAACACTATGCAAATCAACACCATGCAAATCGACACCATGTAATTGACACCAGCAACACAAATACCAATCATATGGTATTGTAACACACACTACTTAACCTGCCTCTCGCTAGAACATTTGCTTTTTCGTTACCCGAAATAGCCCACGTTTAGAAGTTGTTGAATTTCATACTTCACATGCATATAGCGATTCCAGACGCTATTCATTAGCACGATACACGACCTAGCCGTGGTTGCATTGGTATACCTGTAAATTATTATCGATTGGCTTGCCTCGCGTAAACTAAATATGTACGCAAAACAAGTACTTGTTACCAGAAGTCACACATAAGCGGGCTGCAGATCTCAGATCCCTATTGTTCTGGCTGATGTTTTTCTTTTGTACCTCAAAAGGGTAAAAAAAGTTGAGGAATTCAGAAAGAATAGCCTATGGCTTTATTCATATCGTCTGAGTTCACGGAATACAAAACACACAGGCGAAACTTCGAAACTTTGTCTGGTCAGATGCGCTTCGATCAAACCTCGTTTATCTACAGCACACCCGCTCAGATGCGCTCCGCGATTCCAGCGGCTTTGGCGGCTGTTCGCAGCCCCGGAACGCAACTTCTACCAAGTACCTGCAGAACTTTTTTTGGTTTAAAAACCAAACGAATGCGCGGAATGTGATGTCGCTTGTTAGACCAATTTCAGGCGGCTTTGTCTTTATTGTATTTTTCTATATTTATTTATGCTGCTTTGTTTACTGAAGTTTTTTGAGTTCTTCAGGATCTATTATTCTGTTCTATTGTGATGTACATTCTCTTTAGTGTAAGCTCTTCAAGCGTTGTTGGTTATTCTGCGCACTTTGAACTATCTGTATCACATTTTGCCTTGTTCTGATATTTCACAGTCTTTTCACGTGCTTCACATAGATTGAGGCCTTTTCAGTTTGATTTTCCATTGGGCGGTTTTTATTCCCGTGGTTGTGTCGCATCATGGGGCTGCCAATGTCCTGTGGCTATGCTTAGGCAGTAAAAGGTCCCACTAAAACTTGCAAAAGGCTTAACTTGTCACTTTGCGGGACTATTGGCTAAGCCTCACCTTTTTACTCTTCTAAACCCATGCCTTCAGACAACCCAAACCCTTCTTCTTCTCCATCCACAGCTCCAAACAATTTTAAAACGCGCTTCTTCCAGAACTACTTCTCCGAACCTATCTATTTGCAGCACTGTGGAACCATCTCCCTGTGCCCTAGCGTCTAAATACCGGTACCGCAAATAAGATTTCCCTTCTAGCAGCTTAAAATAAGGTAGATGCGTGCTCCATAATAGAAACAAAATTACGCACCTCTATGCCCTCCCACATGAAGCACTTGAGAAGTGCATATCTAGGCAAGTAACTATGTGCACCTCAGAGAAAATATTAATTATCTCATTAGATGACGAAAAAATTCATATCGCCTAAGATAGCCAACTTGCATCAGAACAAACAAAGGACGTTCCAATTATGCACATGGGAGCTTCAAGAAAATCCCCGTATGGAGGCGCCTAGAATCTGGAAAAAAGATCTATGCAATCGAGTATTGAGCGTCGCGTACAGGATTTCGAGCCTTGAACAAAATCTTAAGCAACTCACAGGTATCGAGGTACCTAATAAATCCCACATCTGCAATGCAATGTTCTCGGGGTTCATAAACCCTATTTGAGAGGAACACTTTGCAATGCATGCTTGTGTAATGAAAGTGACTTCATCGATCTGCATACGTGTTACAAAGAATAGAGTGGTTTGTACATGTGTAAAGAGTTATTATTAAACTCGTTTGTGGCTAGGCTTGAAACCTAATGTACATGTCTGGTTATGAGCGCCGAAGCACAAGTGATTCGGTAAATTCACCGCAAGCAAAGGGATCCTGCGCGGGAAGTCCGATAATACGCGCACAAGTAGATATTGTAGACATGATATACACAACTGAGCTAATATATTCCCAGCCTACTGGGAACCGATTCCAGCCTCGCACTCACAACTTTTTTATGCACAGAAGTTCTGGTTTCCGGGTAATTGAAGGCTTGTTAGACCATGTTGTGGCGAAGGGATGAACATTCTCGACTGCGCCATATCCAACCTCGAATGCCACTGTGATACAAAGCGCAACTACGACGGTTGTAAGGAGCTATAGGAACCACATGCTTCAGCCGTTGTAGGCGTTACATATGCGGTCTGTCGACTGGAGATAAGCCCTTGTTGCAAAGGCAAATCGGCTCAACAACGGCCTTATGTTTTTGGAAAAACACCAAATGCAACATCGATACACTTTTCGGGAATATCTCTGAAAAGCTTATTTCACATCAAGGATGCTGTATTGGGTGCTGATTCTCTGCTGCATAAGCACCGTATGTAAAATAATATGAAACCAATTTGATAAACCTGGCTAAACAATTATTACTCCCTATTGTGCTCAAGAGATGGTCCCTGAAGTCCTGGACCGAATATCGATATTTTCGTGGCAAGGTTTGTGCGCCGTTGATTGCAATAAATTATGCAAGATTTATGGTGATGTCACCAGCTATGAATTAAATCGTACCAGAGTATAGATGTGGTCTGGGTCCGCATCAACAGATACATGCTGAACTTAGTCATATTTGAATGAATTTATTTACTAAGTGATTATTTTCTGCATCTAGAATACTAAAGTATCATCTCGTAAACTCGCAAGAGAGACTCTTCTGATATCGTCAGCTACCGGCTGCGTTTTAATGCGTAGTATTCAAAGCCCCCTTCAAACCAGAAAACGCCAATCCAAATTGTAAACGATTTTCACGTTTAAAATAGAGATCAGCTTAAAGTCTGGTCGTACAGTTTAATTCTCTCAAAGTCAAAGTCGACATTATTCTTAACCCCAAAATCGGCATTATCCTCAAAATCGGCATTATCTTCAAAATCGGCAATATTCTCAGCAAGCAAATAATCACAACTCCCCAGAAACCATACTACAGCTGATTGAACAAAAACACCAATCCAAAGCAACTCGAACTCTAAACCTACGAAGCCATCGTCCTTATCAGTCTATTACAAAAATCCTAACGCACTAGTCTATAACATGCTCCACTCAAAGCAGTCATGGTATAGATCCAATGTGTAACTCGTGAAGCAACTTCCTGAATGTTCGCGCTAACAGGTGATTAGTTGCAACTACCGTTCAACATCAACACGGAAATCACTCAGAAGTTACTAGACATTACACATTCATATTAACTCAGTTTGTTCCTCCCTGACCTCATCTTAATCACTGAGAAATCTTAACTCCTTTTCTTTGAGTGTCTACCATTCTTCTGCTTCCGCTTCTCCTTCTCCATCCTGCTCTTCCGTATCTGCTCCGTCGTCCTCAACTCCTGCTTCTGGCCTGGCTTGTTCCATCCCTTCACACGAGCACCACCCTCCACAGCCTTCTCCACCTTCTTCTTCTGCTTCGAGTAATCATCTCTATACTTGTCGGGCAACTTCGGCGCTTTCGACGCATTATGCTTGAACTTGGCATTGCCCAACTTGACATCGGTAGGAGCCACTCCCTTGTTGGTACGCTTCCACTCGTCGAAACGGCCCGACCTGTAAGTAGCTGGCAACTTCTGGCCCGATTCACCGATAATGTACTTCTTATCGGTCGACTGCGAGTTCACATAGTTACCCTTCTTGCGGTCCCACTGCATGACCTGCGTGTTCTTGTTCATCTTCTCGTCGTTGCCCAAGTCGAACGTCGCCTGCGCAGCATCATTGGCAAACGAGTTCGAAAGAGAAAGCTGCTGGTCCTGGATCACAGAGGCTGGAGCATAGTGACTCATGAAAAACTGGGGGTCTCTGTAAGACTTCTTCTTCTTCAACACCTCGTCACCGTCCTCAAACGCAGTGCGGAGCTCATCCTCATTGATGGAGTATCCAACCTCGGTCGTGTTGTCCTCCTTGAAAATTTCCTCCTCGAGTCCATGCGTCAAACCCGCCATACGCTCCTTCTCTAACAACTCCTTGCGCTCACGAGCACGACGCTGGATAGGGGCCAACGCCTTTCTTCTTCTTCCCATGAAACTTGCCATTCCATCTTCGTCCGTCGCATTGTTTCCCTTCTTTCTGAACTCAAAAACAGTCTCTTTGACAAGCCTGTTCCCAAGAGATGCAAGAAAACGCTCCTTTTCACGCTCGAGGTTCGGTCCAACCAACAAATGCTGGTCGTCCCAACCCGTTTGTACCAACTCCTTACTTCTCTTCAAGGACTCCGCCGAGGCTGGCTGGCGTGTACGGTGGTACAACTTCTCTCCCTTCGCTGCAACGTCGCGAATCACCTTCAAGTCGTAGTTGTTGTTGACCAAGTTCTCGTACAACTCCTGCGCATTCTCCAACGCGTCACGAGGCATCGACCCAAGAACCAAACGGTCTGTATAGCTCACCTTTGGCTCTGACATGCCACGCTCGCGCATGATCTGCGCACGCTGCTCGTGCATCGGCGTCAACATCACCTTCTTACCGAGGAAAAGCTCAAGATCAAGAAGATAAGGAAGTTCCTTCTCGTTCACTATGGAGTACGCCCATCCCTTGTTTCCTGCACGGGCAGTTCTTCCCACTCTGTGGATGAAGATCTTCGACGAACCAGGAAGCGTGAAGTTGATGACGTTCGCCAACACAGGGATATCGATACCACGTGCGGCCACATCTGTGACCACAAGAATGCTTGTGAGTCCCACGCGGAACTGGTACAACTGGTTCTTACGCGCGTGTTGGTCAAGAGTACCGTAAATGTACGACACAAGGAACCCAGCGTCCTTCAAAAGCGTGCTGATATACTCCACGTGGTGCTTGGTGGGCACAAACACAATGGTAGACTTCTCCGATGGCAACTGGTTGGCGGGTGGAAGACGCTCCTTGCGGAACTTTCTCTTGCCCCCACTCTTTGCACGCTCTTCGTTCTCACGGTCCTCTGCATCTTCCTCAATAAAGCGCTGCTCCACCGCAGCCAACTTGGCCACTTGCTCTGGCGTACCCACTTCCATCCCGATAATGTCCTGGAGAATGTACAAGAGGTTGGCCTCTCTCTCGTTGCGCTTGGTACTGATGAAGGCCATCTGCAACTGGTCCGAGATCTTCGTTTCAGCATCTAAACGCACCAACACAGGGCTTGCAAGACCTGCCTTGGCAAAGTCTACTAACGACCTTGGCAAGGTTGCAGAGAAGAGAAGCGACTGTCTGTTGGAAGGTAATGCCGCAATCAACTCGTTTAACTGCTCGGCAAATCCCATCTCGAAAAGTCTATCGGCCTCATCGAAACATATGAACTCCACGGTCTTCAAGTCCAAGTCCATCTCCACCTTCAAATGAAGAAAACGACCTGGGGTGGCCACCACCACATCGGGGTTGGTCATCATCAGCAGAAACTGCTCGTCCAACGAATCTCCACCAATAAGCACAATACTGCGGAGGTCTGTTCCGCGACTGAACTCACGCACCTGCTTGAACGTCTGCAACGCCAACTCACGCAGTGGCGACAAGATAATTGCACGAACTCCGGTTTTGGCGCTGTGACTACGGAGCTTTTCCACCATTGGAAGCGTGAATGCGGCAGTTTTACCGGAACCTGTACGTGCCATACCGACGACATCACGGCCCTCCATAATGAGCGGGATTGTTTTACGCTGGATCGGTGTTGGTTGGCGGTAACCCTTTTTGGCGATGTTCTGGAGAATGTTTTTGGAGAGACCAAAGGAGGGAAATGACCCTGCTTTGGCCTTCTTGGCACTGGGGTTGTTGGACACAAAGTATGAGGCAAGGTCTTGGCTACCTTCTTCATCGTCAGAGAGCTCGAGCGATGGGAAAGGGTTAGCTGGGACTTTGGCAATTTTGGCCTTCTTGGGCGCAGGTTCTTCGCCTTCATCTTCGCTAATGATATCCTGGACTTCCTCGTTGTCTGAGGAGTCGGAGTCGGATGCCAGATCAGAGTCTGGGGGGGCGAGCGAGAGCGCGTCTGCGATGTCGTACTCTTCGTCTGACATTGAGATGAGGTAAAAAAGAAAAAGCAAAGAGTTCAGTTAAGAGGACGTGAGCGATGAACCGACAAAAGAGTAAATTACCCAAAGAGCACGATTAAGAAAGCAGTGTGTATCAGTGTATAGATGTCCTTCGAGTATTAGGTGATGTAAGATAGTAGGTAGAAAGTGTTAGTTATGATGGTCTAAAGGCTAGCTCCATAGTACAACGAACGTACAACCAAGGTACAACTAAGGATACAACTAAGGGTACACTATAGATACTAAAGGTACAACTAATGATACACTAAAGATACGAAAGGTACAACTAAAGGAACAACTCCAAGAACTCCGACTAAGCACTCTACTAGTACACTGATATACGGAGATTCGAAAAATAGCCGGTAATACATGTAGAATAGAATCCAACAGTCAGCTCAGAATTGTAAAATTCTCCGCTCAGTTCGGGATTCGCTGGCTGCTCATCCCTCAGATATCATTCTTAGAACAAGCACTAAATTGCACCCACGAAAAAGACCCCAAGATCAAGTGAAACTTCCCAGAAACAGAAATAGTAAACGATGGTAAAAGATCATACTACATATGGCTTCTCCTATCCCAAACATCGTCAAAATAATGACAGCTATCGGTAGGCTGCTCACCTTGTGGCTTACGTAATCTCTTGGGCTACTCTAATCACGTGTGATTCTTTTTTAGTCGCAACGTTACATTTCAAGTAAGCTGTGTAGTTTTTCTAAATTAAGTGCGGAATTTTTATAAAACTACCGGCAAAACAAATTCCTCGATCCGAGAGAGAGAGCTATGTTTCTCAGATCCCATTTTAAATGCGAACATAGACGTATAATACTTTTCGGCATCTCTTCCTGCTAACGAAACCTCACGCAAGCTTCTGAAGGGCAGAATTCATGAAACACGGATCACCGAACACGTGATCCATGTTGCCTTTTTTCGTCAAGAAACATGAAAAGAAATTATTCTAAACACGACACTTAATGGGTGGATTCCAAGTCTCATAGACGTGTAACAAGTTGAAATAATATGCACCACTCTCTCAGGGCCGATTGCATTCACCGCTAGTACCACCGTTTAGTTATATTGCTCTCCATTCGCAAGTTCAGAATCTGCACGGATTTATGCCTGACATACAAAATATTCGGATAAAGGCTTGTCAAGAATCTGGAGATCGTGGAGTTTTCCTTTAGTACACTACCTCGCTTACTTATGCTGGCCATGCAGGACCAAAACCAATTTTTTCAGTTAATTGCAGTATTTCTTTACTAGTCAAAAGTCTGCATCGAGCTCAGGCGACATCTGGATCCCTGCGGGAATATAGTATATGTACGGTACCCTAAATTCTAAGCTTTTGCATATCACCTTGAAGCATCTCTACTCAAAGTTTATATTAGCCGAGATCCGTAGAAGTTATGATTGAAAGTTGCTGGAATGTGTTACTGCTTTTCTTTTTTTCTTACAAGTTTGAGCAAGCTTCGCTTGAACACTCCGCATAGTAATTCCGAGCACAGGGGCTGCATAATATGTCCCTTCTAGGACGGTTCGCTTGGCTGATTTTCTTTGATCATCACAACTGTAATTCGTATTTTATGAGCTCGCATCAAAATATGGATACGGGCACCTATACAAGATCTTCTCAACGGATACCTTCATATAATTTATGAGGCGGACCTTTGCTTATAAAACCGGTGAACCTTTTTTAGAGTTTGAATTTGGTCACTTCCTTTGTCGCGAATTAATTCCTTTCCCTATTGCGTCTCAGTGTCAGGAACTAGCCCCAGTCTAAAGCCTCCGTTTTTGTCCAATTACGCAATGCACCCAGCATGCATGACGAGTGATAATAGCGAGCAAAACTCCCCACTGCAGTGGATTTCGAACAACTACAAGCGATGTCATGCAGAAAAAAAATAATCTGCATCGATCTATGTTGCGCTCTACCTTTCGGTCTAGAGGGGACAAATTCTTCCCATTGGGGAAGTATGCTGTTTTAAATTGTTTATATTCTTGATGTACCATTTGGGTCAGCTTCCATGCTGATGTAAAATAACCAAGCTTGCTCTCATTACCAAAATTATACCTAAATGTAGAGCAATCAATAGGCGATTTAGAGGGAAATTTGACGGCCATGAAGCTCGCGTTGTTAGTCTCAACATCCGCTCGGCTAACATTGGTGTCCACGTTACCACAGCGGCAACAATAAGATTTGTGACATTCTGACAAAAGGTGCGGACCAAAGGCGGATCTTGTTCTGTTAGCCTAATTGTCGCCTCAGGGAAGCGATGTTAGTGGTTATTGAGTGTGGTGAGGTAATCAAGGGGCATGACTAAACGAAATTTTATTGTGAGGTCATGGAAATATTGTTATGGCATGATTTGGGCCCCTGAAACATCACACCTTATACAAAATTAATGCTCAAGGTAATGGTCACCGAAAAAGCTGCATCTTTCCAACAGATTGTTGAAAACACAAGTCTGGTTTTGAAAATACCATTTCTCTTGGGGATCTTAAAGCCGGCTATTGTTTCTAGTAATTATGAGTTACAAATGTTGGGTAGGATCAATTAAGCCAAGCAGTAGCACATGGACAGTACCTCGTAGTTGGGGCCACATGCCGCTTTTGCTTTCATATACACCACTGGGGAAGCATATACTAAGAAAAAGCCACGCATGGTGGAATTTAGGGATACGACCATTGAAATCTGCTAGAATCTGGACCTGCCTTCTACGCGCTGTTCATGCATCTGTATCTCCGAAAGTGGCCCAAGTATCATAACCAATAACAGAGTTTTTTTTAACTTGTTACTGCAATAAGAATCACTGGTTCTGAATTTGAATTCGTGCCATGAAATAAACACCACCGAAGGAATCCAAACCTTAAGTCTATTGTTAATGTCGAAGATACGCATAATGCACGTACACAGGGCACATATCACTAAAGATGTAGAAAATATGCACTGGTGATATTAATTGTATACTGATGACCAAGGGCTCAAGTACAAAGGGTAGAAAATAAAGAAATTTCTCGTACAGCTGGAAAACCTGGGTCCCAGAGACAAAGTAAAGGACAGGTTGATTAGAAAATGGCCCCTTTATGTGACCATATCCAACTTAATTCTTTCAGAAGTAGTTGGAGACAGATGTGAAACACGCTTGTGTGCAGTATAACGGAACTTTCAAGCGAGAGGTTGTCATTACGTCGACGTTGGGCGTAAGTAAGGGATTATTTACGAGTTTCCGGATGGTAGGAGAGACTGCTCTTGTAATGCAAGCTGGTTTCTTCAAATGCACAACGAACATAGAATTCAGGTTCTGAATTTAGCGTGAGCTGGAAGCGACTTCTCGGATCAACTCTCGATCTTCTTCCGATTATTTGGGTATACAAGCAGCGTCCTTTCGGAGCTCCAGGCCGTAAACAGGGCTCATGCCTATATAAAAGATTTTAATGTTACACAAACATAGATCTCGCAAAACTAACAGTTTTATTATCCTGTTGGCCCCATGATCACCGAACCCCTCCTTCAATCCCTGGTTTATGGCTAGTTTTATATAAGCGTGAGAGTGTGGCTAGGGAAATTCCGACTATATGATTCCACTGAAGATGGGAGATGTTTGGTTGAGTATAAGGTGTGAGTTCGAGCTAATGAGATTTATCGTAGAAAATATCCAGGACGGAAAATGCGTTTAAGTGAATTAGTGTAACGAACAGCGTATTCTTCTCAAAAAGCCAAGAATCCATGTTCCGGGTGGAGGCATAAAAAGTGGATGTTGAGACGTTCGGGTGACAGATTGGGAACACCATCGGGTATAAAGTTGTTGAGCAAATGTTACATGTAGGAGAAGAACTGACAAGGAAATCTCCAGAGTTAAAGCAGGTGATACTGGGACTCTAACATAGATATAATAAATGAGTATCCAAAGATGATTTTAGGCCCTTCACTTACGAAGCGCTAAGGGATGCTCAACTGTGTTCCCCAGTAACATTTGAATCTCCTGATATGTACGAAAGAAATGTTTTAGATTTGCGAGAAATGTAATATTACACTCACAAAGGATAGAAAAATGACAGTTAAATGTAACAAAATCTCAACCTCCTTGAAGTGGCCGCCTTGTGACCCCCTTCGCTAGTCTTTTAGTTTCATTCGCGTGTTCTCGAGAGAAGATACAAAAAGTATATCACTTTCTACATTCCGTACGATTTTGTGACCTTAAGATTGCATCTTCACGCATGATTTGGTAGATGTAGAGGTTATTGACAGGGTGGAAATCCGCGATGTTTGCAGGATAATTGGATTGCAGAAATAAAGCGAAATTAGTTAGGAAGAAGAGTCAAATGTTGAGAGGATAAATTAGACGTGGTTCATTTCTCAAGATATCTGAATATTACCCAAGATGATGGTGTTTTTGATAAAAACTCTGCATTTTCCAGCCCGAACAGGACTCGGATACCTGGTCGTACAGATAATTATGCAACTAGCATTGCAAAAGTAAAAATATATTCGGCCCTAGTTTTTGGAAAAAGCTCCATCTCCGTGGTTCTACTATTCCGGTGTGGAATATGAGGGAAATAGGTAAAGTTATTTTGAAAGCAGCGAGGAATAGCAGAAACTAAAGAGTATTTTACATCTTTGGGTAAAATCACCAAAGGACAAAACCAAGTATTCTTAAAGTCTTCATCTGGCATATCACACAAGCGCATGCAGAGACTTGCGGAGTATAGTGGTATCGTTTTGATGTGGAATACAAAAGTACCATGGTACGATGACTTGACCTGTCGGTTTTATAAGAAGAACATGCATATATCCATCAAAGGAAAGAGTGATATTAACCGAAGGCCTAGAGCCTAGCACTATGTTGCTCGCGAAATAGAGATACAGCTTCATGGGCAATATGGTGATTTTGGTGATATTTGCCCCAGTATAGACTTAACCTGCTGTATAACCTCATATCGAACAGGCTCATTCCACAAGCCGATATGCGAGGACTTTTCCGCAGCACCAGGGAAAATTTCACACGAAGGAAGCCGTCATTTTGCATACTTTTGCATCGAGGTGCGGAAATGTTATCCCAAGTAAGCGTCGCGGTTCCTCGGGATTTCACAAGAGCAACTTTGAAACATATCTGAGCTCTGAAACTGGGGTCCACGATCGATCAGCTGATAGAATTATAAAGGCTTGGACGTTAAAAAATCATGAGTTGGTCACAAAGACGGTATCTCAGCGGAATGAGAAGAGAAGATGAGGTATGTGCGTCAAATGCCCGCGAAGATTTGCGTATCATGAAGCTCATCTGGATGAGATGAAGAACTTCCGAGTGGCCATGGGAAGCTGGGCATGATTATTTACCAAAATAATGTCATGAGGGTACAACATAATCAACCACAATGTCAAAGCAGGCAAGCATAACATTAAGATAATAATCCACAAGAATGATCCAGAATTCTGTCATGATAATGCAGTGAAACGCCATCGACCGTCATGTAAATGATGATCGTTTGAAGAAAGGCTGAACAAGACAACTGATTTGAAGCGAATTTGAGCGCACTTGATGTATTATCAAACCTGAAGCACTATGAGTAAAGAAGTCGATCGCTTGAGGTGATGCCTTGATTGATTACACGGAAACCGGCCCGACCGTGTTCAACCGGCATTAAAATCACGGCGACTTCCAGATGATAAGTCCGGTATAATCTGTATTTATGCACGGGGGTAACACAAGTCGGGATTAGGGAGACTGTGAGAGACTCGTTGGACCTTCGCCAAAACCATGCTATTATCGAAGGTTGCCGCAGCCTTCCACATCGGTCCCCGGTTGAGGGAGCGAAAAATAGAAGCGCCAACACGCGGGCATGTAATGTCGTTGTTGAACATATAGAGGGTTTAGTCACATGCTCTGGGGATATCCAAGTATATGACTGCGGTTTTCGAGGCCTAGATATGTTGAGCTTTGGCAAGTTGTAAGGGTGGTCAAATACTTCGCTTATTTTTACGTCAGTTACCAAATGTAAGATCTAAGTTTGCAGTAATAATGTAATAGCAATGATGTAGCGAGATACAATAGATGATACAGACAGTCTTATCTCATCACGCAGATATTGATACGGTCAGTCTGATACTAATCAATGATAGAGTCGTGACACCTACAGAGAGCAATCGTAGATATGGTAGCACTGTCTTAATATCCCCTGCAATAATCTATGAACTAGCATTGCATCATACAGTGGCAGCGGTAGGCTAAATCTTTTTAGTAATTTGCTAAAAGTCTGGAGTTTCGGATTTATCCTTCACCATTAGTAAGAAGGTTTTTCGAATCCAGGCAACAAGTAGTCCGCTTTAGAATCAAAAAATTGACAATACACACTATTTGCAGTGCAACAGGGAAAGATAGCCAAAGCTGACATCATCATACGATTTCAGCGGTCACTATAAATGTTTAAACTGTTTAACAATTGCTCGCAGAGTGAATAATAGGGTGTGCAAAAAATATCGCAATTCAAGACGTAGCGAGCAGATTCCGGAAGAAAATCTGAACAAGATATTCTTGGGGGATAAAACTAGTCCCAACAAAGCTGAAGCAGGCCATCGAAACAAAGAACGTATGATAGTCTGCAAAAATTGTTCCCAAAAGAACCAAATGAAATATCCTCCTGTGCACAAACAGCAGGAAAAAATGAAATTTGGGCTTCCACGCACTAGCCAATATTAGACACACTTGCAAAGGCCTGATTCTCTTGGTCATATGTCAAGCTCAGTGGCATGCACTGACACCAGAAGGTTTTGTTGGCTTGCACCGGGTGCAACCGCGAATAAATTTACCCGCTCTAGCAGCTCCACTTGTGAGTTATTGTACAGCGGCCAAAGCCAGCATGAACATGC
Organism: Kodamaea restingae; assembly: GCA_003707425.3. Lineage (NCBI taxonomy): Eukaryota > Fungi > Ascomycota > Pichiomycetes > Serinales > Debaryomycetaceae > Kodamaea > Kodamaea restingae. The sequence continues at coordinate 204,598 of PPJA03000012.1, forward strand.
AGATTTCGTCTAGTTTACCGCGCAACACCCTCAGTGCGCTAAATTTCCAAGCAGGGAGTTTGTGGCACACAGAAATTATCGTTGTACATAAATAATATTACATGCACATGCGTAACAGTCAAAAGAAAAATGGTTAGAGGCCAAGTCTTAAAATATTTTGGGACTTGAAGACATACCAGAAAAGAGACTCAAAATCATGAATGATTTTGCAATTACAAACGAGTCTCCGGGGAGGGGAAATATATATATATCCATGCATGCCCTACTATCGAGGGCCACACCACACTATGACACAGCTTCCGTCCGTGTCGGAGCTAATGATTAGCACAAAGATGCACATGGCCACCACCATTAGGCCCACAGTTCCTGCCGATAGGCGCTCACAAGTGTCTATTTCGCCTACCATCCCACGTATATCCTTCAGCTATAACATGGGCAAGAGTGAACCTGAAGCAACACCAACGTCGATGTCGCCTAACCCTCCACACCAAGTCGGTGTGCGGCGTTTAACAGACCCTCACATACTGCCGAGAAGCACCATTCCATATGGAAACGCAACATACCCCCCACAACAGCAGCAAGACTACTTCAATGGGCACCACCACTACATGCTCCACCTGCGGAGTTCGCCATTAAGTCGCGATGGGTCGGTTGCCGACGACCGCGACGCCCTCCCTGAGTTGGTAACATTGCCACTGATACCGGACATGCACGAGCACGCGAGAATGAGCTACGACTCTCAGAGCGCTCCAGTGCAACCACACATGATGCAGCCCCAGATATTGCAACCACCACCACCACCACCACCACAAGTACAGTTGCAAATGCCTCCGGCCATACCCATGGCGCGCCCTGAGCAGATGGTGCCTGTGCCGTACTACCCCATGATGCCGATGCCTCCACATGTGATGCACACCATGGGACCGCAGCGCATGATGTACGAGGAGAACAACGCTTTGATGAACAAGAGACGTATAATCAAGAGACGCACAAGAACCGGATGCTTAACATGTCGCAAGCGCCGTATAAAGTGTGACGAGCGCAAGCCATCGTGCTTCAACTGTGAAAGAAGCAAGAAGGTTTGCATGGGATACGAGAACTTGAGGGTCAAGAAGAAGACAGAGGAAGAGGAAAAGGTGCTGAATGTTTACAGTTTGATGAAATAGAATTCGCTGGTCGACCACAAACAACGTAATAGTACAGCTTCCTGCATTATTGTTTATATCCGGTGCGGTGCACTAAAGGACAAAGGACAAGAATATTAATAGGTACTGGGATGAAATTGTAGAAATAGCATCAATGTTGACGAGAATGCTAGCGGATCTTATTGTCAGTCACATTTTTTAGATGCGACATTCACGCTTCCTATTGTTTCGTTTATGTGTAGATGATCTGATTGTTTGTGCATAAATTTTACACAAAAATATGAGGAACATGTCCAATATGGAGCAAACACACGGTATTGTGGGATGAGGTGAAACGGTAACTCGGAGCGCTGGAGACATGTCTGATCGCTGTTGTCTAGGATACCGGGAAAACAGCAAGATTATGCGCGCACCAGGGACCAAAACCACCCTATTATTAGTTTCTAAGGTAGTCGTCAGCTTCGCTTGAGACGGTGCTTGCCGAGAGTGCACGCACCTAAGCGGATGCTTGAATAACTTGAAATTCCTAATGTGTGAATTAATCCCTGGATTGTGTTAGCTAACTCCCTGTATCAGTGTACTAAACTATACCTGTGGAAACATCATAGTAGGTTTCCGCTTGGCAGACTAGAGAAGACCGGACTACTAACGCAGGTTCATGCTGCATGCCCGAGACCCCTTGTAGCATCTGGAACTCCAGAACCACAGTGTTCAGAACCACAAACCACCCACAGCCATTTTCATGGTGCATGCACAGATAGACGAGTGGGCGGAGTGCAGTAAAGTAGAGATGGAGCGACTGTTTTGGCGCGTTCATGACTCTGGCCAGAAATCTAGTTTATTGTAGATTTCATCGTCGGCACCCCTAGTTTTGAAAGGCGATGAAGGAAATGGAAGGAAAGATAAGGTGGGGGTAGGTATAACTTCAAAGAGGAAAAGACAAGTAAATGCTAATAAGGAACTCACCAGTGGCTAACGGTAGCTAATCAGTTGTTCTGTTGCAGACAAGCAGATAAGCAGTAACCAGCTAACAGGAGCAAACCAGACAGAGCGAGCTAGGGCTAATCAGCAGCCAGGAGAAAAGAAAACAGACATATACCCAGACACCTTCATAACTCCCCCAAAAAACGCATCTCACGCCCCGAACAGACCTGAAAGTTCTCCGATCTCACCCACCTTTCCATACCTCCTCCAGTTCAAGTGCATTTTTTCGCAGCCGCCCCGGCTAAAAAATGACGGCCAGCAACAAGCGAGAGGTGTTTGTGGTTGTTCTAATTCAGTGGGCATGATGCCCAAAATCAGTTAGCCAGGTCCTCGGAACTATTCTCAAAAAAGAGTTTTGCACCCTTTGCATCCCGACGCATTCTTTTCTTCCCATACATTTTTGCACCCTGTCTGCCAAACACCCCATCTCTCGCAGAAACCCCTGGGCCAGTGAGGTATTTTGCCAAAATTTAGCGAACAAGGCATAAAGCATTGTGAAGCAAGCCACAAAGCATTGAAGCAAGTCACGCCATTTCGAAGCATGGCCAGTACCCTCGAACACCTCTTCAAAAACCCAGAGCGGTACAGGACCTTTGCACTCCTCGCAAACACGGCAAATATCATCGCAAAAGAAAATACAAACGGAGAAGGTGGATCCGGTCTTATCGCTGGAAAGAGGTTTGCAAGTCCGAGGCTAACAGTCTTGAGCGTGTCGTGCGTGCATATATCACGACATTCCAGCCACGACACGATGAGCGCAGGGGCGATGGGGTGGCTCTAGAGCTGGAAGGATGCACAGTGGACTGTGTCAATCTGAGGGGAATGGCCCCAGGGTGCAAGCAAAACTTTGCCATTATGTGCAAGAGGGGAATACAAAGGGAAATGAAAGGCAGCCAAAGAAATGGGTTTAGGGATTATAAGATCTAATGATCTTATTTTTGTTTGTGTGATATTCGGCCGCGTGGGGATTTTCGGTGTGGGATCTCCAGAACCACGTAATCAGTAGTTTTTTGAAGGTTCGTTTGATTGGGAGATTTGAATCATTCATTTCATATTTCTCACCCTCATCGTGCATATTCGATATGTTTGAGGATGAAGGTACGACCACAATTAATGTCGGCTTCCGTGCTTCGGGGCCGCAAAAATGGGGGGCACTTGTGAGGGGAATTTAAATCTGACTGAAGAACACCGAAGGCCGAACATTGCGAAGAACTTGGCAATTCTAGGGCATGGCTGGTGCCTGTGATAATGTGTTTTGCTTCCAGATCGGGTATCCTTGCTATTTTTCTGGCTAGTCTACTTTGGAATATATTTGGCTCGGAGTTGTCATGTTTTGTGGATACTCTTTCACTAGCAAGCTCAAACGCAAGCGCTGCATTCTCCCTTCTCGTTCTCTTTGCTCGTTTCATTTTATAATATGGCTGCGAAAAGCACTGCAAAAATGGGCTTCATTTTTGCTTTCCCAACACTGTACACATAAAAAGATGCACTCCATAACACGCTTCAGACTCATTAGTACTTTTAGACTCACTTTGATCAGGAACCAGTGCCTATTATTGGCATCGAATATGTTATAAGTTTCACACTGTTTCATCGCTCGATAATACTCTGTGTATGCGTGTAATTCTTCAGCAATACGCGCTAAATCTAACCCGCCTCGATAGCACCAAACCCTCCTAGCAGCATTCAAATACAGCCATTGCACAAACATAGAAACTAGTACCTACACCTATAGAAATATATACCCTTGTAAAAACCTATAAACTCAACCCCTACAAAACACCTCCTAAATTTAAAAGTTGCGTCAAGGTCACACTAAAACCGATCGTCTCAAACAGTACAAAACACAAATTCAAGATGCTCTACAACTTCCTCGCTATAAGATAACAAAACCACACAATAAACCCGTAACCCCAGCCACTCACGACCCTAGCTCAAGCTTTTCACTAAAGCATCCCAGCAATCCTGCATGTAACCTTTATGTGCCTTAGAGGCTTCGCAGTAATTTCATCCCGGGAGGTCATCACGGAGGAGGAGCCGCTGTCCACGCTGGATCTATTCCGATAAGGCGATCATTTCCGGAAAGGTTCTTTTTCAACCTCTTATTCGTCTTCTCATGTACTCAGAAGTGCTTTTCCAATGTGCCATTCCGCCTGCCTTGGAACGCAGCAACGGTTTTCTAAAAAAAACATAGATTTTCTTTATCGATAAATGGCCAAAACCAGAAAGTTCGCTGTGGTTGGCTCGCGGCTGGTGGGAAAGTCTTCGATGACCGTCAAGTACGTCGAAGACCACTTCGTGGAGGCATACTATCCCACTATTGAAAACAACTTCAGTAAGCAGATCACATACAAGAATCAAAACTATACAATCGAGATTCTCGACACTGCCGGGCAAGACGAGTTCCTGATTATGAACGAAAAACACTTGATAGGCATACATGGATACCTCCTCGTATACAGTGTGACACTGTGGCAGCTGTTTGAGCTCGTGGAGGTCATCCGCGACAAGATCTTGGACCTGTTAGGGCTGGACACTGTACCCTTTGTTCTTGTGGGAAACAAGTGTGACTTGGATTACCAGCGCCAGGTGGAATACGCCGATGGCGAGCGTGTGGCCAAGAAATTCGGATGCAAGTTTGTTGAGACCAGTGTCAAAAACGGTGTCAATATCGACTGTCTGTTTGAGCTGTTGATTGAGGAAATCGAGCGAGTTCAGAACCCGGAGGTGAAGAGGAATGACAAGTGCGTGGTGATGTAGGCATAGGGACCAGGGACCATTGTTTGGCATGATCCCATGCAAGAGATGTGCATGTATACATTGATATGAAGAACAAAAGGTGGTGAGGGAAGAAATGATGACTTTAATGGAATAGAAATCTGGATTACATGTAGTGCTGAGTAGGAGCTTTGGTCTGGGACTATGCGAGAAGGATGGATGGTGGGTGTTTGACTAACCGTCTATGAAATGTGAAACAGTGTTATGGAATGTAACGTGACATTTGTGCTGTGCAAATACCTTTGGAATTGTGTGACTTGCGGACAACATGTAAAGTTGTGGGATACCAAAGCACGCGGTAAAACCCCGGGGAATTACTGAAAATACGATTGGGAAGATGGTCCTCAGTGGACAGTATGACCGATTGCAACGGTTATCTTGATGTATAGAAAAGTTACAAAAGGCGAACGTCTTTTTGTGATCTTAACCCGGACCAATCCACACTAGCACTACCCGTAGTACTGATATTTACCAGCAATAACCCAAAGACTAAGCACACACACAGTAAACTGACCACAGATAACTAGATGATGAGACACATCTTCGTTTGCCAATGTTCTATATATAAATCGACCAGGTGACAGCACCACTGCACAGATACCAAATTTAATGCTCGGGTGAGCCCCGAAAGTTTCATTCAAACACTAGCCTCTTGCGGCTTTTTCGATACCATGTTCGTAAGCTTGTCGCAAAACCTTAAATTGCCAACAAAACCACTGCTTTTGAGATCGAGATCGTTTATTTTACACTAGAGCACTACATCATAAAGGTTAATTGACTCCAGCTTTGAATACAAAATATCTTAACCTTATTCAGCATTGAAATATTATGGTGAGAACATCTAGGTTACGTCAGGTATGTGCGTGGTGGTCAAAAGGAATTTTAAACTATAAGGTTCCGCCGCTTTAGCGCTATACACAGCATCACAGACCCATGTATTGTAATTGAAGGTACTGACGGCAGCCACTCCGAAGCGAGCCAGTAGACTTTGCACTTTGCGCTCAAGAATCTGGGGCCACTGATGGGCTGATATGCAAGCGAATCCCACGATAATAAGCACCGAACATTAACTTACTGTCGAATGTCCTGCATAAAAGATCACTGCGGACTCACTGGCATTCAGTTGATGTTGAGCAGGGCTCGATTCTTACATCGAAACTGGCCCCTAGCAAGTGTACGCGGGAATTTTGTTTCTTTCGTTTTCTGCCTTGCGTCAGCAGAAACCTTCATTTTCCGATGGTTCTTGCATCGCCTGAAAGCTGGTGCATTACTAAAAACGTCAAACGAATTTTTTGAGCACGTTCCTGCCTTGGTGAATTTGTGCTTTAGATTTGATGTTGTGACAATGATAAATGGTGCGTGACGTCACGGAAGTGTGATCATACAGCAAACGTTACGCAGAAAGACCTGAGCAAGCCGCAACAGAGTTTGAATATGTATCAATTTTAAGTGAGCTCTTGAGAAAGCCATGCAAGAATATGTCTGAATTTCAAAACTTTAAAGCTAGACCGTTGAAGATGTCTGACTTTTAAGAATTCCGGCTTTTAAAATGCATGAAAGCCGTGGAACTTGAAGAGAGCCTGGAGAGGTTTGACATTACCGAAACGTACAAAAGTGCTTCACAGGGCTCGAAAAAGAAGCATCGAAAAAAGAACCTCATATTTAATCTGCAACGGTACTATAACGATTGACGTCGTAGCGACAGGTGAAAAAATCGGTTACTCATGCATGAAAAACGCAACTCCGATTATCGATTGAATTTCTGATTCAACTGTGAGTTGCGATGTTGTTGAGTTGAATTTAAAATAAACTAAAAGTTTAAGTTGAGTAAGAAGGTTGTTGGATTACAGAAAGTTCATAAATCGTGAGTTGATTAGACTAATTATCATTTGGCTCAATCATGGAACAACTTTTTCAGTTGAAACGAATAAGGCGGCTTGGATATTGGACTAAATTAACTTCAGTTGGTGATTTTAAGGTTAAAGTTAGTGCCCAATTTAGAGTATTTCCAAGCACATCCTGAATAAGTTCTTGGTAATACGTCAGAAGTTATACCTCTGGTTTTGCTCATTTCATAATTGGTCATCCGATTCGAGAAGTGCGTGAAGATATTCTTCGCCAATGCTGACTTTATTTGATAATCGAAGGTAACTTAACTTTTCGAGTCTCTGAAATCTGTTATTCTTGAAAAAGCTATCGAGAGGAGCGTGTTCACGTGGTAGCGCTGAACATCCTCCCGTGCGTGGACTACACCTGCGTGTTAACCCTTTGGAAGCTCCCCATAGGATTTTCTGCTCCGTTATTTCAAATGTTCTCGGAATTTCCACAAATAAACCCATATATTCCGCGACCACCAGTGCCACACAGTAACTGTGATAACCGCACAACCAATAGCCTACTACTCACACCCACATTAAAGGGGTACCACAGCTTCTAGCAATGGGCAAAAAGATATCACCAGGACCAATCACTAACAGTGACGGTATTCCGTACGACTACATTGTGATCATTGATTCGGGATCAAAAGGCCTGCGAGTTTACGTTTACAACTGGCTCAATCCACAGATGGTGTTCGAAAACAATTATGCCTTGCGCAAACCACAACTCCATTCTCTCCACGAGGTGCGTAAATCCGAGGAGAAGATACCCGGTGAAGGAGTGGTGGAATCAGACTCCGACGAAGAATCCGCATCAGATTCAGAGACAGAAGCGGGCGACTTGCAATTTCCCAAAGTCTTCACTGGCAAACATTGGCACCGTAAAATCACCCCCGGTATATCCACGTTCAATTTACTGCCACACAAGATTGGTAAACACCACATGAAGCACTTGATAAAGCTTGCAAAGGGCGTGGTCCCAGAACTGCAGCACTCACGGACTCCAATATTTGTACATCTGACTGCCGGTATGCGACTTCTACCACCCACAGAGCAGCAGGAGATCTTGGACCAAATCTGCTCGTATTTACAACGCAAATCGCCCTTTTACATTCCAGAGTGTCTGTCTCATGTCAACGTTTTGAATGGAGACGTCGAAGGTATATACGGCTGGCTCCTGGTTAATGCCCTTACTGGGGCCCTTGACCACCCCGAGGATCACGACCACGGGAAAAATCACACCACTTATGGGTTGTTGGATATGGGCGGCGCGCTGACCCAAGTAGTTTTCCAGCCAAACACCACAGAAATCACCGAGCATCAGAATAATTTGTATAGAATCGAGTTGAGAAAGACCCCCATGGGAGGTGAGTGGAAAAAGGGCAAAGGCGGCAGCGAGGATGCAAGAGAAGAAGAGCTGCAAGAGCAATCGGAGGATTTTACTGGAAAGGAGAAACAAGCAACTAAAAACCTTGAAAGCGTGCTGCCTGTATCAGAAAAACAATCTGAAACGTCAAAATCTTCAGATGAAGGTTCGTCACCGTTCCAAACACCCTCCGAGGCATCATTCTCAGTTTATTCAGACACATTTCTCGGATTTGGAATGTACCAGGCCCACAACCGCTACCTTTCGTCGCTTGTTTCCGCATTTGCAGCAGAACACAACATCGACCTCATAGGGAAACCCCGTATTCGGATGCCGGTGCCAGATCCGTGTATGCCTAAAGGATACACCACACTGGTACAGGTGGACGATATATCAGTTTCCTTTGTGGGCGAGTCTGACTTCAGTCGCTGTCTCCAGAACATTTTTCCCGTGCTTGCCAATGGCACCTTCTCCGCAGGAACTTCAGAACTGAAGTCGACAAACTGCAAGCTGCATTTGGTGGAAGACGAGATGGGCTCGTGCCTCTTGAATGACCTCATTCCACTGTTTGACTTTGATGTAAACCACTTCATTGGCGTCAGTGGATACTGGGACGCAATAAACAATCTCTTGGGGCCCGGGGCTCTTGCACTGACCAAGTATGACTACCAATTGATCTATAACAAGACCAGCACTGTTTGTGGCGAGCCATTTAGCCTGCTTATGGAGCTCAATAGCGTCAAGAGCGGATCTGCTCACATGCCTGAAGATGACTTGGCCGAGCTCTGCTTCAAGTCGTCGTGGATATTAAACTTCTTGCACTTGGGTCTCGGATTCCCACGTTTTGGCATAGATGAGAGTAAGAATGACACTTATGGGGCTTTACGTTTAGTTGAGGATTTCGATGGACAGTCGTTTTCGTGGACGTTGGGTCGCGCCATCTTGTATGCGAATGATGAGTACGTGCAAGCATTCAACAACTATCTGACCGAGTCTGTGAAAAGACCTGGTTTTTATCACTCTGCTCTGGAGAGTGTGTTTCACTATGGTGCTGAGCAGCACGGGATCCCCACACGTCCGCAATTTGATATCCGGACTATTTCCAAGACCTCGAAGGGTGGGTATGTTGATGACTCCAGCAGTGAGCTGACATGGTACATCAACCCACATCGCTGGTACGGGATTAGCATATTTGCGGTGTTGATTGTCTTCATAACCTTGTTGATGCTAGGAAGAGAGGGTCGCAAGAGAATTGTTGACAGAGTCAAGCTGTGGTTCAGAAGGGGGCCAGTGTATGAGACTGTTCCCGAGTATGAGATGAACGATGTCAGCGAGCTTTTCAAGGTTGATGACGAGGATTAAGGGAGTCTAAGGGGCGATAAGAATGGTGGTGGATAGTGAGATGAGAGTGATGGACGAGGATATGGGCCGATGATTGAAAATAAATATGAGAAGCAAGGATAAGTTTTTAAGTAACAGGAGATACAAAAAGTCTACAAAAAGTAACAAGTCTGCAGCAAGTATACAACAAGTACACAACAAGTATACAACAAGTATACAACAAGTACACAACAGGTACACAACAGGTACACAAAATGTATAAAACAGGTATACAACAAGTGCAACACACACAACATGTATACAACAGGTATACAACAAGTATAACAAGTATAACATGTATACAACAGGTATACAACAAGTATAACAAGTATAACAAGTATAACAAGTATAACAAGTATAAAGTACACAAAAAGTTTATAAATATCTATACTGCCATTTTACTACAATTGCGACCCTAAAAAGTATCTTCTTTCTGGCTACCAAAAGAAAGATCATGTCTCCCTCTCAAGAGATCACAAAGACTATCGTGTTTATGTTCTAAGAAATTAACATGCAACAATTTAGAGAGTAGGTCACCGATTGGGTGAAAAAACAGAAAATTAGGTCAGTTATGAGGAGAGAAAGGCTATATCAGGGTTTAGAAGAGCGCAATATGTCATGTTACAACATGTTTATGAGCGAGGCTGAGAATGACATAAAAATATGTCGGCTGATACCTGCGCGTTCTACATAAAAGTAAGATCAAGCTTCATGAAATTATGTCCAATATAGAAGCAAGTACATGAAAATAAGATCAACCTTAAGGTTGCTATAACTGTCAAACAACAGCTTGGTCAGAAGCACCAATAATCAACGAATAAACCCAAATCCTTTATATCATATAAAAAGGTCACGCGTAATAGCACTCTAAATACCTGGAAGCATGAAATCGAACTCCTGCTTATTCGTTAAGCGAATTTCCAGCTTAAAATCTTTGTGATCGTCGGAGTTATTGGTGTCAAAAAGCCAGTTTCATGCAGGATGAAAATCAGCTGATATAAATTGGAAACATCTGCTATTTCACTAAAATCATACTTGGCTACTTAGTGGTACGCGGTCCACGCCATAATCTGATTCGGATGTGGTTCCGATGGCCTATTGATATGCTGTGGCAAGAGTTGCCAATAGGGGTGCAACCGAATGTGTTCAGGCGCACGCCCTAGGCGTGTTTAAGAGACATGCACGCAACACTTCAAAAGCCAAGTAAACGCAAGATTACTTAAATTGGTTACTAACTTTGAATACCACATCCTGAAGCCGCCTTGGATACACTAGATTTTGATCTATGCATGTAGACTTGCAACCTCAACGGCGAGAAGTCTAAGTTTTCTGGGTATCTGTAACATGAATCAAAATTTGACGCCATTTCAGGTAAAATACTGCCAATAAAATATTTAACAGGTTCTGTGGAGCCTCAACTTGGACGCGAGTAATTATCAATTAGAGAGGTACACAAACATCCCATTTGTGGAGCTAAAAAGTAGACTCTTTTTTAAGAGTCCCAAATTTAGGTGGCTGAGCATTCCGGGTCTGTTTGATGTGCCAAAAAGCATGAGACCAAAGCGCACGGAAACGCGAAAAATGCAAATATGAGGTTGCCCATCACGTGTAGAGCATAAAGTGACCAAATCTAACCGCGCTACACCGTGAAGGCGATAGCCACTGGCTACAATTACATAACTGAAAAATCTGATCTTCTCTAGGCCAAAACAATAAACCACAAGAACACTACTTATCTACGCCTTGATTAGCTAGCAAATCTATGTCAACATTTCCGGCTTGATAGCACTCGGAAACGATCACGTCATCCTGCCAGTACAAAATACGCAGTTACTGCAGCCGTAATTGTGCAGAAGCGCTCGCTAAATTAGTACATGCTGTATCACAAACTAGAGCTCGATAGTCTGAATTACGCACTTAATCACGGCATCCTGTCAAAACACAAAAACATACAGATGTATTTTGCAGAACGCGTGTAAAAGTGCGCCTCGAAAGCATATCGGCAAGTGCTATTTTAAGGTAAGCATTCGATCTTCGTGGGGAATTTTGGCTTATGAAGTCACATTATTGGGTTTTCCGCAGAAGTCTTTTTACTGGAACGCAAGACTCCAGAAGAAGACTTGGAGAAATGATCGAACGACTTTTGATTGTGCTATTTTTGAGCTGCGCCCCTAAAAGTCACCAGAGCGTTAGTCAGTGAATGATACACAAATTTCAACGGTAGTATGCGTGGGTTTATCGAAGGTGAGTATACCGCAAAGTGCTACAAGAATACGCAAGCGTGGTTCAAAAACGAGCAAATTCCGGCCAATATAATGGCATATACGCACTGATGCTAAAAGAGAAGACGTATAAGCTTTGGGGCTTAACTTGAAGATGTACAGGCCCGCAGACTTTAAGAAGAAGAGTGAAAGTACACACGCTAAAAAGTCTACGATGAGCCACAAATAGTAACAGGCATCGATAAGTATTTTGTGGTATTTTCTTACGAGGGTATCCAAAAACTGAGAATTTCTTGATAGACAGAGATGTTGAGAGTACCAAACTACACACATTATCTCGGATTCATATCCATTCTATATGCTATCAGGCCAACATAGCTAACTTTAAAGCGGGTTTTTTTGAACATTAGCTGATTCTTCAGTATCGTTATGCAGAAGCTCTTATGGTCGCTAGACACGCTGTAACCGCGACACAGGATTGCTAGAGTAACTGGAAAATGGTTTCAGATCAGTTATTGATCGCGTTGCGGCTTCTGCTTAGGTGAGCAGATCGCGGGGCTACATGAGCGCGGGTTTGTGGTCTAACTGGTATTTTTGAGCGTAGAAGAAATTGTAAGTAAGTGGGCGTAGTGAACTTGGAGAACAGGGATGAAAAAGAAAGTTAAGCGACTATCAGTGAGATACAGGGGTAATGAGCAGGCTGAGCTGTAGGTTAATGAACGTAGGCTGTATAAAAATACAAGTTCTTGAAAATGAAAGATGGATGAGTGAGTAGTATTTAAACCGAAGGCATGCTTTTGAATAGAGGATTGGAGCTTTTTGAAGAGCAGGTTTTTAAAAGTTAGATATCGAGGTATTTAGGAATTTGCAATTAGGAAGTGGTCGTGTTATTAAAATTATATACATAACGAATGCACCATCTAATGCAGTGCTTAATAAAGTTAAATTTACCAACTAGCACTAGGAGAAGCGGAAGAATGCAAAGGCCCATTTATGCCCGCTGAAAGAGTCAATAGCAGACTGACGTTACTTTAAACGCTCATCCAACTTCGGACAGAAGCCGCGCCTCTAGATGTACTGGTGGCAGCGACTTCTTTGCTCAACTTTTCGAGATTGAGCCCAACCATAGTTGACTGGAACCAATTATCAGCATGCATCGCCTTCAAATTAAGGCCACAGGTCCAAAACCATCTCAATTAGGTTTCACCCCTGTACAATCGCGTCTCCTCTGTATATCCATCCCTTTCTTCTCGCATTGGTCTATTATATCGCCTTGTTTTACTGGGCATTTTCCGACCTGTACTCGCTAAAACAGACCGACAGGTTGACACCACCAAACCCAAACGAATTGCACAAAGCATGGCGAATCCGCATCTTACTGCCTTCTCCTGCAACGTAGTTAAACGCGAATTTCGATTTGTCATCCTCTGAGTGTCCCCCCACATTTTCAAGATTGAGCGTGGGAGGCGCAATTTGCTCCTGTATTGCCTTAATGGTAAAGATCAGCTCGACTGCACCAGCAGCACCCAATAAATGGCCTGTAGAGCCCTTTGTCAGCGACACTGCAAGTGTCCTCTTGCCGAAAAGCCTTGAGATAGCGTTGTTTTCTGCCCTGTCGCCGATCACAGTGGAGGTGGCATGTGCATTGACGTAGTCGATGTCGTCTACAGCCAAACCACTGCGTTGCACAGCCATGTGCATCGCCTTGAACGCACCCTCTCCATCCTCCCGAGGTGCAGTGATGTGATTAGCATCACCACTCAAGCCGTAGCCAGTTACTTCTGCGAGTATTGGCGCTGAGCGCGCAACAGCACTATCCAAACTCTCCAATATAACCATGCCGCACCCTTCACTGAGAACAAACCCACTGCGGTTCGCATCGAAAGGTCTACTGGCCAGTGTTGGGTCTTCGTTGTATGCTGTGGCCAAGGAGCGCGCTCTTGCGAACCCTGCTAGCGCCAATGGGTGTATAGACGACTCTGTACCACCACACACCATAGCGTCCGCATACCCATTGCGGATGAAGTTGTAGGCGTCCCCAATGGCATGGAGTCCAGTCGCACATGCGGTGGAAACTGAGTGCAAAGGACCCTCGAAGCCGTACTTTATGGAAACGTTCCCTGCGGCCATGTTTGTGAGGAGCTTGGGTATGAAGAGCGGCTGCACCTTGCGATATCCGCCTGAACTAAATGCAACCAGGTTCTCGTATACGTCATGGAACGATCCGATTCCACTTCCGATAGCGACACCTATTTTTGACCTGTCAATGCTTTGGGGATCGATTTGTGCGTGTGAAAGTGCCTCTGCGGTGGCTACAAGCGCATACTGTGCGAAAAGCGCCATTCTTCGCAGTTCTGAGCGCTCAAGGTGTTCGTCACAATTCCATGAGGGCACTTTTCCCACGACTTTGGCAGGGATTTCAGCCCATCCTTTGTCGTAATTGGGGAGTGTAGTGGTTGAGATGAGACCGGATTTACCTCGAAGAAGGTTGGTCCAAGATGAGGTTACCGATGTTCCAAGGGGAGATATCATACCGAGACCGGTAACAACTACTCGGGTCATGCTGAGAAGGAAAGATTTGAGACTTGGGGTGTTTGCGGGGTTTTTTGGTTGGTTTTTGGTTTTTATGTTTGAGTTTGATTTGCTAAACAGTTTGCATTTGGACAAGACGATTAAATCAAGGAAGTCGATGGCAAAATAATTGGGCTGTGAGGTTATTTGAGAGATGCCTATTGGTTGGGGTGATATGTTGGAGTAGTTGGATACGATTGAAGCTAATTGAATATGGTGTTTTTGGAGCTCACTGAAAGTGGTATATTGGCAGATCATATAGTAATATATCCGTAGTCGACCAAAGAACGCTTTGAAGGTGGTTGATGTATCTTTGCAATGCTTGAAGGATAACTATGTTGCAAAAGATTAATAGTCCAGCGTTTACAGATTAACGCCATGTGATATTGTCTGACACTGAATCAGACGAGAATCTAATCATTTCAGACTTACTCGTTTACCCATCAGCTTAGACATTCATAGATGACTGAATCAAAAGAGCAAGCTTGAAATCCCAGACATAGCGTATATTGGATTTTGTGACGTTACTTGGCCAAAACTAGACCTATTAGGTTAACACTTTCCATCGATATCAAGGTTTCGGTCATTGAAGATCAAAATTTTAAATGACTGGAGTTCCCCAACTCCTGCCACTCCTTTTAAGCTTGAAACCAGTTTCCTCAAACACTCCTTAAGCTCTCTGTTTTCTAGCGCTTGAGATAGTGGAATTATACTTAGGACCATTTAAATCTAAAAGAGGTTATTAGGATAGTAACCAGCAGGGCATCCACGCAAAATTTCTCAAAGTCAAAAAATGGCCTATCCTGTACGCAAGCAATAGGGGACTCGGACGAAAACATTATGACAAGCCGTTTGAATTCTGCAAAGTTTGTGCGTGCTGGTATCTTAAGCACTGTTGGAAATCTCTACACCTTAAACACTTACATAAGCACCCTAATCATTTAGATGCTAATGCCACCAAAGTATTTGTAATACAAGGAACTATTTCGATGTTTTGAAGACTTGAAGTTTGGAAGTCAATAGCTTTTGACGTCGTTCTTCGCAGCCATTTATCGTAAATCATGCTGATTTTTTGTTCCTTGTGCAAGTGGGTTTTCCAGAAAGACTTCATGACCAGTGTCCAAATTATTTGATCATCTAATATTTCTAAGAAGCTGAAGTTGATGAAGAGATTTTCACAAGCCCAACTTTATGTTGACCGACATTATGTAATTTCTTCACGTCTGAGTCCAAGGCTTTAGAAATAATCTGACGTCTTTTAATCGTATTGATTTTCTTTAGTTCTTGCTACTCTTGGCACTACATTGAGTTGCATATTTGATTACATAATTTTCGCAGCCAATTTCACAAGTCTTTAAGTGATCTTTTGATGAGGATACATCTGTGTGCGGGTCACATTCAACCATACAAAAATATATATGATAAGGTACAAGTGCATATCCAATTATATTAACAAACGTATCTGATGCTAGTGATTTAGATCGTTATTAGATGCAGTTGTTATTCTAGCCAGTCATTCTTTCATCATTCTTTTATCCAGTCATTCTTTTATCCAGTCCTTTTATCCAGTCATTCCATCAAGTAATACCTCTATCCAGTTACTCAGTGATCCTTTTGTGATGATTATTTCCCGTCGCCATCTCCCAACCAGTCTCTGTACACAAAATACCTCTTTTCATCGCCCACTATAAAATTCCTCACGTCATGCAATACACTCTCGTCTACACGCTCGGCCGCCAACCTGAGCCACTCCTCAAAAAAGCCACTAGTCGCAACACTGGTTCTCTTTAACTCCCCTGTCTGTTTTTGCCCTTTCAAAAAATCCTTCAAATGGACCACTTTCAAATTCTGGTCAGCCGCACCGCTCTTTTTCCCTTCCTTTTTGACCCTCCGCTCATACTGCTCAAAATCAACAAGCACCTTCTTCAAACCAAGATATATGCTCTCCTTTTCCCGTCTGGGGAGATCGACCTCATTGATGTCAGCCACGTGTTTGCCGTAAAACTCCGCAAAAAGCAGCTTTTTCACCTCCTTCTTGTGCTCTTGAAGAAACCGGAGTAATTGTAGCCTCGGACTCACCAGGAGTGATTCAGGCTCTTCAGCATGGTCGCATTCCGATACAGACCGGCACCACTCGTCGAACGCTGCCTCGCGTTGTGATGACCCCAACGAGAAGTACTCGGGATGCTGCACAAACTCACTTGCCAATTCTTCTTCAACGATGCTCCATGGATCGTAAACTGAGATCCTTTCCTTATAGGTATCGAGAAGCGACATGAATTCGGAGGAGCTAGGGGTTTCGACAGAAAGATCGAGCGAAATGGGCAGGTCAGCAGAATCTTGATTATCTGCTTGAAGTTTGTTATCACTGTGATCCTCATTACTATTTTCATCTTCATCTTGCTTGTCAGTTTCGTCGTCATTCTCGTCGTCGCTCTCATCACTTGAGTAACCCAGCACCAAACCAATCTTTCCTTCAGTATTCTTTTCTTCGGTATTCTTTTCCTCTATCAAAATGTTCTCCTCGCGCAAAAGATTCGCTATGAAATCATCCCTCTCCTTTTCCGTACCGAAATGCTGTTCGGGTTCCAGTTCCGTGTCATAGTCGGATTCCTCGCTTTTTGCGTTGTCCTGGATATTCCCCAGTTTTGAACTTTCCCTAGCATTCTGTGTCTCGCGTTCCAGCACGAAATACTCCTCGAAACTCAATCCCCTAACTGCTGCACTCAAAACACCCACCTCATCAAATGAGATGCTCTTCACGAACTCGTCCAAGTCGATTTCGGGGTGGGCACGGCTGAGGTCGTCTAGCTGCCAGTAAGACTTGCGGAGATGCGGATTGAAGTAGAAGTGTCCGTTATCTGTGAATATGATGCGCCACTCCGCGTTTTGGCCGGGCACATCGTATGGTATTTTGTATTGGTAGCGTGCAGACATGCAGAAATAAAATAGGGCTGAAAGTCGAAGAACGAGTAGCGAAAAGTCGGAGTTCAAGATGAAATGATTGAACTGAAGGGGATCGTGAAGAGCAAGTTTGCTTAAGGAAAAATGATCATTGGAAGAGAGGAAAATTTGATGGAGTAACTCAAGGCAGTGTAATTAAAATGGGTTGTATCAAGAAGGTTGGATGAGGAGTTAAATCAAGAGTGGAATAAAGGGTTGAACAAGGGTTCAACAAAACTATATAGCGTATATAGTCGAATCAAAAAGTCGTATTAAGAGTCATATTGATAAAAGAGAAGTCAATAACAGGGGAAGTCGGATAGAAACAAGTTGACTGACATGAGTGGAATTGGAGAGGAAAAGAAAAAGCGCAAGATCAAAGATTACCAAAGAATCTGAAAACAAAGTTGTAGCGCGAATTTTCACCTGACTGTCACCAAGGCTTTTACAACTTGAGACATCTCGAGAGAGGCAGGAAAGCTAATAGTTCTTTTCAGATACTAGAGTAGGGTGCATGCAAGTATTGTTTTCACTACTGCCCCAGATTTGCTACATATCAGTCTCTCTGAAGTCCGAATATAAACCGTCCCTTAACTCCTCTCTTGTCATTCTCTGCGGTTTCCTTCATAAACTGCCCCCCAAGCAAGGCTACCACTTTGATCCTTGATGCAATATTCTCTATAATGCGTTCTTATCTCCATGGACCCCACTCATAGTCTTCCTTCATACAGTCACTAGTCTTTTCATTATGACGTAATCCTACTACCATATACGAATTCCACTTGTTCCCCTCACACGTCCTTCTACGCCTCATAACCCGTTGTCCTATTCAGCCAGTGAATGGCAAATGCTAACTAATGAGAGAGTGAGGGTGGGCCTTTTCCACTCCCGCACTTTGGTTGTCATTTCTTGCAGTTACTTTAGTTTTTGGTTTCCCTATTTCCTTTCTTGCTCATCCCAGTCCACTCAGTGATATGATTCTCAGAATTCGTATCTCAACTGGTGATGTTTACCCTGAGTAGAAAATTTCCGTTAAACACATTTCGTATGTCGGTGAGTGTCTTCAGTCAAGTTGTTGTGAGCTCTTATTCAACTGATATACTGACTGTCGCATTCCCAGTTATGTACTCCTCCCTGGCTCCGTCGGCAAGCTACAGCGAGCAGCTCACCAATAGTCAGTTTTCTCCAACTCAACTAACCAACATATTCACAGACATCTTCATGCGCTTCTTCTCAGGAGTCTCGTACACCTCCCCCTTCAAAGTGCCCAAAACCTTTTCCATCTCAATGTGTACGTTGCGGGGCTGCAGGTCGGTGACTTCATCACCAACGACGTCTTCATCGCTCGAGTTGCGCCGTGCGGCCTCACCTTCCCTCGGCTCCATGTCCCCCCGCTTGTACAGCTTCCGTATCCTGCTGACAGCGAGTTCCGACCCCTCGTGCAAGTTCTTTGCATGTCTGAGAAGCAAGTCCCTTCGCGAAAACGGCCTCGAGCATATTCCACACGTGAAAGGCTTCAACTTGTTGTGCGTGGACAAGGTATGCCTGGTGAGGTGCTCCTCACGGGTGAATGCGCGTTTACATTGGTCGCAGTTAAATATGCGCGGGTTCCCCAGAGGTGTCTTGGTGCCGTAGTTAGTTTGTGTATCTAATAGCTCTTCGGAGGTGAATGTGGAGTTCATATTCGCATATGAATCAAAGTGCGACTTTCTTATTTTTATATCTTCCCCACCTTTTTTTGCTTTCAGTGGAGGGGTGCTTTTGTGTCACCTTCCCCGCGCATCTGGGCTCGATGATTCCGAAAGGGGGGTAACGCCGGATGTGAGGGAGAACAGAAGAGGATGGGATGCTTGTGCGCGATGACGAGGGACGGGGCTGTTTCGAGGTGGTGCTGTAGAGGTGGGTTGTTGCATTGGCTGTGTGTGTTGGAACTGTGCTTTTCATGGGAGTTTATTGGGCTGCATGCAATTTATTGGACGAGTCAAGAACGCTAAGAATTCCGGTGGTTCGGAGAGGGGGAGGTTGCAGTGTAGGGCTTCATAGTGAGCCAAGCTGAGTGCAAAGGGTTAGGAAAGCTTTACGGAAGTGTGGGGATGTGCAAGATGATGAGTGATTACAAGGCAAGAGGAAGGTGGACAAAAGCTGTACGAACAATAGCATGGGTCAAGGGAACAAAAGCAAGTTGAATGTTTGGCAAACCGAACGACCTTGATAGATGTATTGAGTGAACCTGGGTGAATTTTCCATCAGCATAAGCCTTTATGGGTGTGTTTGCTTTGACGTGCTTTGACATTCTAGGTGTCACGGCAAGAATGGGACAGTTTGCGATTACAATGGCTTTTGTGAGTGTAATTATTGGGTGGTATTCGCGACGAGCTTCACGTGCACCAGAGAAGTTGGTGAGGCAGATACGGGGGCGGTGAGGCCAGAGATTGTGTAAGGTGCAGCGGGTGGGTGGGTAGCCGTGTCTAGAAGGGACAGAAGGGCGTTTACACAGGCTACATGGAAAGGCGTGGCTTAGAACAGGGTGGAAGAAGCCTGTTCGTAAAGTATTTTTTCAACACTGTGACATAAAACTGTAACTCAACGTCCATCTGATGTCTTCACTAAAAACTCGCTAAGGAGAGGGTGAGCACCAGTACAGTCAGTGGCTTCGCACACCATGCAATACTCAGGTGAGCCGTATTTTTAGAACCTATTGATGGGGTTTGTGTCATGGTGCACGTTGTTAGGGTATTGGCGAGGTGCATGCGAGGATAAAGGATGTAGCTCCGTTTGTAATTGGTTAAATCACCCGATTGGCCGACGGTACACTTAATTGGTCAGTCGTGTGGAACCTACCGAGGATCACCTGGGTGTTGAGACGATCTCAACAAGGATGGAGTGATGCCGAATGCAATTGTTGAGCTGAGCTCAATAGATTGAAAGGGTCCACACTATGGGCTTCTGCAAATGGAGAGCTGCTCCCATTCCGCCTTTCTAGTTTATTTCATCCAAAACGAGCGGCTGCGAATTAAGGGGATTTGCGGTTGAATTAAGGGATTTGACGGAAGTAGCACTACAAGAGTTTTTGCTGTGTTTCCACCAGAGCAAGTGTTTAGTGAAAGCTTAATCAATGACTTGTGAATAATTTTCATGATATGCTGGTATTAAGCAGCACCGAGCCCTTCTAGTGACTATACTTGGTGCGATTGCAGACAAGATAATTCAGGATGAGATGTTGTTTTGGCAGACCACTATTCAGCTGAACCCCCTATATTCCTAGTACTTTAAGTGATTTCAAAAGCTGCTTACTAGATTGAAGAAATCCCATTTCATTAAATATCACCAAGTCACTATTGGCACTTTCTAAATACCACCTCCTTTCTTACTTGCTTTTCACTCGGTCAGTCAGCCAATCTCTTTCTTTCTTTAACATCGTCCTCGTATGCCTTTATCACAAGCCCGACCGCCATATGCACCAACATGACGTCATCTACACACTTCACGTTATTCAAATCCTCAGAGAAGTTGTTGTCGAGCAGCATCTCCGACTGAAGACGCCCAAAAATAGATGTTTCCCTCAATTCTCCAATCGGAACACCTCCCTGGTACAACTGTGGCCCAGGAGAGAACACACTCGGCCTCAACAAATTCAGCAAGTTGTAGGCGGAGTCTTTCTTCAATTTTCCGGAATCTTCATCATAGTCTTCTGATAGCGAAAAGGCAACCTCCCCCTCCATACGGAAGAGAGTATAGTTGAAAAAATTATATCCAAACTTGCGGTAGTTGATCCATCTATACACAATACCGCGATACTTGTAATCGACAATCGGCAAGATGTGGTGGTAGAAAAGGATCACCTTCTCTCCGCCAACGAAGGTTATGGTGTACTTACTGTACTTCAATCTGATACTCTTCTTGACCTCGAAAAACTCCTCGGTGTCCCGGTTCTTATCAAAAGGGCCCTGTGGAAGGACGCTTCTGCGGCCTTTCATAAACTTTCCCGGCAGCCAGCTCTTTTTCGAGGTTAGTATCGGCATAGCGTAGCCTTGGCTCTGTAGCTGTGCGGCCATGGCGTTGTTGTTTTTGCTGCCCAAAGCCTTGAACTGATTGTACGCATCCAAAGACGGAAAGATCGCGAGAGAACCCGTGAAAAAGGCATTTACCACTGGGAATCGTTGCCGTCTAGTTCCCACATATTGCGGAGGGTCACAGTTCTTGTCGTCTGGGAATTCGACTGCTTTTTCGGGTTGCTGAGGACTAGACGCGCCATATGATGGAGGGAGGCCGGACATGGAAAGTGGTTAGTAGAGTTTATTTTCCGCAGCCAACATGCTGAATGACTATAATAGAATCTCACACAAAGTGAATAGCTTCGTATTTCCATATATGCAGGTTTGTGTATGTTTAGCCGGTATGGTTGGGTATAAAGGTGTATGAGGGTGGTACCGCTTGCATCTGTATAGGGCTTCTAGGTGGGACTACGTATTATATGCACTCTTGGGCCATTGGCATCTTACAGAAGGATAGTTCTTATGAAGAAGTTCTAGGCAATATAGTTACGGGTTGGTATTTTGGCCATTGGGGTTGGAATGAGGCTTGGTCGAAGAGAGCGTATATTGGGGATTATTGCATATCGGACTGTGGTGTGGAGTAACATGGGACAACCATTAGGTTTTTAAAAAATTGTCTAGGCTTGTTCGTTGCACGGCGCTATTCACAAGCAATGTAAACGAATCAGTGAAGAGCGAACTGGCAAGTTAGTATTGACAGTTAGTGGTTTATAAACTACCAGGTAGTCAGATACATGCACTAACAGATAGCAGTTGGTGATAGTGACACATGAGATGTGAGTTGATGATCCATAACAGTCATATATCACTGATGAAGTAACTATACATGAATTAATCAGTTGTCTGCATATCAGTACCAAGTAATAACAATCATACATCGCCACCACGAGCAGATGCCTGTCTTGGACTCCACCCAACAACAACCCGGCTCACCAAACTACTTCTCGGGCAAAAGCAATAATGTCTTCTGTAAACATTACCACCCCGTTTTATTCTTCTTTATCTTCTTGAAGGTGCCTTGATCACACCTTCTCATCCCCGAGTGACCAGCCTGCATTTACCGTAGATCATACCGTCACCACGTAGAGTAGCCATCGCCCAAATTGCCCCTGGCTTCTTCTACGCCCGTTTTCTCTTCGCTGCATTCGCTCCCCTTACCTCTTTTCTTTCCTGTGCATCTTCAATTCGATCTTTTTTGCTTATCGCCCCCATGTCTACGCACCAGGACACATTCCTACTGCGCGTTTTTGGCTTGCATTCTGTCTATAACCAGGTCAATGAGACGTTCCCATACGATTCCAACCTCGAAGAGGACGAAGAGAGCATCATGCTCACCGATATGGGCCGATCACGTCCCATGAGGCGACCCCAAAGAACCCCCGCTCCCAACTTGCTTGATTCAGAAAGCGATACCGATGGCTCGGACGCTGAGAGAGACGATTTCGGTGCATCGGGACCACGAAATTCTGGCCAGGATTCCTACAAGATACCGTCTACACGTCAGAGCGCCACCAACATCAACGCCAATCTTAACTTCTCCAAAACCATCCCCAACTTCTCCAACAGCGACACAACCCCCAACCTCAACAATCCAATAAGCTCCATAAAAGAATCCAAATCCATCCTACCAGTGTACAATAAGCCTTTCCAGCCAAAAAGAGTGGTGGTGCACCCCAAAGAAAGGGCACTCTACCTCTGGGCAAACATCATAAACATGGATGAGTTCCTCACCGACATCTACTACTACTACCGCGGAAAGGGTATGCTCAATATGGTAATCACGCGGCTTGTGGACCTCGTGATCCTCGTGTTTGTTCTCGGCTTCACGGTGTTCCTCAAGTGGGGCGTCGACTACGCGCAATTCGACAACAAAAGCACGCATCTCACTCTCAGTGACATGGTAATCGACGGCTTCATCTGGAAGATTCCGTTTGCCGTGCAGTTTCTCCTTTTGGGGTTTGCCGCGTACATCGTGCTCCGGCTCATCCAGCTCTACTTTGACTATACCTATAAACTACGCGAGATTCATAACTTTTACCGCTATCTCATAGGCCTCAGCAGCGACGACGAGTTGATGACTATCTCGTGGAAAACCATTGTCGAGCGCCTCATGTTGTTGAAGGACTACAATAGCTTGACAAGCACCGGATGGAGCGATCTCAACTCAAAGGTCCGGCTCAACGCACATGATATCGCCAATCGTGTGATGCGCAAGGAAAATTACATGATTGCGCTCATCAACAAAGACATTCTTGACTTGAATGTGTTTGGGTCTGCGGGCTCACGCGGAGTCTTGTTGACTAAGACCCTTGAGTGGAACTTGAAGCTCTGCATCAACAACTTTGTTTTCACATCCGATGGGCAAATCAACCCACAAGTTCTCAAGGACCACAACCGCAACCAGCTTGCACTGGAGTTGCAGCTGCGCTTCAAGATGGCGGCCATCATCAACTTGTTGTTGTGCCCGTTTATTGTGGTTTACTTTGTACTCCTTTACTTCTTCCGCTACTTCAACGAGTACAAGTCCAACCCGCTGCTGTTACTTGGGCTCCGCCAGTATACACCTTACGCAGAGTGGAAGTTGCGCGAGTTCAATGAGCTCCCGCATTTTTTCATCCGCAGGCTCCATCTTCTGATTGGCCCTGCCAACACCTACATCAATCAGTTCCCGCGTTCGTTTCTTGTGGTCAATGCCATGACCTTGGTCAACTTTGTGCTGGGCGCGTTTTTGGCGAGCTTGGTTGTGATGGGTCTCTGGTATGAGGACGAGGATCATAGTTTCTGGCTGCTTGAAATCACCAATGGCAAATCGGCGCTATTCTACATCAGTATTTTTGGTACCATTTGGGCTGTGACTTCTAACAGCGATGGGAGGTCCCAGGAGCAAAACGGGACCACGCTGCTGTACGTGTATGATCCCGAGGCCAGTTTGCGGTATGTATCTCAGTTTACGCACTATTTGCCAAGCTCATGGAATGGGAAACTCCATACTGTCCAGGTCAAGGGAGAGTTTTGTGAGTTGTACTCTTTGCGTATAGTCGTGATTCTTTACGAGATCTTGAGTTTGGTAATGACCCCGTTCATCCTTTGGTTCAAGGTTCTGCGCAGTGCCGGTGCTGTAATAGACTTTTTCCGCGACTTCCTGATTCATGTCGATGGCTTGGGTTATGTGTGCTACTTTGCGATGTTCAACTTTGAGGAAAAGGACAAAAACATGATGTCTGGGAACAGGAGGGAACGCAAGGCCAGTTTGAAGAAGGAGCAGGTCGTGAACTTTGCTGCGGACCTACAGCGGCCCCTGAGGGTTGACTCTGACGACGATGATGCCGAGTTGGTAGGGGACTACTACCACGATGACAAGATGGTCAAGAGCTACATGTACTTCTTGGAGAGCTATGGTGCTAAGGGTGGAGCACTGGCTAAGAATACCAAAACAGGCACAAGCGTGAGTGATGCTGCTTCGGGTAGTTTCAGCGAGTACGGCATAAATTACAAGGAGGAGGTGGTGGAGGGAAAGCCTGGGAAGAAGGGTGGAGTGTTTGGGATGCTCAACCAATTTTACAAGCAAGACGGGATGAGGAACTAGGGGGAGTAGTTAATTGCGGCCTCCCTTGATTGAGCATGATAAATGATTTTGAAGTATATGGGGAACAGCGCGAAGATGAAGAAATTAGACTGAACTGAAGAATCCAGAGGAGCTGTAATTCACTACCTTCCGCCTGATATCCACCATTCATTTCCAGACGATTTCGTATGCTCATTCAATCTCCCTGCACGTTCAGCTTTCTGTTTGCTAGTTTCAAAAATTTTGTCTATCGACTATTTGAACGCGTGCAGATGCATGAAACAGAAACCAACTCGCACCTCTCGTGGCTCTTCACAAGCTTAGGTGCCAAATGAATTAACTCTCATCTCAATTTAGTCAATTGACCACTGCTGGTTTGTGGTAAAAAAAAATGCTGTGTATCATCCTAAATTCAACGATGAATGGATCGGTTACTGAAAAAACACTTGCGAATTGTTTTCAAGACCCAAGAGGATTCAGTATTCATGTATTACCCAGTATATCAGAGTATATTCAAAAGAGTGACTTAAATAGAATATCCACTAGATAAAGGTGAAACCTGAATATGTGAAAATCCAACTTTAAGTACCTGCACATAATTAATGGCTGCAACCGCCAAACTCGAATCTTTATGGCGCTCATTTAGGGTCAACTGCTATTAAAACCAAACGTTTCCCGAGCCATATAGTTTGAAATTATTATGGTACATAACTGCTTCCTTTAACCATACTGTTAATCACATTATATCTTGCGCATCGTTTCTTTAGTGCTCACAAGTTGTGTGCGGATGAAATTCCTTTTCCATTAGTCCCGGCCCATCCTCGCCTCCTTAGAGCACTTCATTGGTACAGCTTGTTTATCTACTCATATTTGTTTATCTACTCATGTTCCTCTATCATCTACCACTTTCTACTTCCATTACCCATAATCCTGTAAAACTTACCAATTACTTGACTTTATCGTTGATCTTCCTTCACACTTTTACCGGAATATACTCCGGCTTCACTCACTTAGATACACTTGTGCTCCTGTAAACATTACACTCGCTGCTCCATCCACTTATTTCCACTTTTATCTTTTATCTTTTTTTCACCTCATCTCATCATGGCTGGATCGCAGCTTAAGCAGCTCAAGGCAGCACTCAAAAACCAGGGCCTCATTGGGCAAACCAACCAAAAGAAGAAGGGAAAGCGCACCCAGACACCCTCCGAGACACGCCGTGATGACAAAGCCAAAGTAATTAACGGCATCCGTACACAGTTCAACCAGTTTGATCAGCACTTCAACCGCACAAAGCACGATGTTTCTGTGATATCCGGTGGAAAATTTGTCAAAGCCGGCTCTAAGCAGCATAATGATGCTACTCGCCACAAGTCGTCTGTCCAGAAGACCATGAGTGCGCAGTATGACCTCGAGAAAATGCAAAAGAACAAGAGCGGTGGGCTTGTGGACCGCAGATTCGGAGAAAACAACAAGAACATGCTGCGTGAAGAAAAGATGTTGGAGCGTTTCACGCGTGAAAGACAGGGAAGCGCCAAGAAGAATGTGTTTTCTTTGGGTTCCGATGATGAGGACGACGAAGAAGGTGGATTCACATTGACACACGGTGGAAGAGCGTTGGAGGACGAGGACATGGGAGATTCAGGCAAGCGTTACCTTGATGAGGAGCCAGAAGTTCCAGGCCGTAAAAAGAGCAAGAAGGAAGTGATGCAGGAGGTCATTGCCAAGTCCAAGTTCCACAAACAAGAGAGACAGAAGGCATTCAAGGCCGCACAAGAAGACATCATGGACTTGGATGAGGACTTTGGTGATATCATGGACGAAATGCGCAATGTCAAGCCTGCCAGCAACCAGTTCAACCCAAAAACAGAGGAAGAAATCGCATACGACTCCAAGGTTCGTGAATTGACTTACGAGAGAAGAGCTGTTCCTGCAGACAGAACCAAGACCGAGGAGGAGCTCCAAAAGGAGAGGGAAGAAAAGATGAAGAAGTTGGAGGCAGACAGGATGAACAGAATGAGTGGTGTTGTGGAAGACAGAGAGCATGAGGCTGATGATTTGGATGATTTCTGGGCAGGAAGTGATGACGAAGAGGGATTTGCTGTTGGTGAGGCTGGTGAACCTTCTGACTCTGAAGAGGAGCTGAGTGAAGAGGAAGTTGGCGGCAGACCAAAAACTGTTAGAGCGCCTGCAGTCTTCATGCCTGCAACGCAGAAAGCCCTTGAGGAGGCTCTTGCCAGTGTAGATGCCGAAAAGCAGCCATCATACATCAAGAAGATCGTGGAAACCTACAAGCCGCATTTGGCCGAGGGCAACAAGGAGAAAATGAACCAGTTTGTGGGTGTTCTCTTCCAGCACATTTTGCACATGGCCAATGCCCCCAAAGCCAACCAAGCACTCGTTGAAGACTTCATCAAAATTACCAAGAAATTGGCCGAGTCTTATAATGAGACAATTGTGGCCGTTATCAGAGAGGAAATTGAAAGCATTCAGGCCCGCGTACAATCTGACAAGGGTCTTTTAAAGCGCGACTTGGTGTTCTACGTATTGGTTGGCTATATCTTCTCTACTTCTGACCACTACCACTTGGTTGTGACTCCTACACACATTCTCATGGCAGAAACTTTGTCACGCTTGCAATTCCTGGGGGATGCCACCTTGCAGCAGATTGCACAGGGAGTGTTTGTGTCGGACATTTTCCTCAACTACCAGCGATTGTCCAAGAGGTACATTCCTGAGATGATCAATTTTGTGGAGAAGAGTTTACTCTTTCTTGTGCCAGAACCTTCAAAGCTCGCACGTCTGGGTTTGATTTCTACCAGCATGCAGCCTAAGGACTTGGAAAAGGCCGTGGCTTTGGCTGGTACCTCGTTGAACAAGACCGCAAAGTTTAGTGATGTAGATGGTGCGTTTGCAATGGACGACTTGGTGAAGGTGCCTTCCTCAGATGCATTCAAGTTCCGCTTGTTGATCAAAATCTGTGAGGTGATTGACAAATTTGTGTCTCTTTACAGGGACACGAGCATTTTGCTTGAGATTATCAACCCCTTGTTGGCCATTTTGAAGCACACGATCAAGTACTTTGGAAGTGAATTTTCAAAGGTCGTGAGCCCACTTTTGTCCAAATTGACTGCAATTGCAGCCAATTTCACGCGTAAGCCATTGGCCTTACAGCTGCACAAACAAGTTGCAATCAAGACTTTTGCACCAAAGTTCGAGGACAACTTCAACCCAGACAAGAAGTCTTACGACGACAACAGGGAGCGCCAGGAGGCCAACAAGGTTCGTGCAGAATTGAAGAAGGAGAAGAAGGGTGCATTGAAGGACATCAGACAAGAGCTGCGCTTTGTTGCTACTAGAAGAATTGAGGAGAAGAAGAAGATGTACGAGGACTACCACAGAAAGATGGCTAATATTGTGAACACCATCTCGACGGTGGAGGGTGCAGAGAAGAACCAGTACGAGAGGGAGAAGAAGATGAGAAAGGGAAAGAAGTAATGAATACTGGCAAGGTAATGAAAAGGAAGTGAGTTTATTGTGACTGAACAAGAACGGATTCTCATGAGGAGATCAGCACGTACGCGAGAATTTCCGAATGAGGGCATTTCAAATGGAACACGGGTTTCGGCTGAAAGCTCATCCCGGTCTACAAAGGAAAGACTGGGAGATGGACAAATCTAATAGACAGATATATTTAATGCAGACGTAGATCACAGAAGGAGGTAAGCACCATTTTGTGCATACAGAAGTACTAAATAAGAGGTAGTAAGTGGGTGTTTTTTCGAGGTACGGCCACAACACCCCAAGCTTCCTCTAAATACAAGAATGCTCGTTGAAAAACTTACGTTCTTAGACCTTTTATTATCGTCCAGGTAAGCACCTTTTTTGTGCGCAATAACGTCTGCCGTTGATCACTTTGGCATTTTCTGTGGGTCTCGAACCATTCCTGAGATGACAAAGCAATCACAGCTGGGTTCTGCAGGGCTATACATGCTGTGTTCCATGCATGCAAGCACAAAAGTGATTGTTAAAAAATGAAAATTGCACTAGTGCGATATAACAGATTGTTTACTCGCTCCTCTTTTGGGGAATATCGCCCACTCGCTCCGACTATAACTTGTATCAATCCGGGGGTATTTGCTATTGTCTTTCCACTCACGGTACGTGTTTTTCACCTCTGCTCGTCAATCCGCCAGGCGGCAAAAATTCCTTTTCTATTAAGGTTCAGGCTAAATAGTACTGCAATTCTATTTCACTTTTGTTTTGGTAACAAAATCCAGTTTCAGGGTGGGCCGTTTCTGGTGTGGTAGCACTTCCATGATTAGTGCACAAAATGTACTTGTGTTAAGGTACCGTAGAAGCACCTTTGAAGCGAGGAAGCCTGCGAAAAACCCTGCGAAAAACCATTGACATGAAACGCTTGTAATGAGGAGCCCTAAGCGGAGCTTCAAAGTGAAGTACCCAGTAAAGCACCGGCAAGCGAACTTTTGAAACTTGAAGACTTACCAAATAAAAATCGAAGCTTGCAAAACGACAGTTGTGTAAAAAGGTCGTCCTCATCTACATTCTACATTATTCTAGCTCTGGTATCTTTTTCTTAAACAACACACATTATACTTAAACCTGAGACATGGTTGGAACACCTGCTCTTGGAGCAGAGGATCTCTTGAAACCAAACATACCACCCTTAGCCACGGAGATGATGGAGAAGATGGTGGAGCCCAAGAAAATGAAGGTGGAGATGTAAAGGAAGGCAGTGGAAGCCTGGGCCTTTCTGCATCTTCCGGTCTGACCCTGTGCAATGGAGTTGTTGTCCAAGTAATCCTGGTTGGTGCAGCTGTGGACGTGGATGTTAGCAGCAATGGCGGTGGCACCAGCAAAGGTGAAGACAAAGTTCAAGAAGTCGAAGAGCGACAACAAGATTGGCCATGCAAGGACCTCAATGAAGAAGGCAAACACACCGTAGATGGAAGATGTCAAAATGCCGAATGCTGCTGCGAAAATGGCGAAATTCACCTGTGGGTTGTTGTGGTATGGGTGGGTGGCGGCAAGCGAACCAGTCAAACCAAGGGCCACCGTGAGGAACACGAAGTTGATTATACGTAAGATAGAGTCTCCAATTGCCAACATTTTATTGAGTAGTGTAGTAAAGTTGATATATGCGAGGGAATTCGATACTTTTATATAGCGAATGGCAAAATTGCTCCTTTTATGTCATTTGTTGTGGTTTTGGTGCAGTTTGCTGCATTTTGACTTTTTGTTGCTGACCGAAATTCCGAAAGCACCGGCAGGTCATGACGGGTCACTGGCACACAGAATCCGGCTTCTTCCGCCGTACCTCCGGAAAAAAAAGATAGTGCCTTAATTGAGAGCTCTATGGATGTCTACAATTGAATTACATGGTCGAGTCTTCGAGGACTGGTGTACCAGCTTCGGAGAGAACGGCCTACCCTGAATTTTTTCTGCCCAATCGGGAACTCTGCTCTGAATGTGGACAAAAAAAAAACACCCGTTTGTGTTCTTTCCACTTCCAATGCGGTAATGGGTAGATATTATGAGCCTTTAGAGCAATCCAGTGTGGATACCCTCAGAGACTGCAGCCGCGTGAAACTCGGGTGAGGTTCTTTCGGGTGTAGTACATTTTTTGGACCTGGAAGATAACCAATACAGCAGATGCGCTCCCTCGAATCTCCGTTGCGTAGGTGGGTTGTCCTATTATGCATCTTCCATGACTCGAGTACTGTTGTAATGGTGAGCTCAAAGCCGCTCGAGGTTGACCGTAAAAGCCGTTCAATACCCTTAAAGCCGCTCGATCCCTACAAGACCAACTACATGCTAAATGCTTCGATTGACCTTGTGCGGCTTCTCGGAAGCTCTCATTTGTGCTTTATGCGGCCGGTGTTTTGCTATGACGTTTCCCAATTCATCTAAATTATCTGCCTTGGTTTTTCGGTTTCTACGGAACAAATCCTCGAGCCAGATTGGTTGCTTTTCACTGCCGAGTCGTTATTTTAATGGGACTCGGTATCCCTTGACGTGCCTTTATAGGCTTGTGACATCCCGGTGCATCCTATGCATTAAACTTTGGCTAATTTTAGTCTGAGCTCTTCGTTTGTGGTAACTCCCTACCCCACCGTGCTTCTCGAAGCTTTCGACGTGCATTATGCAGGATTCGCGGCCATCCCACGGCTGATCGACTCAACTACTTCTCGTAACCTAGTAGCTCGTATTCTTTGGATTTCCATGTGGGATTTTTCTGCTAGTGATGGTTAAAGGTACCGATGGGTGTATTGGGTGTAGTAGTAGAATGTGGGGATATATAGCATTTTATAGTTCTTTGGCATACAGTATTTAGCTGAGTCGTTCGAGTACTTGGGAATTGTCATTCAGTACTCGCATATGTTGTTTTTTATACCGGCTTGGGTAGATAAGGTGTTGTGCCATACTATAATCAGTAAAACAATTAATTACTAACATTTCGCACATTACCGTCATTACTTCACCATACTTAATCCCAACTATTGCAACACGGCCCTTTTATTGCGTGTCAAACACTGCACTCGAAGAGGGAACACATAATGAAGGAGCACCGTTGAAAATCAGTGCCAGTAAAAGGAAATACGCTACAATCGGCTCTTATATCTGTACTAACTATAAAACTGAGTTTTATAATTATTGATTATCGGTTCTTCTAACTATTCACTACATAATCTGTTCTTTCTCAACTTCGTTCTTCATCCCTGTGTACTTTTACGGATCTACACATCGTTTCACTTTATTTCCTATTACATTTGTTTTCATAGCCCTCGACAGCATGTCTCAGTATAACCCTAAAACACTCTTTTTGCAGGATAAACTAGGTCGGTCCTTCTCACTCAGTTCATTGTCTCCTCATCCCCCTTCACCTTGCTCTTGAAAAACCTCGCAACCTTGTCATCCACACTGACCTGGTACGGCTCCAAACCGTCGTTATTAACGAGACTCGGATCCGCTCCCAACTCCACCAACCGCACTGCAAAGTCACCATGTCCCTCTGCAAGTGCATGGTGCATCGCGGTCCAGCCGTTCTTGTCCTTGGCATTCAAATTGCTCTTCTTGGCCAAAATAGCTAGGATTTGAAGCGACCCAATGCTGGCAGCCCGCAGCAACGCAGTCGTTCCTCGTTTGTCTTTGGCCAGAACTTGTGCCTTGTAGTCTTCTACTAAAAGCTGTACTAACAGCACATGTTCCTTGCTCACAGCCAAGTGGAGTGGCGTTGTGCCCGTAGTCGTTGTGGGCAAGTTTACGTCGGGCTGTGGATCCATCTGCATCAAAGTGGTGAAGATGGTAACATTTCCAAGCGAGGCAGCAATATGGAGTGGAGTCCACCCTGAATCATCCACCAATTCATCGATGTCGATGCTATTCAGCTGCTTTGCCAAGAACTTGACTAGTTCAGGGTTGTTCATCAGACATGCCCAGTGGAACACTGTTCTGCCATCTTCGTCTGTGTACGTGAGGCTTTTTGTGTTTTCTTCGATGAGAGACTTTGCGAGGAGTGATTTGTTCTCCTTGACGGCTTCAATCGCAGCGTTTTTATCACTCATAAGTGTAATTTGAAGGTATGAAAAAGTGGAGTGATAAAAGAGGTGGAGGGCAAGGAGAATATACGGAAATGACAAAATGTAACGGAATACAATAAGAATGGTTCTGGTTTTGGGGGTCTACGACCGCAAGAGTTGGGTAGTGGCCATATTGAGGGATGATGAGGGACGTTTGAGAATGGCGGGTATAGGGTTGGCACAAGATGGATTGGCAAAGCAAAGGTTCATTAGAGATTTTAATAAGGATAACAGTAAAGATAGTAGGTAATTATAAAGATAGTAGAATTATAAAGATAGTAGAATTATAAAGATAGTAAGATAGCAAGAGATCAATAAATACAGCAATAATTATAGCATTAGAGCAATATAGAAAAGAGAGTAAAATGGTCAGAAATCAAGACAGATTTAGATTGTGTAGAGCTATGAACGATAAGTGATAATCACCGGAAGCAATCTTCTAATCACCTGCCACTCTCATTTAAC
Organism: Kodamaea restingae; assembly: GCA_003707425.3. Lineage (NCBI taxonomy): Eukaryota > Fungi > Ascomycota > Pichiomycetes > Serinales > Debaryomycetaceae > Kodamaea > Kodamaea restingae. The sequence goes on from PPJA03000012.1 coordinate 237,550, forward strand.
TAATACGATAACTTGATTCGTTATTCCAAGTCCGAAGATCTACACATAATCAAGAAATTCCCCTAAAATGTTCAAATAATACAACTCGAAGTTACTGAAACAAATGTACAAGTATCTCAATTAGAGAAATAAGCTACCATGAGTTACGATAAATCCTGATCTTAGTGGCTTGTATTCTTTGCAAACAAAGGTTTTGCACCCAAATGATTTTCAAGCAGAATAAAAATAGTGCGCGAAAACACTACACACTTGATTGAACTATCCATTACAACTTTCTATTTACCCTCACTTATAGTCCAACTGACGACTTACCAGATGAATCACTTCCTCAGCAAGTTTCTGGGTGCTGCAGCTTTTTGTCCTGTTGCTCTAGCAGACCCAATAATTGGCGAGGAACTTGAAAGCTTGCGCCCAGACTTACACGTTCTTCTCTTCTTTGCCCCTGATTAATGAAAACTTAAAATAACTCTTCTGGTTGGCTGCATGTCTTTTCACGCCCAATTTGCTCGGTTCTCCCCAGTTCAATGGAGTATTTAAATGTTGGCTTGCGGTCTACTTTTCCTTTTGTTATTTGACCTATTATCGTAGAACGTTCCGTTTTTTTCAACCTTTTCATATCAATAGCATCTGTATCTCTCTAGAATACATACCAATTTTTGATACTTGTACGACTGCTTACTCCGAATCACTGTCGCTCGGAGGCATGAACAAAGGCGCCGCAACCACTGTCATCTTCGGGTCCATCTCCTCTACGTCGCCGCTATCAAAGTTACTCTGACTTCCCTGTATCTTGCCCTCAGACAGCAAATACATCGTATCACCACTCGAGTCCGTACCACTCGTCCTTCTCCCCTTGCGCCGGAGAAGAGACAGCACAGATCCTCTGTTGGAGCGGCCGTTTGTCATGGCCGTCTTCTGATACTCGCGTCTCAAGCTCTCCAAGTACATTTGGTAGTCTGCACTCTCGTCGTTTGTGGCGTCGAGGGAGTCTGGAAAGTTTGGTACATGGAGGGCATATGGCTCTTTCTCAATCTCTCTGATGTCGTCCTTCTCTGCCATGCCGTTGTAAAGTGGGTATAATCCCGGTGAGCTGTCCAAGTTATCCAAATTAATATCGTTATCGGTCTTCTCTGCGTTGTCAAAAGTATTCACATTCGTCGTGGTGGTAGTCGTCGTGGCCGTGTTGATCTTAAAAGCCTTTGCGGTGTCGGACTTTGGCGGAGTGGTGGGTCCTATAGAGTCGTCGGTAGAATCTGCGTTCTCAACAGACGGATGGGTCACCTCTTGCAAACTCCGTGCAAAGTCGCTACTAAAACCACTGTACTCAACCTTTCCAGACACAAACTTGGTAGAGCTGCGCGCACTGCTGCAGTTGACGTACATGAAGTCGACCTCCTCCAACTTCAAGCCTTTGGTTTCGTACACACAAAAATACACAAACACCACGCCAGCAGCATTGAGGCCGCCCCAAATGAAAAAGATGCGGTTGCCGAGCGCGGCAGTATGCTGGCCCGTATCGATCAAGTACGGGGTGATGTACGCAAAGATGAAGTTTACCAACCAATTCGTTGCAGCCGTGATGGAGATGGCCTTTTGCCGGATGCTGATACCGTAGATGTCACTGGCGATTGCCCACACACCTCCGCCCCACGAACTCGCAAAAAAGGCAATGAAGACGCACGAAAAACTGATGCTGAGGATCGACGCAACCTCCTTGTTCTGTACCGCCACACCAGTGATGGCCACTAAAAGGTTTGCCACGCACATGCCCAGCCCGCCAAAGAGCATTAACTTGCGCCGGCCAATCACATCCACGAGCACAATGCCGGGAATCGTGAACACTGTGTTGACCACGTACGTGATGAAGGACATGATGTAGTAGTGCTTCATGCCGGTGCTCGAGAAGAAGTTCACACCGTAGTAGAAGATGAAGTTGATGCCCGAACACTGCTGGAAAGCGTGCACGCCGATACCTGTGATCATGCGAAGCACCTGTTTGTGGCGACCTCCGCCGTTGCGGAAGCAGTCTAGCACCGTCGTCTTGCCAAACAGAAGCTCATAGTCGTAGTTGGCCTTGATTTCTACAAGCTCCTCGATGAGATCGGGGTCATCGGGAGGTAGTCGCCTGAGCTTGGTCAAACTCTCGAGCGCCTTTTCGATGTTGTCCTTCTGCACGTAATAACGCGGCGATTCAGGGAGGAAAAGCATGCCTGTGCACAAGATAAGTGCCCAACAGAACTGGAGCCCCACGGGGATGCGGTACGAGCCCGAGTTTCCTATCCTGCGTGTACCCTGGCACACAGCGCTAGCAATCATCAAGCCCCAGGTGATAGCCCACTGGTAAGTGAAGACAACGGAACCACGCACCCACTTGGGCGAAGCTTCGGCTTGGTATAGCGGTACGATGGCGGATAGTATTCCCACAGAAAGTCCCAGGATAGCACGCCCCGCACAGAGGAGCTTGGGCAGAGACAGAATGCACTGGAGCACATTTCCCACATTGAATATAATCGCCAGCGATAAGATAATCAGGAACTTGCGCCCGTAGTTGTCAGAGATGAGTGGTGCGATGAGCGCCCCAAAAAACGTGCCGAGCGAGAGGATCGCGGTGATCAACGCCCGTTCGTGGGATGTGAAAGACACTCCGTTCAGCGGGAACGTTTTAGTGACGTAGTGCATTTCTAGGATGTCGTTGATGAGACCTGTATCATAGCCATAGAGAAAGCCGCCCACGGCGGCCACCAACCCCACTATGATGGCTGTGTTGGACAGTGACTTTTGTCGCAACTTGCGGTAGTGTTCCTCCTCGATGGTTGTATCGTAGAGAATGCTCTCTATTATGTTTAGTAGTTTCATGTCATGTGTGTCGCACTGGGCGCTATTTTGCCGGGGATATTGCCGGGAGTATAAGGATGCTCGGGTTGCGGAAGGCTAAAAGTTAAAGATGATTTTTCAGAGTTTTTTTGGGAGGGGAAAGCTGGATAAGTTAAGCGATCGTGAGTACAGAACGTGAAAGGAAGAGAATGGAAGTGCCTGGGGGGATCGAATGCGAACGAAGAGTACACGGTTAAGGAGGGATGTGTAGAAGTGACTTGAGATCTGAACAAAAGAGTAATGTAAATAGAAGTGTATAATTTAGCAGTGAGACGGGATCATGCTGAGTTGGTTTGATAGGTATGTTACTTGGTTTGATAGGTATGTTACTTGGTATGATATTTGGTATTTTACTTGGTATGTTGGTATGTTACTTGGTATGTTGGTATGTTACTTGATATAGTTGGATGATACTTGGTAAACTAAGTTGGTACAGTTACTTGAGTGGGTTCTTAAATCAGTAGGTGTTTCGCTTATGCGATACTCTGAGGCTGTTCTCTGGAAGAAACAAACCCCTTCATCTCCTCCACAGAAAATATGACAATCCACCCCGGAACTGCCCAGAGCTGTCTATGTCTATTGTATACTCGCCTGTAGATCGAGGGTTAAAAGATTCCTAAATAGGCAACTCGGAAATTTAGTCGCAGTAGCGTGTGGGGTTGAAACTATGTGCAGAACCGGATTTAGTTGATTGGGTTGATAGCAACACGGTGAACTCGCGGCCCCACGGCGAACTGACGGCGAACCACGGCGAATAAATGTGTCGGTTAGAAGCTAGTGAAGAGTAACTTAATACTTGTAGAGTGATAACAGAGGATGAACTAAAGATGAGCCAGTTAACGAATAGTGATTATTGATGATGTTTGTCAATCTATTAATTAATCGGACTAATAGCTGGATGCAGCGATACATTAAGTAAATAGGGATTCAAGAAATTGGAAGGCATGAATTTGGATCCATATGACATAAAGATCAGAGGACATGTAAGAATAATCTCATTCAGACTAATAGGTATTCTTTCCTGAATGAAAACCTCCAAGTTTGGCAAATAAGCCCACTTTACTCTACTTGGTCAATAACTTCATTACAGTGTTCTCTCCTTTGATTTGCTCACGTTTACTTTATATTCCAGTAGATCTCTACTCACGTCTAGATAGACAATAATATACTTCTTTTAGTAATCATCAATAGCTAAGCTTCTACTATGCTCCACTAATCGTTCATATGCAACTAATCGTTCATATGCAACTAATCCTTTATAAACATTCTACAGTTCAACTACTATATTTTTACTATGTGGAACTGTACTATGTGGTACACTATGCTGAACTGCTCAACCAATCTTACTCACTCTTCACCATTTCAAAACCCATCAAAACTATTCTGTTCTGGCTTCTCACCCAACTTCATACAAAATACCCTTCTCTTGTTTCTCACGCCCTGGCAATTCAGCCTGCCGTTCACTTAATTTCCAATTTAACTCTTTTTCTTTGGCTGTAAACATGACCACCCCAAAACACCCAACAGTGGACATCTCCGCAGAAGTCGCCGCGGGCGGTGATCCCGGTACCTCTGCCACCAAAAGAGCCGCCACCAAATCAAATATACACCTCGTCTATAGTCTTGTTGACGCCACCAAGAAATCGCGAGACAATTGGTTCCAGTTCGCCTTCCACTTAGCATGCCACTTCGTGCTCCTCACAACCTTTCTTGTGCTTTCCATCTACAAGAACATCCAATCATCCTACCGCCGCATGTACCTCAGGTACCTTGCCTTGTCGTACTACCCCTCCAAGTCGCCGTCGCTCATCCGCAACGATGTGAACAAGTTGCAAAAAATCCCCCAGCGCATCTCGTGCATCTTGGACTTAAAGTCTGCAGACGACGAAAATGGAGGTGTGGATGGTCTCATCAACCAGATCTCGGAATTGGCAGCATGGTCGCTTTCAGCAGGCATCCCTTATTTGTCCGTCTACGAATACGGCGGTATATTGGTGTCTGAGCACCAGCGCTACATGCCACTCTTGAACAAGTATGTGTCGCGCAATTTGGCAAACTACTTCGGTTCTGAAAATGTGCCACGCTACGCCATTAAGATTCCGCACAAGAACGTAGTGTTTTTCAGCGATCCCTTTAAGAAGGTCGACCTCGAAATCAGCCTTCTCTCGCGTGTCGACGGAAAGCCCACCATCGTCGAGTTGACCAAGACCATGAGCGATTTGGCTGTGCACAAAGAGTTGTCGGTCAAGGACATCAATATTGATTTGATCAACGAGGAGTTGGTGGAATTGGTGGGCCCAGAGCCAGACTTGCTCATTTCCTTTGGTCCAAGTTTGGACTTGCAAGACTACCCGCCTTGGCACATTCGTCTTTCCGAGCTTTACTGGGAGCCAGAGAACCGGGAGGTTTCGTACGCGGTGTTTATTCGCGCCCTCCAGAAGTTTTCGCGTTGTAAAGTAAACGTGGGGAAGTAGAAATGCTACAATCGTATATAGCTTATAGAGAATTGCTCATGCGCGCAGCAAACGCGTGCTAAAATGCAGTAGATAGAATAGATCTTCCGATTAGTTTGCCACAAACAAATTCTTCCTATTTAAGATGCTCATTATCCCATAGTCGATCTGCTCATCTCTTTCCTCCATATGGTTTTAACCAACTGCAATTTATTCTGCAAATCAGGAACGTCTCATTCTGCTGATCTATTATAAGGCTTTTTTATTCCTAGAGTGTTTGACCTTTGATAAGCGCGTATTTTCATTCTTAATCTTAAGGCATGGTTCACCAATCTTTATTAAGCTTAGTCTATACTTAATTTATTAATGCTTACTAAATATTTAGCCTACATTAATCATTGTATTGCTATGTTATCTTGATTTCCCTTTATTTACGGCATTCTGGTGATACTTAGCAATCCCTGGATCACCGAAAAACCTCTGACATGGTTTCATAAATTTTGCTATTACCTAACCATACCATGCATCGTTAATAATGCCTCCGTATCTCGCCATTCTTTGTATTAACCTTCGCCCTTAGCCCCTTTGACTATATAATTACACAAAGACAAACATCTCATCAGATGCTATCTCAACGCATACTGCATTACCAAATCGAACCTGATCAGCTATTCAACAGTGCTCCTCACTAACACACGAACTTTTAAAGCGATCATCCTCGAATAGCCACTCTCGCAGGGGATCGTGGTCGCTTACCTAATAAATGCGTGTGAGTGTAAAAAAACAAATCACAACAAGTTTGTTGTTCAAAATCCGATAAAAAGAATACGTAACACACATTCTAGTCATAAATCATACGCAATAAAAGATGGGTTTGTCGATTTCCAAGTTGTTTAACAATCTCTTTGGCAACAAGGAGATGAGAATCTTGATGGTGGGGTTGGATGCTGCTGGTAAGACCACCATTTTGTACAAGTTGAAGTTGGGTGAGATCGTCACCACCATTCCAACCATCGGATTCAACGTCGAGACCGTTGAATACAAGAACATCTCCTTCACTGTGTGGGATGTCGGTGGACAGGACAAGATCAGACCATTGTGGAGATACTACTACCAGAACACCCAGGGTATCATATTCGTTGTTGACTCCAACGACAGAGACCGTATTGCCGAGGCCAGAGAAGAATTGCAGCCTATGTTGAACGAGGACGAATTAAGAAATGCCCACTTGTTGGTTCTTGCCAACAAGCAGGATTTGCCAAACGCCATGAACGCTGCCGAAATAACCGAGAAGTTGGGCTTGCAGTCCATCAGACAGAGACCATGGTACATCCAGGCTACCTGTGCCACCACTGGTGACGGTTTGTACGAGGGTTTGGAGTGGTTGTCCAACAACTTGAAGAATGCCAGTTAGATACCGATCTACTAAGCTACATTTCCGCACGCGCAGTGCGTGTTCTAATTCTGTTGATTTAGTGTGATCGATCTCCCAAACTATTTACTTTGTTTTGTAAGGAGTTACTGCATTGTGATCAATATATAATGCATTTGTATACTTGAAAGTTGAAAATGGGCTGGGAAGCGTTGCTGTCATAAACCGGTGTTATCAATAGAGATTCCTTTTCCCTTATCTTTGTAGACGCGACAATATCCCGCTGCAGTGGCGAAATTGCTTCTGGAATATCGCGCAAAGCTTTTCGATATTAGGGCACCAGCCCTTGCAGTCATGTGACATAAATTGCACATACTATTCACTTGCTACGCATTATTAGATAATCATTGAGTATGTGCTTATGTCATTTTTTTTGAAAAAATTTTCAGCCCACTACTGCCATCGAATTTTAATAAAATTACGCCAAACAGTACAGTCGGTTTTTTCTTAGATTCACCAATAGTTCACAATGGTATGTGAAAACAACGAATACGAGGGAGCAGTGACGTTCTGACACTATGAGCAATGAGATCGTAATGAGATCTCTCGGAATAAGCTCAACACCAACCACGCTTTGCCGCATGAACTTCTGAACGACCAGCGCACATGAAACGTTCAACCGCAAAACTCCACTTCTCATCAATGTATATACTAACATTCTAGTCCGCCATCAAAGCCGCTGAATTACGCACCAAGTCCAAGGAACAGTTGGAGACTCAGTTGGTTGAGTTGAAGCAAGAGTTGGCCAACTTGAAGGTCCAGAAGTTGCAGAGACCATCTTTGCCAAAGATCCACACTGTCAGAAAGAACATCGCCAGAGTCTTGACCATCATCAACTTGAACCAGAGAGAGTCTGTCAGAGCTTTCTACGCCGACAAGAAGTACCAGCCAAAGGACTTGAGAGCCAAGAAGACCAGAGCTTTGAGAAGAGCTTTGTCTGCTGAGGACAGAAAGAGAGAGACCGCTAAGGCTAGAAAGGCTAGAATCGCTTTCCCACAGAGAAAGTTCGCTATCCAGGCTTAGAGTATGGGGTAGAGTGGTATAGTTGTAATTTTGTTTAATCTTAAGTTAAACGTGACAAGCTGTAGAACTGTAAGTCATTATCATAATGAGCATCTAAATGTGTGCAAAAACATTATCAACCATCGTCAAGTACATAAAGTAATGAAATTATCATCAGTTGGCCCTTTATCAAACTCGCACTTTCCAAACACCTACTGCTGCTCGATTTTTCACTAGCTTACTTATTTCCATCTGCACATTCGCTCCTTCGTTCAAAACTTAAATCACTAACTACTTAATTCGCTATTCGTTTACTTCATCGGCTCATCACTCTCTTCACGAGCTCGCCCTCTTCAGATTCTTAAATGCAGAGATTTTTGCCTTCAAGGCAGTATCCTCAATCACATCTTCCAATTTCAAGGGCACTCTGTTAAATGGATCTGTAGGGTCACTCAACAAGTGCATTTTAATAGTAGATCTGTCAATGCTCACCTTTGATGAAGGCAAGATAACAGGGTCTTCCATTAGCGTGAACATCAACGGGTCTAAGAACTCGTCTGGAATCTCACCAAGTTCTAATTCCTCGTCCTCTTCCGTCTTTCTCTGCTCTTCTGCACGGTTGGCGAAATTTATCAATGCCTTTATAATTTCGGGGCTGGTGTACGTCTTGGTAGACAAAATTCTTTCGGCTTTCTGGAAATAGGAAATGTTGAAAGATCTTCCATCGCGTGCCACAGCTGTGACAACTCTCTCTTCTCCTGACAAGTTGCTAAATATCTCACATAAGTCTCCTAAAGTCTTCTTAGGGTTGAAGCTATACTTTTCGGGTTCCTCTACCTTCAAGTTTGAGCATTTTGGACCCACCAAGATGGCCAAGTTGTAGTCTAACATTGCAGCCAACCGATCTACAATCTCTGGGAGTGCGAAACCCTGTGGAACTTCTTTGGTGAACAACTTGAACAACTCTATGGTTTTATTACAAAGACCCACTTCAGACTTGGTGACCCTCTCGGATTGTGCCAATTTCTGTGCCAACTCCTCGTCACTACCCAATTCTTCGTTTGGTTCCTCCCCTGCAGCTCTCTTTCTGAGCTCAACTTGGTAGGTATGGATAGAGTTCAAGTGGTTGAAGGACTCATCAAGTAAGTAGGTGGTATCATTCAACATTCTTGCGATAAATCTGATGAAAAAGTCAACGTTGTTTACCGAGTAGTTGGATAATTGCATGCGGAACTCGGGGTTTTTCCATAACTCCTCCAAAATCATGGACACGTAGTATCTAGAGTTAAACTTGTCATAGAATTGAGACGATGACCCTGTCTTCTCCACCATCACATAGAAATCAAGCAAAGAGTATAAGATGTTGTTAACCACTAACTTGTTGGTGTTGTATATGTTCAGTAAAAAACCTGGTCTGCCGTCCTGCAGTGGCAATGCCCCAATATACAACACCTCAACCAAGTTCGACTTCATGTGCGGGTTTCCAATCAATTCTGGGCACCTCAACAATATGATGGCAAACTCAACAAAGAGCTGTACCTTCAGCTCATCTCCCACCAACGGGCAGCCTCTAAAGTTGGTCGTGAACTTACAATAGTTAACGATTCCCTCCAACAAGTACTCCGGATAGTACTTCCATGGCGAAGGAGTTTTTGTCTTCAAAAACTCGTTGTCGTCCAATTCTGAAACTTTGGCAATCCGATAAAGTGGAATTTCCAAGCTCTTTGCGGGATATTGACCAGACAGATCGATCAACTTTGTAAAGAAGGTTGTCGAGCCAATCACAAACTCAAATATAGTCTTTTGCAATGAGTTGTTGTTAAAGACCGCGTCTGTGGCGTACTTGATGGCAAGTTTTGAGTTACATGCCTTGATCAATTGTGGCAACTGATTGCGCATCATCAGCATCATCTGCGGATTAACACCTGGAGGTGTCTGGTTGTTTTGAATCATATCAATACGCCCCTGGAACTGCTTGAGCTCCTTCTTCAACCGGTTGTATTGGATGTCCACGCCACCGATACCAAAGTGAAGGTACGTCAACGTCAAGAAGAAGCATTGAGTGATGAAGTTGCTGTCCTGGTCCTGTTGCATAAGGCTTGCCTTGAACTCATCGGCTTCCTTTATGGACGCGTTCACTCTTGACTCATCCTTGATGTCGAGCTTCGACTCTTGGAACAAATACAATTCATTGACCTTTGAGATCTTGGTATATGACGGGTAGTCCAAGAATGGCAAACTCAACCTGATCAAAATCATTGAAATATTAAACATGATCGAGTCACTAGGAAGCGTCTTGAAGTCTGCGTGCGACCCTCTGCGCAAATGACTCAAGTTTACCAACTCTGTAAACCAACCCATGAGTTCCGCTCTAGTCTGAGCAGATCCCCTCACCAACTTTTCCACAATAAAAAAGAGCCTGTCTATTATAACTCTGTGCTCGTTTTGGAGTGACTCTGCGACCATCCTAGTCTGCAGTTTTGGGGTGTTCTTGATGTCTTGACCAAAGTATGCGAGGGCCAGCTGTGGATCCAATGGCGATAATCTAAGTAATGGGCCCAATAATGTAGCATGCTCGAATTCAAGGCCGTTTTCACGAGACTTTGGATAGAAGCCATCTACTTGCGAAAATACCGCAGTAACGGGCTTCAATCCAACCAAAGTTTCGTAGATGGAGAGGTAGCTGGAATACAGTCTATCGCCAACGTTTGTTTTGTACAAACGGGCGCTTAGCGAGGGTAAAAGGAGGTTCAAAAAATCCAAAAGAGAGTCCTGCTCTGCACTAGCAAGGACAACATCCACCAAGAAGCCAGCCACTTGATCAAACCTGGTCAAGAAGAACTCTATGGAATCGCGCAAGTTGCTGTCAAGAAACATATCCGGGATCTGGAAACAAATGAAGCCAAATGAAGTGGAAAATTTGATGATTTGATTGAGAACCGCGACCTTTGCCTGGTAGAACACATCTTTTTGAGGGAGTAACCTTTTCACACGGAAGGTATTCGTATAGACGTTGTAAAGAAATTCGATCGAATGTGCGTATTTTTCACGTGGAATACCCAAGGTCGTCAAGATCTCCATAAAGACGGATTCCAAATGCATTGGGGCGAGCTTGGAACTGGTCTCACTAAGCTCATCGTGCAAACTGCTCAAAAAAATGCCCGTTGTGTGAGGGTCAACCGAAGCGTTGAACACTTCCTCTATTACTCCTTTCATCCATTGGGAGACGTTATCTTCTTCTGTTTGAGGTGTAGTAAGTGCTGGCTTTGCTTGTTCTGTAACTTTTGGTTTTTCTGGAGCAAGTTTTGGTTCTTGCTTAGCTTCAACTACTTTCGCAATAGTTTCTTTGCTGGTTTCTGGCTCCTCAGGCTTTACTGCTTTTGGTTGTTGGGGTATGGGTTGAACGGTTGCTTCAGAATCAAGACTGTTAGATTGACTGGATTGCCGATTCCCACCCAATTTGGCTAACCGCTTGGCTCTTATCTGGAGAGTTAGTATCGAGTATAATCAATGAGGAATTGCACATACCTCGTCTGCACTGGACATGTTGAGGATCAGATTAATCAAAGTGTCAGAAAAAAAGATTACGTAACTAAAAATGACAACAGCGATTCTACAAACCCCAGCTTGCTGGAGAAGCTTGTCCTAACATTATCTCTATATCGTACGAACTTGGTGATATTCCCTTCTATTTTGGAAATGAGTGTTACGAGAATACTTAAACCATGAAGATTGCTATTTGAATTGCTAACTAAGTTTACAGTGCACTATCACCAGAGGGGACCATTACCAAAGCGGACCCTTATCAGTTTCACATTTCTCCAATTTTAACATGATGATTCTTTTGGAAAGCTCTTAATAGAAGAATTGGCTGGTAAGGTTGGAGGCCCAATTCAGAGTATGTATACAACTTCTGGCATGATTATTAGCCAGTTTTACATTGATAACCGATTTTGTGCCTCATATTAATATCAATAAGCAGGCTAACAGGTGTTTGAATTTGGTATCATTCGATGAGGGGAAGTAGCAGTTATCATCGCTTGCAAAGACCATTATAGTTTAGAACGATATTCAACTAAACACAGAGGCTTAGAAGCTCGCACGAGTTCAGTAAAAGATGTTGGGGCAATTTTGATTGTCTCTGTCACCGAAGGGGTTATTGCTCGGACGAAACTCATAATGATAAGAGAACAATTACATGAGAACGAACACAAAGAATCACGAAAACGGAGCAATCGACCAGCAAAAAACAGTGAGATAGTCGAAGATGACCCTTACTATTGAAACCCAAATCGCCATTTTCAACTTCAGACGTTTCTCGTTGGCTACATAAGTGAAGACGTTGTACCACTGGAGATATTTCCCAGGCATCCAGCTATACTGTATATAGTATCTGCGTATACTTCTGTATGAGTTAAACTACTTTTCTGTGTTAACTTGTTAACCATGCTACCCTATACCTGTGTATGCAGGTCGCTTGTATCACGGCGAGATCCAGATATCTAGCACACAGGAAATTTTATAGTTTGTCATTTGTAACATCACAAAAGACCACTGCGTTACAAGTTGTTTAGTGTCAGGTAAGCTTATGAGTTTAGAACCAGATAGCCTGATGTTTAAGTTTAGTAACAGATATAAACTATGAGTTCGACCTCAGATAGACTGATATTTGAGTGTGGTACAATGTTTAGTTCAATTGCAGGTACGTTTCAGTATCTTTCATAGCCATGTTTCGGTATGGTTCAGATATTCAGATAGGAGTTTCGCCCCAGATATAAATCACGAGAAAAGCTGCGCCCTCGAAGATCATAAAATAAGACAACGGAAGGCTGAAAAAATTGTCAGGCTGACACGATTACTCGCCTCATTCTACTTCTTCTTCGTTTTAAAGCGAATGTTTGAAAGACATACGAAAGGGGGGAACTAGAATTTAAAGGATTTCGTCTGCTTGTAATGAGCAAATTTTAATCGCATGGTGTCGGGGCGATTGTTTCCATCCGTCAATGAAGTTTATATTATAACGCAAACAAAGAACCAGTCAATCTTTGACACAGCCTCAACAATCCAAACACAATAGCACTATATCTTCCATTCTTTCAATGGAACAAAGAACGATGGTATTCTTTAGAAAAATAATGCATCTTGACGACAGCACTCTATATGCAACTTCACTTGTAAGCTATGAACTGAGTCAGTGATTACGGGTGAATGAAGAAATGAGTTGACGAGAATGACGACTGAGATGGAAAGAATGATAACTGAAGCTAAGAATGATGACTGAGGCTAATAATGATAGCCAATACTAAGATTTATAACTGAGTGCACACGAAAGATAACATACCATCACGTAAGATACCGGTGAAATGATCACTTAAATTGTGTGATGGTTATTACTGAGTGAACTGAATGCTATTCAATCGCTCGGATCTCCCTCCCCTCGGTACTCTCTAAAACGCCCCTAACTCCACTAGTCAATCCAAAGCTCTCGCTATGCCCAATTCATTTACCCGCATGCACTCATATGTGATCCTTATATGTAGTCCCGTTATGGCTACACCGCCCAAATTACACGTGAGGAAACCAGTCGTGCCGCATCAAAAATATTAAGAACACCTCTTACGTCTAAATTCACACAACATGTCTCACGAACACGATGACGACTTAGCTCCAGAAACCGTCGAAGGTTACACCGTCGGCGAGAAGAAGACGATTGACGAGTACAACAAGTTGGACGCTGAAGATGAATCTTTGGCCAAGTGGAAGGCGTCGCTTGGATTGTCCAACGACAGCAGCGCATACCCCGTCAAGGCAGGCGACACACGCAGGGTTGTGGTGGTGGAAATAGGATTGGAGTTCCCAGACCAGCCCAACTTGGAGCCCATCAAAATCAACTTGGAAGACGCTGAAGGAAACACCATTGCAGGCAAGACCATCAACTTCAGCATCAAGGAGAAGTCCATTTACCAGTTGGTAGTGAAGTTCCGTGTACAGCACGAGATCATCACCGGTCTCAAGTACTTACACTCGGTCAAGAAGAGCGGCATTCGTGTTGATAAGATGGAAGAACCCTTGGGTAGTTATGCACCATCCACCGCGGACAAGCCATTTTACGAAAAGAAGTTTGCAGAGGTGGAGGCACCAAGTGGTATGTTGGCCAGAGGAAACTACTCTGCCATCACCAAGTTCGTTGATGACGACAAGACTGTTCACTTGAGCTTCCCTTGGAGCTTTACCATCACTAAATAGAGTAGTCCTTGAATAAATTTGATATGCATGGTAGGCTAATTCTGACTCCATTGACGAACGTCTTAGCGCCAGTGGCAATGCGCCTCAATTCCATGATGTCTTACGTAATCTTGCAGTCTAACTTCAGTCGTCATTCGCTCAAGTTTTACACGATTTTTTCCAAATTCTAACAAAATCAAGTCGGTTAACTTTGATGACTACCCAAAGAGGAAACAAGAAGAAACTAGAAGGTTACTAAACATGAATGAGAATACGCTTTAAAATTGATGATTTTATATGTTATATAGCTTAACATACTAGTGTTTTCATTGTTGACTTTAAGGGAACCCCACAGTCTGCACTTAATCTAATGCATCTGTAAGGTACGCGTGAACTAGAACTGCATACAACTTTTATACCGGACTAAAGCGGTCGAGCGGATTGGAACTAGTATTTTTTTAAGTCTCTGAAGTAACAAGTTAGTTCATTGCGGTGAACACCTTAATTCAAGTGTCATATTCCGGTCATTACGTAAACTTATTATGACAGGGATCACAATAATCATCTACACAACCATTTATACGAATTAAAGCTTAATCCTCATACTTCATTCAGTATGCTTCATTAAAGTTGCCGCTGATGAAATAAATTTCTTGTCTCCCTTCAAGAAGTCACTTCGTTTTCTATTAGAAATCATGTTAACTCGGCCTATTCTAGTCAGTTCATTACTCAGGTGATCCTTTCCATTAACTCACACTCTCTTTCAGCAACACACACTGATCACCTTCGACGATCTGGAATATACGGCGGAGCTCTATTCCTTGACACAGATTTAACAACTCCCGATGCCAGGTTTCCTGTGGTGCTTTTAGAATCCTCTCCTATGGTATTCTCCTTAGTAACAAATCTTGGAGCCAGGAATTGTCGCCTCTTGCCCAAACCAGCTGGGCGTACATGCGCTGCGTTCATCTTACTTTCATTGTTTGCTTCGTGTACTCGTCTCTTGGGCACGTATGTTGGAGCATACAAGGGTGCTCTGGGTTTGGAGTAAGAAGCATTGGAATGGGAAGTGTTTGTGTAAGTACTTTTGATATCATTTTTGTTGTAATGGAAGCTCAGACTGTCAGCATAGCCACCCAAGGACTCCCCGTCATATAATTCAAACTCAACCAAGCCTTTTTTGTAGCGGTCGTAGAAGCCGTCATCCCAAGAAACCCAAGGTTTGTCTAATAAAGCATACAACTTTCGTGCACTTTCTTTGTTTTCAAACGCGCACTGATATCTGGTAGTGTGATTGGTTATGTGAGATATGAACCGAGATTGGTCACACTTGCCAATTGCACCCGGGTAGTACTCGTAAGAAGACATGTAGAGCAAAACCTTGGCCCTCGTTGTAGAAACGTAAAAACACCTTCGTTCCTCATTGACAGATTCTTCGTCCTGCGACAGAAGTGCAAAACGTGCGGGAAGTATGTTTTCTGTAAGACCCGGAACAAAAACAATAGGCCATTCTAAACCTTTGGATCCGTGGATCGTAGAGATGGCTACCTTGCCTTTCTCTGCAGCCACGTCGTCAGAAGTTCCAGTTTCATAGAGGCCCACAGACTGGATGAACCTGGCTACCAAGTTGTCCTTCCGGGTACTTGCATCTTCCGTGATGGCATCTTCAAGTGGCATATACTCCAAAAACTGCTGTTTGACCTCTTGCACGTTGAGGTCAGCATTAGGGTCATCTTTGTACTCGTCACGAAGTCCTGAAAATGTGTACACCATTTCAAAGAACCGGTCTCTGTCCATACTGTCAGAAATCGACGCATGTGCTTCTGTAAATGCAGTGATGAGAGTAGTGACGGCTTTCCTGCTTTTTGCTGCGAGCTTGAGCGAAGAAGAACTGATGACGTCATTGAGAATCTTTAAAGAAGTCGGTGCTGGCAGTGCATTTGCAGACATCTCACCCAAGGGGTCCGAGTTTTCAATGGCTTCCTTGACTAGTATGTTCGTTTCCTCTTTGGCGCCATTCTCTCTTAGGTTCTTCAAATCATTTGCAATCTTCCCTTTGATATAATCTATAATGTTCCCGTTTCTTTCTTTCTTTTTATCTGTATCCCCACTCTTTTGATCCTCGAATACTCTCTGTTCTTTCATGTTCCCCTCCATCATGATGGTCTTGTCGCTACTCTCAAAATAATCCTCAATCGCTCCCATAGCCTTTTCACCAAGACCTCTCTTTGGGTAGTTCAACACCCTTAACAACGCAATCCTGTCGTTTGCATTCAGAACAACCCTCAAGTAATCCACAATGGCCATTACCTCCTTGCGCTGCCAGAATGCAGTGCCTTTCACTATCCAGTACGGAATATGGGCCCTTCGCAACTCATCCTCGATCACACGCGTTTGAAATGACGACCTAACAAGCACTGCCATGTCACCATATGCAATTTCCGGTAGAAGCAGTAATTGCGTAACCTGGTACGCGAGCCAACGTGCCTCTGCGGCAGAATCACTCAAGCGACAGTACACGGGCTTAAACGACGCGGTCATCTGCGAATTGAGCAGTCTGATGGGCCGATTCAGTTGCTGTCTCATGACTAACTCCAGAAAATGAAGCACGTCGGTCGTCGAACGGTAGTTTTCGCTCAAAGTGACCTGGTCTACGCGAACACCCATAGACTCATAATGCTCCTTCATCTTGGCAAAGTTGGCCAGTTGTGCATCTCGAAACGAGTATATGGACTGGTCGGGGTCGCCCACTATCGTGAGGTTGTGCTGAAGCAGCGCGTTTGTGGGGTGACCGCGTGAGAACGCGTACATGAGCTGAAGTTGGATCTCATTAGTGTCCTGAAACTCATCCACTAGGACGTGCTGCACGAAGCCTAGGATGGGAAATTCACGAACGAGCTGAAGACAGCAGAGAAGGCAGTCGTCAAAGTCGAGGAGTAGATTGTCCTTTAGCCTACGCTGGTACTTCGTGTAGATGAGAGCGAGGAGGGGGTTCGTTTCCAGCTTCAATTGTTTGGTGTTGCCCTTTTCATATTCCTCTGCAGTTATCAGATTCGACTTCAAGCTTGAGATGGCCTTTTTCACCTTCTTCACGTCCACACCGTGGTACTTGGATTCGGCCGCCTTGAAACGCACGCCGTGTGATTCCAATAGCGTCTCTACGAGGTGGACCTCATCATTGCTGAGGTTCCGGAAAACTTCCTTTAAGATGTTATCGCTGTCATTTTCGTTCGCAATGTTGTAGTCACCAAGCCCTAGACGCGTGCCAAACTGCTTAATTATGCGAAAGCAAATGCTGTGGAACGTACCTATGAGCAAGCGCTTCAATTCGACTCCCGGACCGAGCTGAAGCTTAAGTCGCTCCGTCATTTCATTGGCGGCTTTCTTGGTGAAGGTGGTGACGATGATCTTTTCTGGTGGGATCTTGTCTGAGATGAGGAGATGAGCAACACGAGACACAAGAACCTTCGTTTTTCCTGTTCCGGGGCCGGCGATTATCTGGAGAACGCTGTGGTTGGGGGCCGTAACCGCCTCCAATTGGCTTTCGTTGAGCATTGAAACACGTATTTACGAACACAATCTGACAGGGTCAGTGAGCATGAGTGGTTGAGCTTGAACTGTGGACTCTGTAACTTTTGAGCTTTGATGGGTTGTGTTGGGTAGGCGAGGGATTATTTTGTGGACTGTGTTGTGCTTCGACTATGAGACGCTGACTATAATTTGCATAAGTTGGTTGCTTCAGTCTCAAGAAGTATTTGTGATGGCAAAATAGTGATTGTTATGTTCAGTAAAGAAAAGCGTTCCGTCTGTGTATATTGCTGAGAGTTGTCTATCAACTCTTGATGTGCTATCTGTGTCAATAATAAGCCATACAATATCTACCAAGGTTAGTGAAGAATCTATAGCTATCACTTAGATGAAGTTACATAACTTAGTTGAAGTACGTAACTTAATTACCTGAGATTTAACTTGGATGAACTCAGAACTCGGACCACTTAGAGGATATCTCAATAAACCCAGTTCCTTGTTCCGTGTTACCGTAACACCTCACGTAAGCATTTGTCCAAGTTTCCCACTCAGTTGTCACCTTTATTAAGTAAGCTCATTACATAAAAATTAACTCGCTTATGCTCCGAATCCTACTATTCCTATTCCTACCATCTCTAATACACTGCAGCGACTTCAGTGATCTCTTCTCAGTGTCAAATGACAACCAGGAACTACTGTACGGTGCCAGGACAGAGCGTGATATCACCTCACGCACCCCAATATCACTAGAGAACCCATGGGGCGTGGCCCTCAGTCCCGTGGTGTTTGCTCACATGGGATACACACCAAGTGCACTCGACGAGGTGCTGAATATGCTCCTGAATGGAGTCCAATCGTACATGGTGGACTTGTACTGGAACGAGTTCACCAATAAGTGGCAGCTTTGTCCTGCCCCATTTGGACTCAACAACTCCAATGGGAACTACTTGGTCTGGGCAGGTAAAACTTACCGGTGCAGTATCGACGTCGGCATCATAAATTTGATCCACCGCTTCACGCGATATATCTTGCTCTCCAACACCAACTTGCAGGCCAACTTCCTCCAGCTTTTGTTCAATTTGCGTGTGATATCAAAGCTGCAGCGGACAAACTACATGCCGGCAAGTATAACCAACGATACAGTGCTCGCGCACGGAAACTCCACGTTATACGCATGCATACAGGAACTTTTGCCGTACGCTTTCAAGCCAAGCGACATGGCTACCTTCCGGTCGGGAAGCATGGCGTCTTCGATCGACCCCGAGTATGTTAACACCACCAACGAGACAAACCCATCGTGGGATCTGCTTGGAAACAAGAGGATAATTATGAATGTGGTATCGAATAGCCAGCCTCCCAATGGCACGTATTTGTTCTCGAATGAAGACAGCTCTCTACTCTTTTCGCTGGTAAACAACACGAGGGGGTTACTGAGCAATCTTAGCACCCTAATTCGCAGTATCGAAGACTCCGAATCCTACAACCGCTGTTTATCGCTCATTAATGACGACACCACCTCCCTCGAGGCCTTCCGCGAGTGGGGCTTGAACGAGTCTTTCGTATTTGTCACGGACCACGACCTGCATCAATTCACCAACGGGACGTTTCGCGACTATGTCCGGTGTGGGATCTCGCCCATATTAAACTCCACACACTATTCACGCATCAACAAACTGTCTGTTCTACCTGCTACATCGTCGCAAACAACAGAAGCAACAGAGATATCCACACAATCCTCGGCACAATCCAGCACGTCAGTTGACATATACACAGATAGGGTGGTCGCTAACTTCATGCTGCACGGATTCTGGTCCTGGGCACCTGGTCAGCCTTCTTCAGATAATACCACGGAAACAACTAACAGCTCCGAAGTGGCAGTTTCTTCGTCTTCGTACGAGGGCAACACCAATGTTGCATTTCAGTGTGTAGCCTTGTATGAAGACGGCTGGAAGGTCGCAAATTGCTACGAAGATTACCACTTTGCATGCCAGAACACGAGTGAGGCTAACGACTGGTATGTTCCGCGCAATTTACGCAAGACGTATTTTGAGGTCTATAAGGACTCTTGTCCCCCAGGATACAATTTCACGCTTCCGCGGCTGGCCGTGGAAAACTTGTCGCTTATGAATCACATGCGGGCTGAGAACGTGACGTACCCGGTGTGGATAGACCTCAACGATATCACTGTGAGCGGGTGCTTCGTGACGGGCGGGCCGTACGCACAGTGCCCATACCAGCGTACAGTGACCACACGGACCTTGGTGAAGTTGTTGACACCGGGGCTGATGGTGGTGATTGTACTTTTCATGGCGATCTTATTGGAGAAGTTTGCGTGGCTGCATCCGATAGAGACGAACAGGAAGAAGTACTGGAAGCGTAAGTTGAAGGAGCACTCAGAGAAGTATGATTACGAGGGTGTCCCAAGTTAGAAAGGAATAGAGTACAAGGAGAAATCGGCATCTGACTATTACTGCAAGGAGAAAATTTTCAGAGCCTGGATGAGAGCCTGGAATACCTATAATATCTGTGAAATCCGACTGAAACAGATCAAGTCTTGCGAGACAAAAACTACCCATGGGAATTTATTACAGAGTCGTTGGTCGAACGAAACAGAAGGGCAAGACTTTCTACAATTGCCCATATATCTGCTGCATTATTCGTTGATTATAGCATACACAGAACATAAAGGAATAGCTAATACAAAAGGAGCATATTACATTTAAACTGATGTAGGCTGACGTTCTTTTGCAGTGTTTTAACTTCGTATTTGCCGCATATGGTCTTCTTGGGGTCTTATTTCTTGCAATTGAAATTTCAATCAGCATCTTGCAGTTTTATTTCGTAGCATCTTGCTATCTTAACACAACTTCTCCGTTCTGTTTTCGTATTTAAACTAACTACTTTTGGTATTTATTTCGGCCCAGGGGTCCTTTCATTCACCCTACATCCTAGATTCCGCAAGATATATCACTCTTCTAAGCTCTTTACTCAGTTATAACCTTTGTCACAAAATTTCTCCCATCGATTTCATCACTCCAGTTCGTTGTCAGTTCATCGGTGTTACTGCTTTA
This sequence comes from Kodamaea restingae, assembly GCA_003707425.3. Taxonomy (NCBI): domain Eukaryota; kingdom Fungi; phylum Ascomycota; class Pichiomycetes; order Serinales; family Debaryomycetaceae; genus Kodamaea; species Kodamaea restingae. The sequence goes on from PPJA03000012.1 coordinate 258,135, forward strand.
CTTTTCCCCAAACTTTTTCTTTTTTAAACCAATTTGCCTCCCATATGAGTGACCAGAACTGGAAGAACTTATCTAACGAATTGAGACGTAGAGCAGCAAGGGCCGCTAGTGCATCTGCACAAACCTCCAGAGGAGCACCAAAGTCTCCTCTTGGTATTTTTGCAGGGTTTGGTGGTTTGTTGCTCTTGGGAGGTGTGTCCCTTGTCGCGCAGAATGCCCTCTTCAACGTTGATGGTGGTCAAAGAGCCATCGTGTACTCACGTTTGAACGGTGTCCAGCCAAACATATACCCTGAAGGTACACACTTTATCATGCCATGGTTTCAGAGACCAATTGTCTACGATGTGAGAGCAAAGCCCAGAAATGTGGCATCGCTTACTGGAACCAAGGACTTGCAAATGGTCAACATCACATGCAGAGTGTTGTTTAAGCCAGATGTATCACAGTTGCCAACCATTTACAGAACCCTTGGTGCTGACTACGACGAGAAGGTGTTGCCATCGATCGTCAACGAGGTGTTGAAGTCTGTGGTGGCCCAGTTTAATGCTTCGCAGTTGATCACACAGAGAGAGAAGGTGTCGCGTTTGGTCAAGGACAACTTGGTGCGTCGTGCAGCCAAGTTCAATGTTCAGTTGGATGACGTTTCGTTGACATACATGACCTTCTCGCCAGAGTTCACCAACGCGGTCGAGGCCAAGCAGATTGCACAGCAGGATGCACAAAGAGCTGCCTTTGTGGTCGACAAGGCTATCCAGGAAAAGCAGCAGTTGGTGGTCAAGGCTTCCGGTGAGGCCAAGTCCGCCGAGTTGATCGGTGAGGCTATCAAGAAGCTGAAGGACTACGTGGAGTTGAAGAGATTGGATACGGCCAAGGAGATTGCGGGTATTTTGGCCAGCTCTCCAAACAGAATTTTGTTGGACAACGACACGTTGTTGTTGAACACTGTCACCGATGGAAGAAAGTAGTGTAAATAGTAAAGATAAGTGATGACTAAAATAACCAGTGATAGGTGATGGATGAACTGGCACCAAGAGAAGCTGAGTTAGCACAGAGTAGAATTGATGAAGTGCGTGATTAGTTGACGTATATCTTAGTGGTGGGATGTGAATAACAGTGGATTATAAAGAGTCAACTTGTTTGCAATATTGTCAACCTCAGCGTTGTTGTTTTTGCCTGTCACTAAACCTACAATTTTGTATACTTTCATTTATTTCTAAGTTGACTTTAACATATTACTTCATCTTAGTCCACTTATTCATCTCTTAGTTGACCGCTAGGTCAAATTAGCCGCAGTGGTTCTTTTACACTCAGTTATAACCCCTCAGTGTTCAACCACCTCGTTATCTCTCAGGCAGTAACTAGTAACCACCTTACCTAAGTCAGCTTGATATTCACAGATTTATTCACTTCAGTTCGCTGTTAGTGTCATTCAAAAAATGCTATTCACAATATCACCTCCGAGAGTGGCACCAGCACCGAAAATAGCAGCATTACCGAACTTACTACCAAACTTCTTCAAATGCGACTCTTTCTGTGGCTGTTCCACTTGCACCGCTTGCTGTTGAGGTTGCTGCTGCTGTGGGGGGTAGTAATTTGCCGAGGGAGGTGGATACTGTGCATATCCGCCGTATGAAGGTTGCTGCTGTGGCTGAGGAGGATATTCGTAGTTGTTGTACCCTCCTTGGTTTTGTTCTGGTCTTTGGTACAGGACCTTCTCCAGGATTTGTGGCGGAGGTGCCCGGTCATGGTTTGATTCAAACTCCTGTTCTGAAATCACTGACACATAATTAGCAGGAAATACCCCAGCTTCGCGTGCACTGGTACCGCTCTTGTAACCCTTCCACCAATCTTCGCTTAAGTGCTCGACAACGGCGATTTTGTCATCCTTAGATAAATTCAAGTCATCCTTTTCCTGCGACGCATAGTTGTACAATGCTTTACAGTAACCCAAAGGCTTCGGTGTGAAATGTCTTGGGGGTTCTGCCGGTGGTGCAATGTTGCTGGTGATGGCTGTTTTGGCAAAATCCTGCGTCAAACTGTCAGTTTCCGTGTGTGGTGGCACCTTCTTAGCGCCACCGGGGGTTTCCAACTTGTCAACTCCCCATGCTGGCAGGTCCTTCTGGTATTTTTGGGGAAGGGCCAGTATCAAGCGGTTGTAGAGTTCTTCATTGATGACCTCTGAGTCGTATAAAAACTCCAACTCTGTCCTGATGGTAGTCAATGAGCGGTTGATCAATGGCGCGGACATAGTAACTTGTGGAATAATAATTAAGGAGTAGAAACTGAGAGAATTTAATGTGAAGTTGACGATGGCGGGCACGCTGGATTACAAACATAAAACCAAGATAACAACAGGCTTTGACTAATAGTAGCCAAGCCTGAAACAATACAGCAGTTACCACTTATATTTCGCTCATACACACTACACAAAGGCAACCTCTTTTTACTTTGCTTTACTACCGAAACTACTCGAGAATTTTGAGCCTTTTAGGCTGTGTCATTAAAAACATGACTGCCTAACGTATCCCCAAAGCACTGGGTGCTACACCCTCCAGCAACGCAATTAAATCACTCATGTAGGGACTAGTGCCCATGGCATCCGCAACAAGTCGCCTCGACTTCGTCCACAACTGGTAGACTCGCACCGTGAAATCAGTAGCCACAACGCACACAAAATCATCGTCAGGGCCCATAACAGAACTGAGAACCCGCAAGCTTGTTGATCTCGGCGCGATTTTGACAACAGAGAGCTGTGGGTACAAGTACACAGCAATCATGGGAGTATTCACTGGTCCAAAGCCAAAAGATGCCATCAATTCACGCTTAAAAGCACTCCAACTGAGAGAAGTGACTTGCGACTGGGTATCAATCTCCTGAAGAAGAGTTCCCGACCTCACATGCCAAAAACGTATTTTCCGATCCCTACTACCTCCACCTGTTGCGAGAAGCGAGGAACTCCAGGGACAAAATGCAATAGCCTTGACTGCTGCTTTGTGTGGCAAAACTGTTTTAAGAGTTAATTCGTGTGTTGCACTTATTTCCCAAAGTGTACAGCTATTGTCGTTTGAGCCTATAGCCAAAATTCGCAGCAGGCAGTGAACGGAAATACCACAAATTTGCTGATCTGAGCACTTTTTCACGCACTGGAGTTTAAGATTGCCCTCTGTGATAATGAAGACGTAAACATTGCCTCTTTCATCGCCTGCTATAAGTAGATTGTTGTGGCCCATCAAACATAAAATGCTCCCGGTACCCACCTCACAAGTTGCAACCACCGTATTGCTTTTTTCGTCTACCGTGGAAATATACCCATTGATCTTCCCAACAAAAAGGTATTCGAGGTGGCTGCATAAGCAAGTTACTGGGGTGAAAGAGTTTAATTGAGCGACCTCGACCTCTTCGTTCACACCCCACCAGTAAACCTGTGGTCCTAATGCAACTGCAATTCTGTTCAGCTTCTTCGACCATGCTGCTAAACTACAGTAAAAGTCATTTCTTAACCCTGGCGCGTGCAAGATATTGCACGCACTTATACTTTGTGGTTTTGGGGCGCTCGCAGTAGGGACTTTGATGGATGCGAGACCAAATACTTGAACGGCCCTTCCCGATGTAACTGAAGATAAAAGTGGCCCTGCAATATCAAGAATGCTCTCTTCGTAAGTGGGCAGCTCGTTGAATTGAACTACTTTAGAGGTTCGAAGGCTAAGTGCGGTCACAAGGTGTTGGTTCTCCCAATTCTCTTTAGTTTTTTTGGGGGTGATTTCGCTCTGCTTGGTGTATTCCGCTTGTCCTGCAATGTACATGACATCCTCTCGAATTGTCATGTTGTAGCAAGAGGACGTGACACTATGGTTTTTCTGGTGTCCACTCTTATAGGCAGAAGGAGACATGGTTGGTATAAAACGGTCGGATCTATTAGAGCTCTTGAAGTGGTCAGATCTGGGAGACGTTTTGCCTAAAGATGTAGGTATTTTTATGGTTGTAGTTAAAGACATGAGTTGTATGGATTAGCAAAGTTCTTTAGCGAAGGACTGATGCTGTTTAACAGGTTGAAAAGTGAGTTGAGCGGTTACCTCGACTCGTAGCAAAAAAGTTGAAAGCAAATTACAATACCCTCAACCCGAATCAATGTCTTTCAAACAGCAAGTATTATACTCCTGAACACAAATTCAGCAGTGGCCCCTTAAGAACTCTAGCAACAGTATCTGGTAGCAAAGAATTGAATGTTTTTTGCAGCCGTTTACAAACACAACGCTAGAAAAAAAAATACATATGCCTTTAATCAAGCCCAAGCTTGCACCAGCGAGGAGTACGCTTGTGAGCTACATCTTGGTGGCAGCCTTTGTTTTTGCATCCTTCATCATCCACAAAAAGGTTACCAGTAAGGTCAACTATCCATTCATTGATGAGGTCTTTCACTTGCGCCAATGTCGAATGTATTGTCGTGGTAAATTTCTCCACTGGGACAACAAAATCACTACTCCGCCAGGTTTATACATCTTGGGTGTGATATACGTTAAAATACTTGAATTAATCACAGGAAACCCCTACTTGTGTATGGAAAACTCGGTCCTCAGGTCTTTAAACTTGGTTGGTGGATTGGTGATTCTTCCATATATTGTACATTCCATCAAGACGAAAAACAGCGCAAGAACTAAGCAAAACGACTTGTGGTCGTATAACATTGTGGCCCAGCCCATTCTCTTTACCTACTACTTTCTTTTCTACACTGACGTGTGGTCCACAGTGTTGATATTGGGATCCTTGGCATTGGCGTTGAAGAGAAAACCAACAACCAGTGCATTAGTGGGCTTTTTGAGTTTATGGTTGCGCCAGACAAACGTGATATGGTTGGCATTCATCATGTCTGTCTACATAGACGCCCCAAGCAGGTTACTTTCAATGGCTAGAGCCATTGATTTCATCAAGAGGACATTTAATAGCTGGGCGACCTTACTCCCCTATATTATTGTCTTTGGGCTCTTTGGTGCCTTCTTGAAATTTAATGGAGGTATCACATTTGGTGACAAGGAAAACCACAGGGTCGAGTTGCATGTCGTACAAATTTTCTACTGTTTTGCATTCATCAACTTCTTCACCTTACCCGTGTGGTTTTCTCGCTCGACAATTATCAAGTACGTGAAATTTCTTGTATGGAACAACTACGGACTCAATTTGGTGCTCAATTCTGTCTCTTTGGTCGCAATAAGGTTCGTTGTTTTACGATTCACGGTAGTGCATCCATTTTTGTTGGCTGATAATCGCCATTTTACATTCTATATCTACAAGCGATTACTTAGCGTTCCCTACAGCTGGATCATTAGTGTTCCATTCTACCACTTTTGCACTTGGAATATTTGCCAGATGTTTGCGTTCGCAAACAAACTCTCCTTCATCACAATCGCATCCTACTTCGTTGCCACGTGTCTCACACTTGTTCCTTCTCCATTGTTTGAGCCTAGATATTACATTGTGCCGTTGGTAATCTTCAGACTATACACAAGACCAACCATGAAAAAGCCCTGGATCCATACCGTGGAGTTTATGTGGTTGAATGCCATCAACGCGGCAGCCATTCTTGTGTTCTTTGTTTACGAGTTTGAATGGGAAAGCGAGCCCGGCATTCTTCAAAGGATTATTTGGTGAACTAAACATTACAGATACTTTTTTTTACAGGATCGGTGCCGCGTAAATCATTGATTGATATTCACATCGTGGTATATACCCGCTGAAGCATTACAAAAACACATTTCATGGTCGTAAATTTAAATATTTGATGTACAACTTTAAATTTTTAACTTAAACTCACATCTTCGAGCTTGTCAACAAGGCAACATTCAGTAGCATCCGTATTCGCAGTCGTACTAGAAAACCTTTCCAGTGCGTAGTCGTCACTAGAGGTACCGCCCATCTCCAATGATGGGTGTTTTTTTCTGCCCAAGTTCAACTTGAAGCTGGAACCCTCGTCAAAACTTGCACGGCTTCCGTTAAAAGTATCCAAAGACGAAATATTGTTCATGATGGACTTGTCAATAGCATTGTCGGACTTATAATTCAAAACAAACGAGTCTTTCTTGGTGATATTAGCTGCCAAATCTTTGACAGATTGAGGCACAGGATGTTCTTTGCTTTGCTTTTGGAAGCTTTTCAACCAGTTGTCTATGCATCTTCTTTTCAATACTTCAAGATAAGGAACCTCCAACTGTTTTCCCTTGTCCATGTAGACTAAATTGGCTTCATCACCCATGAAAAGATCACCATCATTGTTCTTTTTATTCCTGAGAATTTCCCAATTGCCCTTTTCCAAGTCATTAGCAAATATAAGAAGAAAATCACCGAAGTTATCGGCAATCTTGTACTTGGTGTCGAACTCCCTACCAAATAGAATCACCTGCCCATATTTACCGGCACATTGATAAGGATCGTCTGTTTTGTGCATAGGTGGCAGAAGATCGATGCCTATGTAGTTTCCCACTTCGTCAGTAATGAGAGGAATCCACATAGGATGTGCAAATGTTTCATGAATTGCACCCGGAGGGACACTTTTCTGGTTTGGAATCCTGAGCAGAGGCGTTAAACCTACGTTTTCAGAGCTGCTGCCTGCAGCAGTTTGCCGTGACAAGTTTTCACCATTTGTGGTTAACTTCTTTTTGATTTGAGTGGAGTTGTGTGCAACAGGTAGTTTAGATAACCCATCAGCAACTGCAGTCGTTGCTTCTGAGGCCAAAAAATTTGCGATTTTACGCCAATTCTCTGTGGCAATGACTATCTCATCCAATGGCATCAAAAGGAGGCCAAAAACTAGACCGTTGACCGCATCTGTGTTGGTTCCGAAGTTTGACTGCCCGTCAGTCAACTTGAAGAAATCCACTACACAGCCTGGAAGCTTAATGTTCAAGTCCTTTTGAAAGTCGGCGAGATCGGAAGCTGTACATTTTTCTCGCAAGCTCAGCCCCAAGTCTGGGAGGTATTTCACCAACCAATTCTTTATGTGACGCCAGGCAAGTTTGACCTCGTGCACACCGTCTAAAGCATTGTAATATTCTTCTGAAAAATGAAGATCATCTGTTAGGATTGCTCCTGTCTTCAGGTTTTCGTTCAAAAGCATTTGCTCTGATTCAGGCTTATTTAACCTGTTGAACGATTGAAGGGAGTTGAACTCTGAATACTTGTCGTCGGTACTCAAAGAGTAGATAAACTCTTGTACTCTTTGGCCGAACTTCATGGTAGTATCAGCAAGTCGAAGGGCCTAATGGTTGAATTTTTCGTTTTGGTTCTGTTTATTCTCCATAGACTTGCACGCGTTTCGGATGTTTGCATTTTTTCGTTTCCAGATGTCAAAAAATCGTGACGTGCTTACTTCCGAAAATGTTTCGTTTAGCGTGTGCTTTACAAAGGTTATACAACTATGTGTGTGCTTGAAGACAATGCACAATAGGCCTGATTTAGAAGATCACAATAGGTGCTTGTTTACACGATCACAAAAAACGCAATAGTGCATATTTGAATATGCAAAAAGCATTGTGCCTTTATTGTTGACATATGGCTGAAGAAACTACAATATTAAGTTGAAAAGCTGTAACAGTTCTTGACCAACTGTATATCTGTATTCCATTGATCATATTAACCTCGCCGGTTTGTAGAAGAAGGATTGTACTGTCCCAAAAGTGAAAAACGATGCCGCAAAATGGCTGCTCAGCCCATCACCCCAAACTAAGAGCGCATATCTTCACAATAGTGATTTGGTTCACATCTACAGTTAAAGTCTTTTATTCCTCTAAATCCTAAAGAAGGACCATTCAAAACAGTTCCGATTCTAACACATACTGACGTCACAGGGTCAAAAAAACCCGAAGTTCAGTTATGGTTAAACTCAAGTCTCTCATCCCAAATCGTTATGAGACCCCTAAAACGAAAAGAGCGCATAAACAAGCATTTCCGCAACCTAGTCGTCTAAAAGTTCATTTGCAGCACAAAATCTGTGCTTTAGCAGCAGTCTACTGTTCAACTACGCTTACTACAAATATCCCCCGGGCATGAAGATTGAGAGCTATCGCGAAGTCAACAATCGAAAATCCGGGGTATTGCTATGGGAACCACCCCCAAGAAAACAAAACAAAACACACGAGTATCCTTGAAAACAAAACGGGAATCACGGAACAATTGCACTGACACTCGCAGAAAAGAGAAGACCTCTTCTCCTCGAACAATACGTCCTCAAACTGGCGCCGCGCACATGCTATCCGTGGAGCCAACTTACTCAGAACGAGAAAGTTAGCTACCGGTGGACTCAGCACGCTAGGCATGCCGAACGCAAGTACGCAGCTAGGATAGGTTTTGATTTTGGGGTTACCATCCGTAGGTAATCAAATTGATAAAGAGGAATTTCGAACGGGATTTTCGTTGGTTTTATATTTTCTCATATCCGGGTAATTGGTGAAGGACGATGAGGTGGGTGAAGATATTTTCATGCGAAAAGGCTACATACAGTTGTTCTGCTAAGTGGCGATTTCGCTAGCTTTATTTTCTTGCATCATGTTCCTCTGTATTTCTACTAGTGATTTTGTTCTATACATTACTTGACATGAAGTGGCGATCTTACAACGGATTGTTGTGGTGTTATCTTTTGATGCTATCATTTGATGTTTTTTTTTGATGAAATCATTTGGTGGTATCTTATGGTAGGATCTTCTGGCAGCGATTCTAGTCGTGGTTCTAGTCATATATATCTTCGTATCTATGGTTGTATGTAGCAGGGCTATCTAATAGTCGTATCTAAGGGTAGTGTTTGATGGTCGTCTCTTATGGTAGTCTCTTATGGTCGTCTCTTGTGGTATCAATACCTTTCTGTACTCTGTATGATAATTTCAACCAGTATTATTCTGCAATTGTCATTTGACCTACACCAAGCTGCAAGCAGCTTGTCTACTCTCTCACGCGTCGCGAACGAGGGGTGAGTGCATTCTCCTACAACCCATATGCGATACAGGCGTTATTTATTATTTTGTAAGTAAGGGTACAACGAGACTTACTTACCAGTTGGCAGCAGCAGCGTCCTCGGTGGCTGGAGCAGCGTCAGCAGCCCAGTCGACGTCCTCAGTCTCAGCAGTCCACTCAGCCTCAGCCTCAGCGACTGGAGCCTCCTCAGCCTCCTCAGATGGCTTACCCTCCTCAGCAGCGTTCTGCTCAATCTCTTCTGGGTCTCTGTAGAAGTACAAGTCTGGCATGACGGACCACTCGGTGGTTCTGTCTGGGATGATACCTCTCAATCTCAAGACCTCTCTGGCAATCAACCACCAGATCAAACCGATAGAGTGCTTACCCTTGTTGTTACATGGGATAGCAACATCGACGTACTCAGATGGGGAGTCCATGTCAGTCAAAGCAATGACTGGGATGTTAACGTAAGAAGACTCCTTGATGGCCTGGGCGTCGGTTCTTGGGTCGGTGACAACAACCAATCTTGGCTCCTTGAAAGAACGGGTGATGTAGTTGGTGAAGTTACCTGGGGTGAATCTACCAGCAATTGGGGTAGCACCGGTGTGAGCAGCGAACTTCAAGACAGCTCTCTGACCGAAAGTTCTAGAGGAACAGACAGCAACATCCTGGGCGTTTGGAACGGCAGCGATGATTCTGGCGGCCAAGACGATCTTCTCCCAGGTCTTGGAGATGTCAATAACGTTGACACCGTCTGGTCTGGTCTTGAAAACGTATGGCTTGTTGTGAACCTGAACGTTCTTGGAACCCAAGTGAACGTTGGCAGCCAACAACAACTTAGCGTCTTCTGGAGTCAAGTCAAATGAAGCTGGTAAAGACATCTTGTATAGTAATACCTCTAACTGAAGATTTTTCTAAAAGTATGTTTGAAAAGATTTTGAAAATTCTCGGGATCCTGGGAGTGTCTCTGCGGATAAAAAAAAAAGTAGAAAAAATTGTGTACAGTACTGGTTATATGCAGGTGATCTGTGTATGAAAATGGTGGTTTATTGATGTTAATTGTGTGACGATGTTGTTTGAAAATCTCTATGTAGTAATTGTTATATATCAGTATATTGGTGAGTCTTTGGTAAGCTTAAGCTCATGCTATTGGGCTATATATCAGCGTAAGTATGCTCTGATTGGAACTTTGCGTACTTTTTTTGAAATCAAATTATAGGGTCTTAGCCCTGAAAAATCGATTTACACGTGACGTGGCTGCAAAAAAATGTCCTGGTATGACGAGTTGATGATTGGGCGTCCTGATTGAGCGGACCGGTGCCTGTGCCGTTAGTTTTGTAAGTAAGAAGTGAGTTATTTTGGTTATTTAGTATGTGCAAAATGGCTGTTAGTTGTTCTTTCGTTAGTAAGAAAGTGAGTTTCACCGCGTGGCTTTAGCCACTTTTTAGTAGAGATTTGTGTCAATCTAGTGCTCATTATATTAGCACGGATTAACCATACCTAGCTTTCTTCAGTGGTTTTATTGTGGGCCAATCGAATTACAACCGAGGTATTGCTCGTGTTGTTTATTTTGTAGTTCTTGCCGCCTGAAACCGACACAACTCTGAATTTTATTGCATAACGATGACACGATCTTCGTGTGTATAGTATCAACTCAGTGTAAGTTTGTAAGATAATGTCGTATTCCTGCTCATTTGAGCTGTTCGTATGTCTAGAGGAGCTCATAGGTACCGGAATCTCCAAAATACGCTATATGCTGATAGAACGTTTTTAGTATATTATGTAAAGAGAGTCTAAGACATGTTTACGATGAAATATGCTGAATCGGCCAGACAAACGAAACCTAAAAACTTGTTGTATTTACCTGTGCATTTTTAGCTAATCAAGGAAAAGCGACTGTGTAATTACCATTAATCACCAACATACTCTATAAAGTTTGTCTTTAAAGCGCATCATGCCAAATTCAGTATATTAATGAACATCCTTTATCGCTTAAATCATTAATTAAGAAGATTAGGATTATCTCAAATCGATCAGTATTTCACCAAAAGCTGATCTTTACATGGTTTTGGGCTGATAAATATGGGGTAATTTTATTAGCGCTTTCACTTGTGGGAACACCAATCTTAGCTAAAGGTTAGTTGGGAGCTAAACCTTGATCACAATGGCTAAAAACTGGGTAAACCTAGATAGAGCTTAAAGTAATACGTATTGAAGTTAAATGAATGCATATTCTGAAACTTTCGGGGTCGTCAAGAATTTGACACTTATTAGGGGTAAAGTTTTCGACTAGCTTGTTATTTGAAAGGATAAAATACCGTCATATTTATAGTATAACTAGCTGTTGCTGATTTATCGTTTCTTGTGTCGCTAGGAATGACCACCAGTATTTCCTGTGAATGAAGAGACATGAGATCGTTCACGTGCTATTTATGCAGTCCTATCACCTTCCATGGGTATTATCTTATTTCAATGGGTATTTACTCGGCAGGAACTCACAGCGCGCAAATAATCATCACCTTATAATGAGGTCATTAGGGAAGATGAACGTTGATAATATGATCTTTATCTCCATGCCAACTCTATAAAACTCAAATTATTTTATAATTTGACACACTTTTGGCAGTTTTGTTCAACTTGTTGCAAAATAATTGAAAAACTTCAAGAAGAAAGAAGAAGCAAAAATGCCCTTTAACATAGCTTATCCGAAGAAAAGAAACTAATCAGCAGTTGAAAGTGAAAACTGTGTCTTCAAGCATCATCATATCAATCAAAAAAACAAAAAAGGGGCATACTGGGAATTGAACCCAGGGCCTCTCGCATATTTGGAAACCCAAAGCGAGAATCATACCACTAGACCACACGCCCTTTCTGTTGGATAAACATAACCTGGAAGTCAACTCATCTGGAAGTGAAGGATGAAAAGAATAAGATATTTAGCTGGATACCTTAGACCAGATTTGAATATCAAACATGTAGCTTCTATTTGATTCGCACAGCTTTGCTTTAAGAAGGATAGTATTGACTGAATTTCACGCTTTGTTAAAAGTAGGAATTTAGAAGCATCTGGGAAAATGGTTCAACCTGTGCATAAGTCAATGAGCTTTTATGTGCGGCAGGTCCTGTTGTATTTTCTCCAATACTCTCCAATTTTTCTTTCGGTTTTGAAACCACAAGGTACAGTCGCAGCATTCATCCTCAGCTAATTTCTAAAGAAGGTTGAAACGTAAAGTTCCTTGAACTTAGTCGCAGCGCGATTTTAATGTCTTTTTAATCTATAAGCCTCCGTAGAAGCAATGTTCGAAGAAACAACAAAAGGCCAAAAAAGAACCCACGCCGGGAGTCGAACCCGGAATCTTTTGATTAGAAGTCAAACGCGTTAACCATTACGCTACGCAGGCGCCTATTGCAAGTAATAGTGCCTAAAAGAAATAGCAAGATAGATGAATATTAGCATATTAACAGCCGATTAATTGTTCAGTTTAAGAGTTTGTTCTTTTCTGACTGTGCGGAATTTTCCGATTGATTGTTTCATAGTACTTCGAGAAGTCAACTAACGTTGGAAATGCCTAATTATGGGACAGTATGGAATTCGACATACCTGTTTACGAATCCTATGAATTCAAGTGTGTAAGGTGCCAATGGCCCAAGAGTGCATATAATACTTCTCTAGGTAGACATGAAGGCCGACTCGGCCACCATGTCTCCTGACTTTGCCCGACTGGGCCGACAGGGGGTCGGCTATACCTAATCTAAACCCCTGAGTTAAACCCCTGAGTTACTATATAATCTGTTCAACTTCCCTTATTAAATAAACAAGCTAGTTATAAGATCATCCCTGAATCAAGAGTGAATCACCTAACAAAGTGTGTTTAATCTCTTACTATTTACACTCATTTGTATACTACCTACATAGCCTATACTATATATAATGTTGTTATATGCTCTTGAACAGTTAGTAGTTGCACCTCTAGGGATGCAAAAAAGAACCCATGCCGGGAGTCGAACCCGGAATCTTTTGATTAGAAGTCAAACGCGTTAACCATTACGCTACACAGGCGTGTATAAGGAGAACCCACGCCGGGAGTCGAACCCGGAATCTTTTGATTAGAAGTCAAACGCGTTAACCATTACGCTACGCAGGCGCGTTAGAAAAGAACCCACGCCGGGAGTCGAACCCGGAATCTTTTGATTAGAAGTCAAACGCGTTAACCATTACGCTACGCAGGCTTTTCTTGTTGAAGAGAAAAGCCGGAGGAATCACTTCGCGAGGATTGTACTGTCAGCCCATTGCTTGTAACTGACTGGTACCAAGCTAGGTGATTGCTCAATTCTAAGTGTACAAAAAATGGATGGTTGTAAGGTTAATTGGCAAAAAAACTAATTCCGATGTAGCTCTTTTTTCGTGAGTAAATTAAAGTAGGTTGTTGACGAATTGTCTATGTTTACGTGTTATTTCAATGTTATTTTATATTTTGATTAGCGAGACTTGGCTCACAACCACTATGAACTACTCCAAGTAATATTGGATTTCTGTCGTTTTCTCATAGTTCCGCGGTAACATTAAGTAGTGGAACTTCAACTCGTGTCTATACTTTATGGTTATATAATCACCATTGATGAACGAATTGATCAAGTGTGATTTGAACGACTTCGATTTTGAAAAGAGTTGTATGAAGTTAATGAAGATATCGCTGAGCGAGAGCGATTTGTTGAAGAGCATTAAATAGTTGGATGACTTGTAGATTGTCAAGAAGCGGAAGTTGATACCGCCTTGTAATCTGTTGGAGTTCTTTAGCTTCAACAAAACAACAAATAAAGGCATAAAATTGAACAAGATCTGCAAATTCTCGAGCAAGTTGGACGCAACCAAAATCAGAAGCCGTATGAGGAAAAACATGAAGTAAAATGCAAACACTGTCGGAAGTAGGAAGATCACAATAATGAAGAACAAGGTACCCAACAATAACTGATCGATTTCGAAGGACGACGCAGAGTCTCTGGCATGTGCCATATTTCCTGACATTTCAATCGCATAGTTGTTGAGGTTGTCTATTCTGTTCCTCAAAACGTTATACTTTTTGCCACGAAAGAGCTGGAGAAGGGAACGTAAAACTTGTATCTGTCCTTTGTAAATCTTGGCAGACGTGAAGTGGAAGGCAGATATATGCCAAGTGAGTATGAGCAAAATGTCATTCACGAAAGCCAACAAGAACGTGATCCCCATATAACACAAGAACTTGAAAGATAATTTTAGAAACACAAGTACGAGAATTTGTGCAAATGGTGGTAGATGGATGCCAGCCAAACCACGAACCAAGTACTTCCAAAAGTTCAATGACCACTCGTACAAGTCACCCATAAAACTCCCCAACTCATAATTTAACTTGAAACCCGCGGGGTGGTACCGCGAGACCCAGGTGATCAAGTTCAACAACTCTTCGTGCAAGTAGGTGTGTATGAACTTATCGCGTGCGAAATTGATGATGTGATCTTGGTAGTTGACTATGTAGTCGTAGGCGGTGATTCCAAATAATATGTCGTTGGAGATAAGCCAAAAGGAGTTGTGCAAGTTGATATAGTTGGAGTTATTGAAGTTCAAGTTTGAGTTGAAAATAGGGAGATCCAAACTCTTCACGAATGCTGAATTGTCTTGTAAAAAGTTCCTATCATAGTAGAACAAAAACTGGACAGGGAAATAGTTGATCTGGCGGAGGCGCATATCGAGCTGGCGAAAAGTGTTGAAAGATGAGACCAAACTGACACCTTTCCAAGGTTTATAGTTCAAAACTGCAATCAAAAACAAGAGGAATTTCTGCAAGTGAACAATCACTGCAAATAGATTCCTTTTAAGATATCCGGCAAGTACTCGGCCTCTATCGGCGAAAAAACCGCGCTTCTTGCTCAAGCCTGTCATTCTTTTGTAGTCTTCCCTGACCTTGAGCACCAGATTGATTTTATCCAAGACGACCTCATCTGAGATTGAACAAGGGTTCATTGGCTTAATATTAGTAGCGTGTTCGGATCGAACCAACTTTTTTACCAAAGTCTCTGTGACAGAAGGTCCCGATAGAGTTCCCATCGATTGTAATAGAATGGGGTTGATGGAAAAGTATTCGAGGCTTCTATAATTGGGAGGATCGAAGAGGACAACAGTAAGCTGCTTATCTCCAAGGATGCAAGGAAGTTTTCTCTCGTCATAATGAAAGTTGAGGAAATCATCATCTGGTGCCACAGGTAGCTTTTGCAAGTCACTCGAGATGCAACCAATTATCTGAAGATCGCGAATGTTCGCATCTAACAGCTGAGATAGATCATCCAGAGTCTTAGAATTGGTTTGTCCTTTCGTTTGACATTTTGTGATTTGATTTCGTATGTTTATATCTTGGATAGCTGTATCCTGAGTCTTTTGATCTATTATTTGATCTGTGTTATGACTTCTTTTCTGTGGCAGTGTATCGGTTTCGCACAACTGAACAATCACGTATATACTGGTAATCTTATATCCCAAGAGATAGTTTGCACGTGTTTTCTTTTGACGCTTGACTGACCCAAGAACATCGTTTGGGAAGTAGACTTGCAAGGGGCTCATTGTGATGAAAAACTGTCACGACGTAAGTACTGCGAACTGTTGTTGAGATTCTGATAGAATGTTTTGTGGTCGAGGTATGGAGACAGTCGAATTGAGTCAAACAGCTTATCAATTTCAAGACGGCGACCGAATGTGGTTGAGGAGATGTTAGCGGGCGAGCCTGGTGGAGAAAGATGCAAGGGCGAATCGGTTTCAATGTCCTCGCTTTCGAGTGTGAAGACTACTTCGGAGCGGAGGTTTGTAGAGTTGCTTGTGGGTTCTGGTCTTTTACGCTTGTATGTTTGCTCCACGAGGATATCAACGAGACAGGTAGCAATTAGGAATATCCCAGTCAAAACAGAAACAACCAGTAGCAAACGAACAAAAACTAGCCAGAGGATTCCTGCTTGCAACATAAGCAGCTGTCAAAAATTTTGTTCGGAATGATTTTTAGCAGCACCGTTAAGGAAGGACAATAGTAAAGGTCAAAATTTAAGGGGACGCGGAGACTACATAGACAAATTGTTGATATGCATATTTAGGTGGTAGCGAGAACTTTTTAAAAATGTCATCAAGGTATCCGCTGTGAATATGTATTCAGTTTGGATGTAAGCTTGAGAGTATTTCGCATCAACAAGGTATCAGAATAGAGCTTTGGTGAAGAACAGCAGACAAAGTCTGTGCAATTTGCAGTTGGGATTGGTTTAAGAGAACGTTACAAATACAATTAGAGCTAAAATAAAGAGAGACTTTTGGTGGACTGAACATTGCAAAGACTCACCTACGCACACATTAAAGGATTTTTATGGCGAACGTCGTATGTGCTCCACAGGTTCATGGAGCCATCACAACAGTTCTATATGATCTAATATGACCACTTCTCTGTACCTGTTGGTTCATTAAGTGGAAGAGGGTCTGGAATTCCTCTCTGCGGACAAATTGCTGTGTTTGCGGTGTAATTCCCCGATTGGCGGAGCTTGTATAAACACAGGTGCTTCTTGCTCTGTGACATCATCTCTTGCCGTCAATTGCATGAGGTGTTTGATGTAAAACAACAAAAACAAGAACAATGTGAAGAGACCAGCCACAAGGAGGAAAATGGCACCCGGTTGATTGAGTTTGTTCAAGCCAAATTTGTAGAATTGCAAAAAGAGCACGGGCAAGATGAGATTGGCTGTGTTCTTCAAGATTGATATTGCCCCATAAACCTCGCCGACTTTGCTCTCCGGATAAAACTTGATGACGGAAGAGGCAATGGTGGGTATACTAAGCGAGCCTAACGAAGAAAGTATCAAGACTAGAAAGAACTGATTGGTGCTTCGCACAAAAAAGACCGCTATGTATGAGGAAACTTCAACAAGAAACCCTAAAAGACAGTTGGCAAAGTCGCGCATGTCGAAATGGGTTGAGTGAGACTGAAACTTGAAGCGTTTCTGGAAAACTTGGTGGTTCAAAACCGGCGAAATAAAGATAAGAACTGTTGCACGCGCAGCAGAAGAGATAGCCATTAAATGACCCACATCTCTCTGTGTCCAGTGGAAAATATACAAACCGTAGAGGACAAAGACCTGCCCCATCACGGTACTAAGTCCGATGAAGCAGCACTCCATAAAAACTAGAATGCAGATTGTTTTCCTATTTGCCACAAGAACCTTGGGGTGAATTGGGCCGGCAACATTCTTTTCAGTTAACCAGAGCGTTTTCAAGGGCTTCAAGAAGTTAATGGAGTCTAAAAATTGCCAAAACCTGACAAATTTGTAATTCTGCGACGAAAAGTGGGCATTAGAAGCACGGCGCTTGGAAAAAGACAACGACTGCGAGTGCTTACGAGCACGCTGTGATCTGGACTCTGGAAGTGCAAAGACACTGTAGCACAATGTAAAGAACATAATCATCAATTCGAGTCTGTAAGGTGCAAGCTCACCCCTGGGGATGGGTATAACCTGGGGAGAAACATCAAGGGCTGCAGCAGTGGACTCACTAGTTGCCATGTCAAGTACAAAGTTTCCTAAAATCGGTCCAATTGTCACACCCACAAACATGCTCGAGAGTCCAAGTCCCAAAGAGTAGGTCCGGTCTTGCGGTTCCAGCACATCGGACATGTAGCAGTTGACAATCGTCATGAAAGT
This sequence comes from Kodamaea restingae, assembly GCA_003707425.3. Taxonomy (NCBI): domain Eukaryota; kingdom Fungi; phylum Ascomycota; class Pichiomycetes; order Serinales; family Debaryomycetaceae; genus Kodamaea; species Kodamaea restingae. The sequence goes on from PPJA03000012.1 coordinate 275,772, forward strand.
TCCAATGCCGCCCATGATGGAGGCGAGTAAACCGGCCAACACCATCGGCACAAACTTGAGTTCTGAAAAAGAGCTCATGATGGTGTACTGCAATAGGTTTCCCAAAAAGATGAAGAGTATATTCAACGAGATGAATAGCTTGCGGCCATAACGATCAGACAAAGGTCCCACTTTTCCCAGGGCCACAAACATCACTATACTTGAAAGCACAGTGTAGGTCATTTGCAAGTTCGACATGAGGACCTGCACCTCTACGGGGTTGCACACTTCCCCTTCCAAAGCCATGCTATTGCAGGCGAGTTTGGCTGTCACGACCTGTTTGGCCGACTCACCTGTTCCGGAAGCCATGGCAAGGCAGAACAACACAAAGCACATGTTGAGAACGGACGGTCTTTTGATCCAGCTGAGTGATTTGTGGTGGAGCCGTTCTTCCCTCAACCACCTTGCCTCCATGGTGTGGGGTTCATTGGAGAACTCGTCGTCATCTTCAATGACTGCCTCGTAGACGTCATTTGCCGCTGACTTGAGTAGGGCATCGTTTTCAGTGGGTTGCGTAGTCCAAGCAACTTCGGTGATTTCACTGGGGTACTCGTTGATATGAGCCACACATTCTGATGGGGGTACTTGTGAGTTGATAACATGATCATCCTGCGATTTTACGAGGGGGGTGCCCTCGGGGCGTTCTTCCGACATGCCAATGACTGCAAAGGTCAATACCAGTGATGATTAATAGAGATGATTTTTGTGGATTTATATTGCTAAACAAAGATGGGGAACTAGGTTGCGATGCGCAATTTTAAAAGGAACACAGCTACGATTTCGGTTAAACAAAAACAGGGAGCCTCCACAGTTTACGGTAAATAATGCTGGGCTTATAATGTATTCACCCTGGCCGTACGAGCGGTTCTGTAATTGAAATTAGTGTGCCGTTCCATAGGCGGCACTATGCAGGGACGGAATTAGATAAGAAAAAGGATATCTGCGTGAACTGAAGATCCGGTTTTAATCGTAGTAAGACGAAAGTCAGTGGAGGGATGAATAAAGAAACCTATGAAGCAAGTCTTGGCTGAGTGGTCGATTGGTGGTCGATTGGTGCTGACCTGAATTAATGTTTGCGGAATGTAAGTGAATGATGAAACTTGTTACAGTTACTAGTGATTTAAGCTCCTGATTACATTGGCTCCTGTTTAAATCAGCTCCTGATTACTCTGTAACTATTGGTTGCTAAAATAACTGAATGTGAATCGAGACGATCGGAGGTTAATGTTTTGGTGCTTTATATAAGGTATATGCTATGTAGATATTCCACCAACAAGAAGATACCTAACTACGTGATGCCTATCAAAACTTAGCATCGATGAGGTCATTTCATAATATGGTTATTTCAAGGTATGGTCATATCTTGATAAGCCATGTCAAGTTCGTATGATAAGATCACATGACAGATCACATGACAGATCACGTTGTGAACACCATGTGACGAAACCTTCTCCTGATCATTCCATTTTCTACACCCACATGTCGATGCGCTTGCTTGTACGAGCAGCGTCGAGCAAAGCAAAGAAGCTAGAGAAAGAAAATGTACTATTGGCCGAAGCGCTCAACTTGCTCTCTCCGAAAGACAAGTACAGGCCGTCGTTGCTTGCCAACTTGACCAAAGGCTCTGCTCAGGAGCAATACAAGGCAGAGGATGTGCTAAAAATGCAAATGCCTTCGAACAGCAAGTCCACCAATAGCAAAGAGGTCTACTTAAACAACTTGTTCTTTGGTCTTTCTGAGCTCCTTGCCAACAAAAAGAACGAAGTGCTTCAGATGAGCGATCACGAGTTGCATGTCTACGCGAACACATTGACAAGCGAGACCAAAATATTTGAAGTCATGCAGTTATTGTACCACCAGGGCCGCCTTACTCCACGCTTGCTCATGGAGCTTACGTTAAACAAGCACTTGGTGAACTTGTCACGCAGCCCCATCAACTTGTTGGAGTTGGATAAGGCTGTGGCGTGGGAAAACCCGTTGTTCTATGTGCATTACAACATCATCTTGTTGAAAAAGCACAACGACTTGAAAAAGCCGTTGATGGTCATTAAGAACTTGAAGCAGAACTTTGGCCAGCACTATCTCCCCTTGATTCAAGAGGGCCAGCTCACGCCGTTCTACGAAAGAATAGCATGGAAGTTCTACTTTGAGTACATAAAGCAGTACAACGAGATCTACTATATCGATATGCTCAGCTCGCTCAGGTCCGCATTTTTGATCTGGGAGTCGTCGCGTTCACTGCAAAACGGAGAGATTGCTCGCCACATGGCGCTGAGCGACATGGTGAACGAATTGCAACGCATATTTTTCAAGGTATGCTCCGATGAGCATATACAGGCGTGTATCGCGGAAGAGATGGCCACTGGAAACCTGAAGTTGTTGTCGAGCTTGAAGAAGGTGTCGATCAAGTACAAGTTGTACGGAGTTGCAGAGGTACCTGCCGATGAATCGGCACGTCTTGTGTCGTATTCCTTGGTGAATGCGTTGGAAAACATTGTTTCTAACAGAATGGTGCTGGATTCGCCATCGATCACTAAGTTGTTGCGCGAGATTCGCGAGTACAAGGAGGCGAAGTTGATGAACATACGCGAGGACCAGGGTTTTCGGTTTCGGAGCATGTTTTCTTTTGGCAGAAACTAAGTGGAGGACTGCAGGCTCAGTGGGAAAGAGTTGCTGTGGTGGTAAAGTAGTAAACTATGTAAGACAATAAAGAAAGACAATTGGGCATACGAGAGAACTGACGTGAGGCCACCGTGCAACAGCTGAATAATAAGGATAACTGATTTACGAAGAGAGAGAGCGGTTAAATGATATCTGTCTCAGCAGTGGACTGTACATTTATACGGGAGCACTGAGATGGTGAACTTGCAAAATGTCTACGGCCGCTTATTACCAAAATGAATTAAACTCTAACCAGAAAGTGATTTAGAATTTGGGAAATCCACTAATGAGTCATAAACTTGAAGTACATAAAACGTTGCAAAGCACTTGAGATTCAAGAAAGAAATACAATCACGGATATCAAAAGAATCAAAAGAACTGATATTTATAAATTTCAGTCATTTGTATGATTGTACTCTTTTCCATGCCAAGACCGCTTACAACCAAAGTAGTCGTAGTTTTCTGAATCAAACACAATTTAGTCTCATTCCTTTTTATCATTTCACTATCCTTCTCCTACATTCTTTGTTCAGTACCTCCTCTTTATTAAGAAGTCAGACCACCTTGCTCCCAACTTCTCTAGCAATCTATTTTTTGTGGAGAACCAATTGCTACCCCACCACTTTTCTTTTCTACATGAGAATCGTTTCAGACAAAAGCGTGGTTGAGGTACTCAACAAAACTATCAGCAAGAACTCCATCATCAATGAGTACCAACCCACGTTGTTGAAGAGTTTGAAGGAGTTCGCCAAGAACCCAGACACAATTGTGCCTCCACGTACAGTCCAACAGTCCAACAATCCCTCCTCAGATACCACACACTTGTTCATGCCATGCATTGCGCCCGAAGAGGTTGGAATCAAGATCATTAGCGGTGGAGAACAAAACAATAAAAAGGGGTTGGGATTCCAAGGTGCCGTTTTGGTCTTGGATGAGTCATCAGGTGAGGCCAAAGGTTTGGTTAGCGCAAACTCATTGACGGCGTTTCGCACTGCATTGGCTTCTACGATTGGCCTCACCAAAGTCATTGACGTCGACAATGGTGTGTTAATGCCCGAACTCACTGTGTTTGGCGTTGGAAGACAGGCGTACTGGCACGTTAAGTTGGCGCTAGCATTATATACTCGCCGGATTACCACCGTAAACGTTGTGAACCGGAATTTGGAGAACGCCCTCAAGTTCGCGCAGTCAATTGAAAGTGAGTTCAAGGTCAAGACCAATGCATACCTGTACCAGAGTCCATCCAATGCAATGTCGCTGAGCATCCAGCGGAGCTCGATTATTTTCGGGTGTCTTCCGTCTACGGAAAGCCCCATTCGAAAGGAGTACATCAACACAGATCTGCAGTACCCCAAGTTCATTTCTCTCGTTGGGTCCTATAAGCCACACATGCAGGAGCTTGACTCGGACTTTATAGTTGGCGAGATCAAGGATAAGGTGAAGATCATTGTTGACTCGAAAGAGCACACTCTCCGTGAGGCGGGCGAATTGATTCAACTGGGTATCACCGAAGAAGGCTTAGTTGAGTTGGCGGAGTTATACGATGGCAATTACTCAGTCACAACTAGTGGAAATGTCACTGTCCAGAAGCTCGTTGGGCTTTCGATCATGGATATTTCGATGGCCAAAAAATTGTTGGCGCTTGGAGCGGGCCAGGAGGTCGAGTTCTAATTACAGGAGGGTAAGTTTCGGAGTCAAGTTTTAGATGGTAAGAGTTGTCGGACCTATTGTCGGCATTCCAACTGAATTTTCTGTAGCAGGGGGATAACTTAGTGCGTGTTGGAAGTAGGAATGTAGACGAGCATAGGAATTATGCAGGGGCTTGTATAGAATTTGCAGCCATCGACAAAAACATTTTCGGAAAAATAATCTCAAGGGCGGGGTTCCATAGCTCATGCAATGCATGGTATGGATAGAGATCGTCATAGGAGTGGGGACTAGGCGCATGATAGACGTCAATGATAAGCCCTCTTACATGCTGGGTATGCAGTTGGGTTTTCGCAAGTGTATGTGAACGCAATAAACCCAATATAATAAATTTTTCGACCCAAAAGATTGGTATGTTACCAGATCAGTTAACTACCCTGGTAAAAAATGGAGCGAGATTACTTTTGTAAGCCAACAAGGCAACTTGGTCCCAAATGCGCCACAAATGTTTAGTAAGCTTCGAATCGGAAAATGTGGTCAACATCTTTTCGTGCTGAATTTGCGATCGAATACCACGCCAACGACATGCTACTGACTGAATTCGTGGCGTCCGCTGCAAACAAAGTCAAATCGCATCTGGTAACCAGAGTGACGATTCAATCCAGAATGCGCCACAAATGTTTGGTAAACCCATAATGGGAATATTTCTTCAACTGCTTTTACATAGGTGACGTTAAATTTTCAATCCAATACCACGCCACTGACCTGTTACTGACAATTAATGGCGTCCAATATGAACGCGTCTGGTAACCAACAAGACGGGTTTATCTCACCTGCGCCACGAATGTTTCACAAGTCTGGAATCGGAGAATTTACTCAACCATGCAACCATGAAAGTTTTTAAACTGAAAAGAGGTTGACAGAAGTATTTTTGTGGCTAGCGACCAATTTTTACATCAACGTACGAATTTTCAGACGCGCTGTAACAATTAAATTACTTTCTTATAATAAGCACATGTGCATCGAGGTAGGCACCAGGGCACCCTGCATACCCAATAACAAACTAGACCGTTGGGTTTGGAGATCTAACCACAGGGCTCATTGTAGATCAACAGGAAAGCTCCAGAGAATCCAGTATATACATTCATCACCGCAGACAAACCAAGTCGTAAGGCTCGTATGAACTTTCCGGATTACTTGAAGGCAACAAATAGCCGGACCACTAAACCATATGCATTTGTAACCGGCTGCACACCTATTTGAGACGTTCTTCGGCAAAATTTCGCAAAGAAGTGAACAATATCTGCAGTTGGAGCAATCTTTATTGTTTAATTTGGGAAAGTGTATCCCAAAGAACGGTTTTACAATGCCAAGTAGAACGGATCTTCTGTCGAGTTGACAATGTACATAATTTTTCCAATTTGGGAAATATTAGGAGCCCTAGGTTGCATTAAAATAAACTACAATAAAAAACAATTAATCACTGTTTTATGCTATAAACTAAATACGAAGATAACATAGTGTAAAATGCTCTAGTATACAGTATGACCTTGTCTCCAACCGCAAAACGCACAACATCTTCTCTATGATCAGAAGGCTTGATTGGCTCTGTTCAATCACTTACAGCAGAAGTAATCCCCTTCTATCTTACAGTAAAAACTCATATCATTGGCCATACCAAAGACCTGCTTTGGTTGCCTCATATGCACACAAAGTCTAACTTTGTGGGTTTCATTTTCATCTGCTGCCGGGACAAGTTGGCCAGTCTGGTTCTGTAAGGTCCATTTTCCATGTGCATATCATGATCAGAGTCCTCGTGGCGGTTAAGAAAGCCGCCAAAGGGGGGTGTAACACCTTTGTACCCATTCACTGGACTATTGTTGGCAGAATCAAAGGGTTTTTTTGCAGATTTAGGGCTGCAATTTGCAGGTTCAGGTTTGTGATTTGCAACCAGGCGAGAGGCGCCAAATGCACAATCAAAAAATCCACCATCGACATCAACGTCGTCGTCAGATTCTTCGTCGGAGGAATAGTTGACATGAGACTTCCCATACCAAAGACTAACCAAGTCTTCGTTGATCAATTGTGCCTTTGGGGTTGTGGGTTCACATGTGGGCACATTAGTTGTGCGCATTTCTATTTTTGTGTCACTTGCAGCCGGCTGCGACTGCAAAGTGGATAATGCAGGACCAAATTCCCTGTTTTCACGGCCTTCTAATGACTGCTGAAAGAGGAAGTTTGAAATGTACACCCTTCTGCCTTTGGCTTCCAACCTCGTGGTCTTGTCCTTCACCGGGAGGGGGAAAACCGGTGTCGAGGTGATGCGCGGAGTCTTTGGAACCGTGAGTTCCGGATCTTTTTCAGATGTTGTGGTAATTTCCATCTTGTCCGGTGTCAATATGGGCGTCATGAGACATTGTGCTAATTTGAGCAGCTCCTTCAAGGCGTGAGTTTTGTTGGTCTCGGGACGGTGCTTTTGGGGTACCGAAAGATCCGAATTCTTTGACACTGGTGTCATGGGAAGAGTAGTAGTGTAGGGAGTGCGCTCGAGGGTATCATTGACGCTGAACAAGGTATCTTCGGTGTCTTCAGAGAAAGAAGCTTCGAATACCTCTCTTTGCGAAAGATTACTCTCGTCAAAAGACGGCAATGCAATCTGCCTCTTTTTCGGAGTCACGAAAGACTGTTCGAATATGGCTCTCTCTAACTGTGTCTTTTCCTTGAGAAAGGTGATCTCGTGCTTTGGAGTCTTAGGCATGGAGAATCCACCCATGTCCATGTGATATACCGGTCTGTTAGGGGTCATTGGACACTGATTCATTATGAGTTATGATTTGAAGAAGAATGCAGAGTGGATTCTTTACATAGATATACCAGATCAAAGAAGAACGCGAAGATTCACTTTTCCCGATTTCCCATCACAACTGGCTTTTGTACCCCCGTCATGCATATTTTCTTTGATCTACATCTCCCCGTAAGTCGCCTGTGCGGCACCCCTGTCTAGATACAGGAAGATTTTTTAATTATACCCAGATTGGGACCATTTTCACGTCGATTAATAAGACCGGGTACATTGTTGTCAGTTTTTGTGCAGCAAGTTTTGTACCAGAGCACTGTAGGTGGGGCAAATTATTCCTTGTTCGAACAATCGACCGGCACCTGCAAGGATTTAGTAGCAGGTCGTTTGAATAAAGGGTATTTAACAATAACCCACGGTTATCTAGTTATGGTCGAGATGCCGTGTTACCAACAATAGTGTGGCGCGTGTGCCGAGAAGGATACACCCTCTAGCTGATAAAAAAAGATATTAAGGGGTCTGATAGAGAGAACGTGATTCAGCACTAATGACGTAATTTGGGGCCAGATTCGATTGAGGATCTTAGGTTGTGAGTTTAAAGTATTTTGTAGAGAAGTTGTTGCTGTGTAAGCTAATACATTCTTTACTATGTATTTTTTTTGATAGTCGAGTGTTCTTGAAGCAGTTCGAGTAAAGCGATTGTTACCTTGGGGTAACGACAAGTATCGCCGAAAAATCCTGCCGTTTATCGGCCACTTGTCATCGTATCGCTGTCGCTTTTTCTTCATTTTGTTCGGGCGTCGGGGCAATGCACCTGCAAAAAAATAGTATATTGTGCTATGCGAGTAGGTCTACGCAACAGACCGAAAGTATGACGAGCACGCAAGGTTGGAATGAAAGATCTAGAAGCCAAAACTGAGGAGATCGAACAAATTTACCTTTTATGGAAGACGGAGAAGCTTTGGAGACGACGTCTGGTTACAAGAAGGAGTACAATAGTGTTTCAACTCTTATTGCAAAGACGAAAGTCAACAAGAACCCTTACTGAAAATAACTTTACCCGTGATCTTCTCGAATTGCACAGGAAATACCCCTACATGAACGTATAGGAAGGGGGTAAGTTACCACAGCAAGAACTCTTTTACAAAATAAGGTTATATCATTCGCAAGACGAGCCTTCTGGAAAATAAGATGATCTCATTGGCAAGCAATTAGTTGATTTAGGCTTGCATTTCCGTTGAAAATGTTGCAGCAAGGATGTATTAGGGCAACCAATATATCGTAACCATCCTCATAACCTCTTTTGGTCCCGTGCTGTTTCGGCAACTATCCAGTGATCTCGGTTGAAGCGCAGATCTGACCACACGCTCATACTACTTTTAGTGATTCTGCTTTTAGTCGTTACTACCATCACGAATTCTGTGACGCGCCGGTAAGCATTTATCAGCAGAGATTGACTAGCGTTAGATGGTCTAGCACAAAGAGACGTAAACCCTCGGACCTTGCACTTCTCGGCCGACGGTGAGGGCCACTCTACACTCAGATCTTAAAATCCGTAGAAAGACGACTTCTTTTATTGCCGTAGCTTATTGTGTGGGTAAACTTATTTGGCTTAAAATACTGTGGATCAAAGTTGGCAATACTTTTGGCTGAGTTATCCGTAATTTGGTTTAAATTCTTTAAAAATAAGATAGAGCAATTTAATTGAAAAGACTGCAAAATGACTAGTTGATGACGTTAATATAGATACTCTGCAAGGCGAAGCCGACAGTACTCACTTGAGGTAATCTAGTATTGCGATTTTTCTTCCAACTAATGTGTTTAGATGTTCCCGCGTGGGGCTCCGTATTTTGGAAAAAAGGGTATCAGGTCCGAAGACCCTGTTCATGCTACGCAATTAATATTGTCGATTATACGGTTTTTTGCATGTTATCACGAGTCAAAGCACGTGATCAACACATAAATTTATGCAGCATGCGTATTTTCTTTTAGCGACATACTGATATAAAATATGTTTACAATTTGCGTTGCTTGCATCTGGCGCGTTAGTTTCCTACATCAGTGACTTTGAGGGAGCTTCTATAACTAAACTTCGAAGATACATCGCTAAAATGCTTGAACTTGTCTCCTTGACGCCGTGTTGGGCAGATAATACGTTAGCTTTGAGAAACTCTACTGTAAACAAGGTATATTTTTATATTCTCTTTATGTTCCATTTACTCCAGTTAATCTTCTAATATTGTAGTTGATCAAGTTCAACGGCTCTTCTATATCGTTTCGTTCACATCCACTAAAATATTATTATATCCTATGTACTAAATCAGCCGAACTCATTCATTTTCGCGAAAAGGTATGCTGCGCATTCACGTTGAACTTTCTTGTCTTGACTCGCACTCCGAAGCCCCGCTCAATTGCATCGTAGAACTTTGGTACCTCCTCCCTCGACTTAGAAGGTTCCATGCCCTTGAAAAATAAGTTGCCTGAGAGGTTCAAGAGCTTGAGCAGCGATGAGGTTTTATTTTCATCCACTGAAAGCTGCTGGATGTAGTTCCCACTGAGATCAAGACTGCGGAGTCGCGGATGGTGAGCCAAGGATATCGGCACTTGCAATGTTTCGGCCAACGAGTTCTCAGAGAGGAGTAACACGCGGAGCGTGTCAGGAACAGCGATGCTTGGGTCGATGATGCTGATGGAGTTTTGCGATAAATTGAGATAGGTCAAACCACAAGGGAAGTCTGGATCAAAAAGAGACATTGTCAACGGCGATACCTCGGTGAACTTGTTGAGGCGAAGGTCCAACCGGCGGAGACTTTTTGGTACCTTCCATCCGTGCAAGCTTGAGATTCTGTTGGAAAAGAGGTCTAGCTCAGCAAGTTCCAGAAGCAGAGTCCATGGGAGTGCATAAGAATTGAGATTAGTGATCTTGTTTCCTAGCAATGCCAACTTTTCGATTCCCCGTGGAAATTCAAACACTTCGAGACTACCGATATTACACTCCGAGAGGTCGAGCTCTGTGATTGTGCTTGGGAATTTGACCCTCATGCTAGGGTATGCCAACTCATTGCAGTTTGCCAAGCGCAACATGCACAAAAACGGAGGGAACTCATAAAGCTCGCCACGGTCATCAACGAAGGACGAAATCTGTGTATTGGAAAGATTGAGGAACTTCAAATGCAGCGGCAAGTTGAAGAGAAGGTGCAATTTTGTAAAGGGGTTGTTGTCTAACACGAGGTTCTCAAGGTGCGGGGACCACCCGAGCAGAGACATTTTGAGCATGAGCTCGTTGTTGATATGCGCCAGTGTGAGTAACAACGACTTCAAAGATGGTGGCCAGCCTTGCAGCGCACTATCCATGATGGAAGTGAGTTGGTTGTTTGAAAGGTCCAAGTTTTCCAACGTCCGTGGAAGTTGGGCGACATCAAGGGTCTGGATCTTGTTGTATGTCAACATGAGCGTAGTGAGATGCATTGGGAACTTAAGCTCCGCCATAACAGGGTCTGATATATTGGCCATATTCCAGTATATCTCTTTTGTGGACTGCGGGACTGTTATGGTGCGAACGTCTATAAGCTGAGTCCACGATATATCGAGCAGTCTGAGGCGTGCCAGTGGGAAACCTACATGCGACCAGTTTGAAATACCGTGTCCCAACAACACGATCTCCTCTAGTGATGGGTGATCTTTGAAAACGTCTGAGAGCACTCTTCTACACTGGGTCAATTTGGACGAGCAGTGTAGCTTTCTCAAGTTGGGAAACTGTAAAAGGAATTCCAAGTCAGTGCCACTAATCAGGCGATCGCCACCGCTTTCCAAGGTAATGTCTAGGTGGTCTATTTGCGTTGTGAACCGTTGGCGATATTCGTCCATCAAGTCGCGCAAACTGTCGAAGTCTCCACCGCTTATGAGCACAAGCTTGTGGGGATTGACGTCACGGTTGGCATCGAGGAAGTTCTTGATATCAAAGACGCTCTTGAATGTAACAAGCAGGCGTTTTTCCTCGGGAAGGGCAGAGAAGTACGGTCGCCTTGTTGGCGATACTATGAAGTGTAATTCTCTGGAGTAGTACTCATTAGTGATGATTCTGCGCACTACATGGCCGTCTGGCGAGGTATTGCGGAGGAAGAAGTCAGTGATGTACTCAGTGGGGAGGCGTGTAATGATGTTGAGCACTATGTGGTCCGGTAGAAGCGGAAGGTAGTCTATGAAGAACATAATCGGGTTCAACGAGTCAATGAGTTGATGGCTTGAATAGGTGAGCGGCGATGAAGTCAGTGAGTTGTTGCGTGGAGTAGGTCAAGGTGTCAATGTCGCAACACGTCGAATAGGGGAGCAGTTGACAAGGTCAACGTGTGAATAGCTGAATAGTTGACGAAGTCAATAGTTGATGATTTGAGTAGTTGATGGTTCACAAAATCGAGCTGACAAAATGACGCAATCGAAGGTGAGAGTATATAATCAACGACTCAAGATATGGAGAGGTATGAGATGGGAGCGGTCTTAAAAATGAAAAGGACAGGCTGATGTAGACTGCGCGGTTAGGGGATGTGAGTGACTACGTGTCATAGATTGTTAGAAGAGACCCATAGAGTAATTATGAAGGCGAGATGAGTACAAGAATTATAATACAGTAAAGTATCAAGCTAGGAGTATTACAAAGTAGTTACTAGTAATGCTCATTAAATGCGTACTTTTTCGGAGACCTTGGAACCACTCACACAAACAACTTCTTCCCAAACATTCCCCATCGGTAGTGTATTGGCCGAAGTCCATTTCGCATAAGCTATTTCTGCATTCAGGTTGACCAGTAACCCTCAACAAATTCGCACCCCAGTTATCGTTCTTCACTCAATCATCCATCCCCAGTCACTTCTACATAACTCAACTCGCTCCTCAGTTCATACTTTTTTCGCCAGCTCGTTCTTCACTGACTTTGTGAGTTCACCGTATAAACCTACATTCTTCAGACTATTATTCTGATATCCAGTAAGCAAGCTCTTGACTGTCCCCGTCTACTGCATTCATCGTTTATTGTAGTCGATGCGGATTTCAGATATCCATTGGTACCGCTTTGCCGACCTTGTCACTACATTTGCGGAATCGTACGGCGCAATGCTCATAACACAAGTTAAGCCGAGTGAAGCGGAAATGTCAAAGAGAGCGAAGGTATACAATGGTTAACGACAGGTTGTTACACGGGTTATACTATCTCCGCACTCACCAGGAGGCGGATGACAAAAACAAACAGTCAATATTCGTAAAAGCAATGGCTAATTTCAGAACCCAGCGCAAAAAACAAGCGTTCAAAAAAATTGAAAAGAAATTGTATTTCCCAACCAGCACCTTGAGAAGAGCAGCACTAAGGCGACAACACCGTTAATTTTAGGAATCCATCTGAGTGCTGTTACCAACACTTCAAGTTATAGAACACGAGCATCACAGCTCAAAAAGGGATTCTGCCGTCAGTGTTGTCATTTTTCATAGACAGCGCTTATAGAGGCACAACAGCAAACAGCAAGATAACGGAGACGAAGGAGCTACAATCATTTAGGGTAAGAGGGATATCAGAGGTCTCAAGAGAATAACAAAGTCGTGAAACAAACGTTAACAGCGTCAACACGTCATCAGATATTGTCAAGGGAGAAGTCAACAGGAGTGTCCACACACGTAGACATCAACAGAAACATCTCACGTCGATAAGTACCACCAGTGAGCCCACACCATAGGTCAATAGACGACACTTGTGAAACAACGCAAGCAATCATTAGGATAAACACTCAGAAAACCTAACTACAACCACTATAATGGGTCTTATATCTTCATTATTCTGCTGCACTGCCAGTACCAAGGATGACGAAGGAGACAAGGTTCACAACACATCCACCAGGACCGCAAGAAGTTCCGGAAAAGCCACGCCTAAGTTGTCACCAACGGCCTCCAGAAAATCAACAACAAATGGAAAAGTCGCGAAATCAACCACCACCACCAAGCAGAATACTGCAGCTGCCGCGCCAGCAAGCAAAGCAAGTGCAAAGAAAGAAACAGGCAACTCTTCCTCAGACTCGACATCTTCGAACGTGAAGAAGGACTTTGACGACGATGACGACGAGACAGAGACCATCGCCAATACGAATGATGATGTCAAGAAGCCAGAACAGCGCAATGCCGACATAGAGGAGGATGAAGAGGAGCTGGATGACGTCTTGGAAGACGACGAAGAGTCTTACTTGGATTTGGTCAAGCTTCAGGAGGGCCAGGCGTTCAATCCCGACACAGGGTGTCTTTTGGGCCACAAGGACGTGCGTCGGTTTGGCAATAAGAAATGTCTCGTGTTGGACTTGGATGAGACATTGGTGCACTCATCCTTCAAGTACTTGCGTACTTCGGACTTTGTCATACCGGTGGAGATCGACAACCAAGTGCACCACGTCTACGTAATCAAGCGTCCAGGCGTCGATGAATTTTTGCGCAAGGTGGGCCAATGGTTCGAGGTGGTGGTGTTCACCGCTTCGGTGTCCAAATATGGAGATCCACTTCTTGACAAGTTGGACATTCATAATGCGGTACATCACCGTTTGTTTCGTGACTCGTGCTACAACTACCAGGGCAACTTTATCAAGAACTTATCTCAGTTGGGTCGTCCACTCGCAGATCTGATTATCATTGACAACTCTCCCGCCTCGTACATTTTCCACCCGCAGCACTCGATTCCGATATCATCTTGGTTTAGTGACACTCATGATAACGAGTTGTTGGACTTGTTGCCGTTTTTGGAGGATTTGTCCAAGTCCAGTGTGGACGACGTGGGTGTTGTTTTGGATATCACTTTGTAAGGGTGGGGTTCAAAGAGGTATACGCGGAATGTGATTGGAGTAGAACGGATAGCATCGAGGGGTTTTTGGGACGCAGGTGGGTTATCAGACTGTTTAGGCTATTCGTCACTTGACTGAATGGCCTATAATTGTCAGCTACGATTATGCTGTTGCCAGCCTCTGCTCAACTGGTATTACTATAAATGTCGTTTGCAGACTGGGCCTTACATCCGGAACCCAGCCCAACCTAGGGCGCGTACCGTTAAGTAATCCCAATCAATTTGCTACCGTGCCCGCAACCTGGACAGCCAAAGTGCACATAATGACGGAAATTGAGTGTCTCGTCGCACTCTGGTGCTCCGGATATTTGACATATTTATAGAGCAGCCGGCCTTAGTCACAGCCGAGTTAACAGGCGGACCTGGCCATGTATTAATTAGTGCACATGAGCAGGACTTGTGTTGAAATCGAGATAGGCCAAGGCATTTAGCTGGGAGGTGGGCCAAGCAGGCGGGTGCAACTAGACCGTAATAATGAATGAAATATGTACTGGTCAGAGGGTTGTAGGAAGTGGCAAGTGACTAGTTCACCAAGAGCTACAGCTCCCATCGATTACGTAATTTTCGTAGCCAGTGGTGGGACTCGGCAATATCGTGACTAACTAGCTCACATATCATGTATCTAGTTACAAAGTTTTCTAGTTAAAAAGTTGTGTAAGTACCCAAATCCGTACCTGGCTACCGAAACTTAAGCAATTTAGGCTTGGGAATCTCTTCTATAAAAATGAAAGTATAAGTTACCTGAAATCCTTCATAGTGAAGGAATACTCACAGACTTACAAAGAGAGAAAACGACAGAAATAGAAGGCTAAGTTAAATGTGATGACTTTGAAATAAGACATCAGGCTACTCCTGTTGGAAAGTAGTTTATAAAATTAACTTGTCATTCTACCATTCAACTATTAAGTGATTCCTTAATCTTTGAGTTGCTCTCAAATACTCTCCCCAACTATTCATTCACATCATGAACTTTGTCTTTCTACTTTTCAACTATTTGCTGATACTGCCACATATTCTTGTGCACCCTTCACTTAAGATAGTCTATGATGGTATAACTACCCATGCCCAACTACACCTTCTTGTTACTATTTCTCTGTTTTCACTGTAACTCTTTTTCTCCAGTTTCTCACTATAATCTGTACTCCTGTATGTGAACTTTTTCGCATCTTTTTCCTCATCGCACCATGAAGATCAAAACCATCAGCAGATCCCTGGACACATACGTGCCAGTTCGAAACACACAGGAGTCAGCCCTCCCCCGTAACCTCAACCCAGCGTTGCATCCACATGAAAGAGCCAGAGAGTACACCAAGGCGCTCACAGCCACCAAATTGGAGCGCATGTTTGCGCAGCCATTTGTGGGCCAGCTTGGAGATGGCCACAGAGACGGAGTGTACTGTATCGCTCGTAACTTCTCGTCTACCAACCAGGTTGCAACCGGGTCGGGCGATGGTGTGGTCAAGTACTGGAACTTGACGTCGAGAGATGAAACCGCCAGCTTCAAGGCCCACTATGGCATGGTGACCGGATTGGTAGTGACACCACAGGGAAAAAACATGTTGTCGTGTGGTGATGACAAGACCATCAAGATGTGGTCTGTTGCAGGCGTGGACTTTGACGGTGCTAGTGACGACGAAGTCAAAACGGGGACTGGGTTGGTCAAGACATTTTTGGGCGAGCATGCCTTCAAAGGTTTGGACCACCATCACGAGGACAACATCTTTGTGACTGGAGGTGCCAACATACAACTCTGGGATGTTAATAGACTGAGGTACACGTCCAACATGTCTTGGGGTGCTGACAACGTCAACACGGTCAAGTTCAACCGCACAGAGACCAATATCATTGCATCTGCAGGGTCCGACAACTCGATAGTCTTGTACGACGTGCGTACCAACTCGCCCATCCAGAAGGTTGTGACCAGCATGCGTACCAATGCGCTCAGTTGGAACCCCATGGAGGCTTACAACTTTGCATCTGCGAGCGAAGACCACAATGCGTACTTGTGGGATATGAGAAACTTGACCAAGTCGGTCAACATCTACAAGGACCATGTTGCTGCGATCATGGACGTGGACTTCTCGCCCACGGGTCAGGAATTGGTCACGGGTTCCTACGATAAGACCATCCGTATTTTCAGACCACGCGAGGGACACTCGCGTGACATCTACCACACCAAGAGAATGCAGCGTATTTTCTGTGTGCGCTTCAGCAGTGACTCGCGTTACATTTTGTCGTCTTCTGACGACACCAACATCCGTATCTGGAGGGCCAACGCCAGTGAGCGTGCTGGCGTCAAGTCCAACAGACAGCGCAACAAATTGAACTACGACAACGCTTTGAAGGAGCGCTTCAAGCACATGCCGGAGATCAGACGTATTTCCAGACACCGTCATCTTCCTTCGACTATCAAGAAGGCGCGCGACATCAAGCGTGTGGAGATTGAGAGTATACAAAGAAGAGAGGAGAACCAGCGCAGGAGTAGCAAGAATGCGAAGGAGGCTATTCCGGAAAAACAGAGACATATTCGTGGTACTGCTATCAAGGAGGATTAGTTAAAATAAGGATATCCAAGGGATGAACTTAAGCAGTGAAATAGTAATTAAGAAGGATTAAATGAGTGGTTTGTGTAGTACAAAATGGATAGCACGGTGTGCGAGAAGAGCTGAGAAGTACACAGTTTACGAGGAGATTAAGTTGTAGTAGGTACTATGTTTCATCTTTTAATATGGGCAATATATACTGCATATTGTTAACAATAAGCAGTGACGATAACGTTAATAGCGCAAATTAGACTGACTATTTTATCCGAAAGCACAAGCTCGACGTCCTAGCCAATTGATGATGGAGTTATTTTGAAGAGCAATACTTCCTGACTCAGTCCTCTCAAACAAATAAGTTTGGCTAAAATTAATTGAGAAAGTACTGGTATTGATGGGTTCAACTTTGCTAAAGGCGCGATAATAGTGATCTTTGATTTGTGGGTATGAGTCCACAATCTGTAAATGCTTGACTCACTGAAAACAATAAAATAAAATGTGGTCCGCAAGAGGCATTTAGGTGCTCGCTGAAGAAATAATACTGATTAACTAGCACTTTGGCCTGTTACTTGAATTCGGGGATTTGCGTCATGATTTCGCAAGATCCGAGGATATAGCTTCTTGAGCCTACTAAATACAAACACTAGTCGAAATACAATGATTCATTTACATTTGAGGATTCATTCATTTACATTTGAGGATTCATTCATTTACATTTGAGTTCTGTGGTTGTGCCTTAGTTTTTCCACTAAGCGAGCGCCTCAAAAAATACCCTATTGAGCAAGCAATGAAAGATCATGATGTAAAAAGCTCTATTGTTGGACCTTCATAGCCCAAGCACGATAACTTCACAGCCGGAATCTTCACGATAACTTCACAGCCGGAATTTTCAGACGAACCACAACTCGTGCTGTTTTAATGGCCTCCTTCATGGATTTCCATTCCATCGAATGAAGCCCGCCTCACACTAGCAAACTCTTAATCACACAGTACCAGTCGAATCGCTGATAACACAACTTCCCTCGCAGTTGTCCCAGTATTCCATTCGCAGCCCCCCACTCTTCCGTGACCTTAATCATCACCCCTCTCTACATCACGTGCCGCGAAAGCAACGAATAGAATATTCACGATTGGCACAACTTACCACCACCATATCCCAAACGCACACACACCGCTCAGCTCCCAGCTAACCAACCAGCACCAACCAGCACCGATAAACATTAAGCGTGTTGAGCCAGTCAAGGGGAAAAGTAAAGGCCCCAAATCAGGAAACGGCAACAAGTCTTGCTACAAGTCAAAACAAGACCGCGTGCTGCCGAATCGCATCTATATCGGAGCTTTGAACTTAGCGATCCCCACAACTCAAACACAAGCCAGAAACAGGCCAAATATAGACAAAGTTATCCAGCTACTCAACAGTCACAGTCAGCACAAGCATGTTTGGAAAACACGTCTCAAAGTTGTTGAGTCACTTCAAGCCTCACGATTTGGACCATACAACGTCGAATCACTCGAGGGAAGAGCGCGAATATGAGAGGAGGCAGAGGGAGGATAAGCGTAAAGAGGGGAAAGAAGGGAGAGTAAAGGGGAAAGAGTATGAGAAGCAGAAGGAGAAACAGAAAGATATTGAGAGACCAAAAGATACAGACAATGAGAAGGAGGAAAGAGAGGGAAAGGTTCTTTCTCAGGACAACGATAATCATGATAAAGTCGATGAAAATGTCAATCATAATAAGACCCAGACCAGTCCATCAAATGATCAGATTAACATCCCGTCATCATCATACGTATATTCCATTGCAAATCCCACCGTGGACTCGGATCAACGCAGCACTGGAAGCGAGGATGCTGCAGACGAAGGGCTTGTCATCCGCATACAAAAATCGCATGGAACCCAGCCAAAGCTGCTGCCATTGGCTAATCTGACACCATCGTCACCGCTGTTCAAACCCATCCATTCACCACCAGGCAGCTCCAATATACAGCCGGAGAACTCGAACCACAAGTTCATGAAGTCGAACTCTGTCCTCGAGTTTAAAAAGATCTTCAAAGGCCCAAAGAAAGACCTTCGCTCGCACCCAGGGAGTGCGAACCACAGCGCGGTGCATAGCGTGGTGCACAGCCGTGAACCGTCATCGACGTCCTTAGCCACGTTGATCAACCAGACATCGTCGCAGTTGTTGTACCACGTAGAGCACACTGAGCGCGCGCTGGACAAGGACCCCTTTACTGACGACAACTCGGCATTGGTGAAAAAGTACGGAAAGATTGGCAAGGAGTTAGGCAGTGGCGCAGGCGGGCTGGTTAAGTTGATTGTGCGACCTTCTGATGGAAAGACCTTTGCTGTCAAAGAGTTCCGGCAGCGGCGCTCGACAGAGTCACTCAAGGACTACACACGTAAATGCACAGCGGAGTTCTGCATAGGTTCGACCCTTCGCCACCCCAATATCATCAAAACCATGGACATAATACACGAAAACAACCGGTACTTTGAGATCATGGAGTACGCACCCATTGACTTCTTTGCGGTGGTGATGAGCGGAAAGATGAGCCGCGGTGAGATCAACTGCTGTCTCAAACAGATCCTTGAGGGTGTGCGGTACTTGCATGACTTGGGGTTGGCACACCGTGACTTGAAGTTGGACAACTGTGTTATTACCCTCGATGGAATCCTTAAGATTGTCGATTTTGGCAGTGCAGTCATCTTCAAGTACCCGTATGACCAATATGGCAACAAGGACAGCATCCACTACTGCCACGGAATAGTGGGCTCCGATCCGTACTTGGCACCCGAGGTGTTGAGCAACTCGTCTCTGTACAACCCACAGCCCGTAGACTTGTGGTCAATAGCCATCATGTACTGTTGCATGACGCTCAAGAGGTTTCCATGGAAGGTGCCAAACCCGCAAGAGGACGACAGTTTCCGCCTATACTGCATGCAGGACACTGCATGGCATGACTACTACCTCAGCAACGAGTGCCACAAGTTGTTGTTACAGCAGCGCAAGTTGAAGAACATCATTGTGCGGCTGAACAAGAAAAAGAAGTTGCTTGAAGGGGAAAGGCGCCGGGAAAAGATGGACGAAGAGGGAAGGAAGGGCGATGTAGAAGGGGAAGGACATGCTGGAGGAGTGGAGGAGTTGAAAGTTAGTGAACAAGACCAGTCGGCCCCGAGTGAAGAGGCGCAGCATGGGAAACCAAACAAGACCGTTGAAAACGCCGAGGTCTTGACAGATGAGCAAGTCCAGGAGGTTCTTGCGCAACTCAAGGAGATCGACCAGCAGCTCGAGGTTTACGAGGTGAAGAAGAACGAGATGAAGGAGGCGTTTAATGCTCTGCGAAAGGATGTTGTTGAGGAGGTATCTCACAAGAAGGCATCGCACAAGCAAAATCAGGGACCGCACCGGTTGATGCGCTTGTTGCCCCATGCTTCGCGCCAGATTATCCATAGGATGTTACAGGTGGATCCGCGTAAGCGTGCCACCATGGCGGAGATTTTCCTGAATGAGTGGATCCGCGAGATCAGTTGCTGTACTTTGGCGAGGAGGACACGTGAGGAGCATCAAATTGACGAGTTTGACGAGGTGTTTGTCAAGGGCTCGAATGACCATGAGCATACGGTTGTTTTAGACAACAAGGAGGAGTAGAAAACAAGGATAGGCAAAATAAAGGAGGATAAGGCCATTAGTTTAGGTAGTGGGTATAGAGTGATGTAAGAGTTGATTAGGCGAGAGTATCCAGTAGAGTGAGATGGATTCTTCTGGAATTCAGTTTCTATGCGAACACACCTGATTTAGTGTGGTAAATTGGGTAGAGTAATCCATATAGTCAACATTTACAAGTTCAGGAATCTGTAAATGTCTCCACCAGGGGATTCCAATACGATTGATGGACACACAAAGAGCTTTGTGAGAATAGGTCTCCACAAGCAAGATTTATCTGAGTTCACATTATCGTGACCTGACTGCCTCACCATTTATCAGTATACACACAGTCGGTTCTTTAATCACCCATTAAGCTCACATGATCAATTCAACTCTTCCATTCCTCATTCAGTTCTTAATGCTCTTCATTATTGAGTGCGTTTATCAGTAACTTGAAATTCACTTTTCTCCACATTATGCCACCTCCACCAACACTCAACCCCCTTAAACTCAAGACGTCGCTCAAGATGGCCATTAGCAGGCTACAGTTTGTGCAGGAGAAGAAGACAGCACTCTGCAAACAGCAGCGGCGTCTGTTGGCAGACCTTCTCAAGGCAGGAAAAGAAAGTAGCGCCAAGATCCGTGTGGAAAACATCATTCGCGAAGATATCCACGTGGAGCTCCTTGAGCACTTGGAGCTTTATTGTGAGTTACTCCTCGCGCGAATCTCGATCATCACCGACCCCTCACGCACCAAGTGTGACCCAAACTTGCTTGAGGCAGTGCTGTCAGTCATATACAGTGCTCAGCACTCGGAGTTGAAGGAACTTGAGGCGATTCGCGACATGCTTGTGATAAAGTACGGCTTGGATTTTGGACACGCAGCCAGGGAGAATACCGATGGGCATGTTCCCGCCAAGATTGTGCTGAGGTGTTTGATTGAGCCACCGTCTGAACAAATTGTGCACTTGTATTTGTACGAGATCGCAAGGGCGTACGAGGCTCCATATTCTGGATTGGATGAAGAAGATGACGATGAACCTTCGGGCGGAATTCCTGAGCCTATCAAGGAGGCTGTGGCGGAAGGTGCCGAGAAACCGGAGACTGCCAAGGTAGAGAAAGAGAAGCCCGTAAATGAGTTTGATGCTTTGAAGGCTAGATTTGCCGCTTTAAAGCTGGTGAGGTGAGGGTTTGAAGGTGCCGAAGAAATGAGCTGGCGAGTTGAGCAAGTGTCTGCGAAACGAATTGACTCAATGAAATGTTTCCAAGGACTGAAGGGAGCTTATTTGGGCGATATAGACTGCTCAAGGTCAGTTGTTGTTGTAAGCGTATGAAATACGATCAGAGTTTTGGGGACTAAACTGGAATAGTTGAAGGCTGAAATGGGCATCAACGTTGTGAACTTTTGATCACGCATTCCTAAATGCACCCTTGGGTACAACTTCAATGGTGATTTAAAGTAGTTTAGTGAACACCACTCCTTTTAAGAAGGGGAGCTCACTGGACGTGAGTATCTCATAAGTTGTTTGCTTAGGGCTGATTAATCCTCAACATGCGCTGAATTTACGTACTTAATGGTAGAGTAATTGGCAATCCTTCAACTTTATGCGCATTCCGCTATTTGCTGAAACATACGGAATAACGTATACTTCACACTGATTTTCAATAAGACGCTTCAATACGCATGTGAACGTCTACCAAGTCATGTCTACTTTGTCTTGTCTAGTCACCCTCTTACTCGATCATTTCAACATACTGAACTCGTGATTAGTTCGGCCATCAAAAACTCCCCATAATCACTCAAGCGCTCTTCACCAAGAAGCAAGCGGTATCCATAAATTACTCATACGCAATGCAGTTTTGATCAACACAATACTCTTGGGTGTCAATTAAAACTCACATTCTAATACTCTCCTTATTTATCCATCACTCATAAGTTCGCCATGAGTTTGTAGCTCTTCACAATGTAGCCAGAACCTCACAATCTCCTCACGCAATTACTTTGTTGTCAGTGAAGGATCGTTTCGTGATTCAGTTATCACTCAGAAACAAGTCTAGTCATTTTTCAAAACAAACATGTTCACCTCGCACATATTGACAGAGAGGCAACAACATGAGCTCAACAAAGCCATTGTTCAGTACCTCGACGTTGTTCTCGGAGATGAAAGCGAAATAGTCCCACAACTCTCGCAACTACTTAACACAGCGCCCTCGGACGACGTGATCCCCAACTATCTCGAGAAGAAGTGGTCTACAGTACTTCGCCTACAAAAGAAGATCCTCGACTTGGAAACAGAACTCAGCAACCTCCGCAGTGTCCTAGATACACACAGCTCAGGACCACATAATGCGCTCATCTCCAAAGACAAAATCAACTGGCTACCGGTATCCGCTGCCAAATCATTCCCAGCACAACAATTAATACAGTCATGTAGCATACACCCCGTTTTCCCCGTGGTGGCTGCCGGAGGCGTCGACGGGTCTGTGGTGGTGTGGAACTTGGGTAGCGACGAGAACGCTGTTCCTGAAAAGCTCCTCAAGGCCCACACCCGCTCTGTGAACAAGTTGGTGTGGTCGCCAACACCAGTAAAACTCGTGGATACGCCCGAGTACTTACTCGCAACATGTTCGCTGGACTTGTCCATTAAGATTTACGGCGCAAACTACAGGCATGTACGCACGTTGACGGGCCACGAGCACACTATATCATCCGTGCGTTTCTCCACACTGACCCCGGGCACATTGTACTCGGTGTCGCGAGATAAGACCGTTAAAGTGTGGGATATCGAGAGCGGGTATTGCATCAAGTCCTTTATAGGCCACAGTGAGTGGGTTCGTGACATCGATGTCGTCTCGGGATCGCTTGGTGACTTTGTACTTACGGCCTCGAATGACCAATCCGTGCGGTTATCGCATGCAGGCTCGGGGACCGGGTTGGCGCTTCTAATTGGGCACTCGCATGTGGTGGAGAGTACGCGTTTTCTCCCACAGGTATCGAATCGCATTCTTGACAAGTACTTGCGAGACAACCAGCCTCTTTTCCCCACGATTCCACTAGGGTTGTTGGAGGACCCTGTGTACGAACGACTCGGATACAAGTACTGTGTAACTGCGAGCAGAGACAATACGGTGAAGGTTTGGCTTCTTCCACCGCCGGTACTTGTTCCGCACCGCAACCCTCTTCCCGCCAAGGCCAACAACTCGCAGGCCTGGATGGTAGCGGACTTGACCGAGCACCAATCGTGGGTGAAGGCTTTGAGTGTGCACCCCAACGGGAGGTTTGTGTTCAGTGGGGGCGACGACAAAACAGTGCGAATCTGGGACTTGGAGGGCTTGAATGTTACTGGAAGGGTACGCTGTGTGCGAACGCTTGCAGGCCATGATGGCTTTGTGAATGACATTGATTTTGCAGGTGTATCCAGGGAAGAGAAAGAAGTGGAAAAGGAGAGTGAGAAGAAGGGGAGTGAGAAGAAGGAGACTGGAAAAGCGACTGATCCATATACGGAACAGCTAGAAAGGATACAGGGAAAAATGAGGTGTTTGTTTGTAAGTTGTGGAAGTGATAGCATGTTGAAGATGTGGAGTTAGGAGAGGTGGTTTGGGAAGAGTAGAATAAGGCTGAAGAGAAGCGGTTAAAGTGCTTGAAAATGAGGGGCGGCAACTAGACAGAATGAGGCGCGGTGTCTAGGTGGGGCTGACTCTATGATATGGCTAGCAAGTAGAGGTTAATAGAAGGGTAATTAATAGGCAGTACTGGGATCGAGCTGTCTACAGTAGAGATTAATAGAAGGATTTATACTAGACCAGTACTCGCGTGTTTTGCTATGTCAGATCGAGGATGTGTTTGGCAGTATGCACCTTGCTTTTGAGGTTTTGCTGACAATACCAACCCACGCTAGATCCTGTTTTACATTGTGTTCGTGTTTCTGTAGTCAAGTCTTTATTCATCTACGTAGATATTCTAATGTCTACGTATTTCATCTATTTCCAGCTTCGCATGCGCTAACGTAAAAAATGATATCATAACCGAGATGATGAATAGCTTCCCCGTCTTCCATTCCATCTTGAACGTCGTCACTCATCAAATAATTAAGATAATGACCCGATAACACGCAAGAAGTCGAGACTTGCTATCACTTTGTTCAAGCTTGTAGAATAAGACTCCATTGGAATAACTCGCTACAGCATGTCTTGATGATTTCCAACCTCTGGACTCTTAAACTACCACATCGTCATAAGTGATACCCTGTACATATCGCCCATGCATCGCATCCCTCACATGTGCCTTGAATGTCTTTTTATCCTTCACCAAAACGTTCGCAGCCTCCTTATTCAATGGGTCGTTAGGGTTTGGTTCTAAGAACAAGAAGTTCAAGCCAATGAAGAGAGAGTTCAACGATAACACCGGCGACCAGTCCTCACGGAGGATATTCAAGCACACGTTGCCCTGCACATCGATGTTGGGGTGGTAGACGGTTTGCATGCATTTGATCTTTGGAGCCTCAATGGGATAGTTGCTCTTGACATCCACGGAGAACCTGAAACGTCCTCCCATGTAGTAGCCTTGTTGGGGTATTATATTGAGCTCGAACAGGAACAAGTTGGCGGGATCAGGGAACGAAACCTCTATACTGGAGGGGAGATCGAGTTCGGTAATGTCTTTCTGGAGGCGGATCTGGGCAGGGCTCACCTTGTTGTGGGCGCCGCTTGACTGCGACTCTTCTTGCTTTTTCTTTTGCAACTGGCGGATCTTGAGCATGGCAATAATTGGCTGAATAATCTTATCAAGAGAGAAAAGAGTACAACAGTGGCCAAGGGAAATTACGTAGTTTAGGAGGTTAAACTAGGTCGAGATAGGATACGAATCAGGGGTATAGCAGGCGGATAAGGAAGATGAGGATGTTAATGAAGTGAGTGGGTAAAGGAAAAGCAGTCCATTTGGTTTACTCTATTTTCGGTATTTCCACAACTCTACAACCCTTTATACAAGAAAGTACCCAGCGCGACTGCTGTGACCCAAGACCAAATATTTTCATACTCTATTCAGGATCTTATAATCAGTATGAGGTACGCGGAAATGGTGCTTTTGTAGCCGTAAATCTCGACCTTTGGTAAAAGATAATGGTGCTGAAAGGATATAGTGCTGAAGATAATATCTATGTAAATACTTTGTGCTCTATGGTTTTATTCCAGCTTGGCGATACTTCACATGTAAAGATTTTGAGTGTATTATGTCTTGTCATTTGAGTGTAGACCCACTGGAGAATGCATTTTTGCGGTTTCAATACTTTTAGCAATGTGAATGTATGCCAAAACAGTGTAAATTAAGTTGCGTCAAACCAATTTGCCATGTTTGTAAATTGAGTTGGACAAACTTCCGAACATATTATTCATTTTTGTTGTTGCACAAGTGTGCCTGACATTGCGCATTGATTTCTTCAATTCACGGTTCTTCCTTTTATTGAAGTGGTAGATTTGAGCGGCCTTGTGTGTTGAAAATTCACGAATGATTTGTAACACATGAGTTCCCGCCACAATCCTCACAGATCTTCGTATCCTAAAGGCAAAAACAACCAAAGTTCCCTCGTAAAGCCCTCCATAATATCTCGCCAACTTATGCATGGGTCAATCTGTTTTCCATGCTACACGAAACCGTTTGACTCACCTCCTCACACATTACTTTTTGTCTTATCTTTCGAAGCGTTATCAAAAGCTTTTCCTTACTCTCGGACAACTTCCCCATTCCCTCCAACTCTACTATCTTGTCGACTAAAATCTCGACATTCTTCGTGGTGACAGTTGATTCGAACGGAGTGTAAACCAGACACTCCACACGCACGAGCCATTCCACGATGGATGATGCAACCTCTGTGTTCGCTGAAATTAAAGGGTCGGTGCTAGTGTATAAAGACTTCAAATCAAACTGATTTCTCGACAACCGGTTGACACTGTTAATCAAGAAGTTGTACTCTTCGGTGGCATAAGAGTGGATATGAGTGCTGAAGGCTTCACGTAAGAGGCCCCAAAGCGACACATCTTTTAGCTGAGATTTGCAAAGTACCACGAGTTTTTGCACGAGGTATTCAAGGTACACATCCACATCTGTTCTGCAAACGTACTTGATGTGTTTGAGGATATTGACCATCCAGCGGAGGTAATTGCAGGCGTAGTAGTTGCATGGATGTATTTCGCAACTCATCAAAGCGCGGTTGACGACAGTTTTGAAAAGTTCAAGGCAATCACTCCCCCCGATCATGGGATTACAAATAAGAATGATGGTGAGCTTCTTCATCAATAGCCATAGCGACGAGCTCTTGTTGATGCGCTTGAGCCTGGAGTGTAGATACGAGGAGATCAAGCAAAGCTCGGCTTCAATAATGGACTGGCTGTTTTCGCCTTCCCTGCTGAGTGCGTACAATACCAACTCGTGAAGGTATATGATAGTATGGTTTTCATTGGTTGCGATGAGATACCCCACAGTCATGGTATACAAGCTGCTGAGCTTTTCTGCTGACGCGGACCCGACAAGGACTTCGTAGTCATTGCCACTTATGTGCTTGTGCCAGTAGGTATGGCACTGCATGAACATCTTCAAGTATGTGGCCTTCGTGAGACCTATCTCCGTGGTATCGCCTTCTTTTCGCACTGTGAAAGCATTTGTAGGGTCAGCATAGTCGTCTGGTATTAGCAGGACTACTTTATAAAGGCTATCTGAAGATAGCAAAAGGCTGTGTATCTTCTCCAGTAAGTCCATATAAGAAAATGAAGTAGAAAAAATGAAGACCGAATTACATCATGATCAGCGACGATGTGATTGTGCCTCCTGCCGATACACTCAGTGAGGCTGCATACAATAGCGTTAAGTTAGACTTTATATTGCATGGAAGTGAGAATCTACCGGGTGATGACACACAAGAGAACAGCACGGCTCAGGATATAGCCGTGTATGAAGACCAAAAAACCCACAACACACCCAACGCCAACCAGATCGACCCTGGCGACACACGGAGCAGTAAATCTTCCAATTGGGAGCTACTTCGCATACTTACTGGTGCCCATCAGGGCTGGGTGCGGTCGGTAACAGTAGACCCGATCACGAACAAATGGTTTGTCACAGGATCGGCCGATGCAACCATCAAGATATGGGATCTTGCTAGCAGTGAGTTGAAGGCTACACTCACCGGACACATCATGGGTGTGCGAGCATTGGTAGTGTCGCGGAAGCACCCCTACTTGTTTTCAGGTTCCGAAGACAAAACCGTAAGATGCTGGGATTTAGAGAGGTCGAACCTGACATCTGGCTGTGAAATCAGAAAGTACCATGGTCATGTGGGTGGAATATATGCCATGGACATGCATCCCGAGTTGGACTTGTTGATCACTGCGGGAAAAGATGCCGTTGTGAAGTTATGGGATATACGATCGCGTGCGCAGGTCATGACGCTCGTGGGGCACACCAATGATATTTCAGCGGTCATGGCCCAGGTGGGTGATCCACAGATTGTGTCGTCCTCGATGGACGGAACGATCAAGTTGTGGGATTTGCGTAAACAGTCGGCCATGAAGACACTCACCCAGCACTCCAAGAGCATCAGGACTATGATAATGCACCCCGAGGAATTGACAATGTGCTCGACTGATTCTGGTGGGCACAGCAAGCAGTGGTTGCTTCCTCGTGGTGAACTTTTGAATGAGTTCGAGTCGCCTACGGGAGGGATAGCCAACACACTGGCGCTTAACCCATCTACCAACGAGTTGTTCACGGGTTATGACGACGGGAAGTTCGAAGTGCATGATTATGTGCTGGGGGAGCTCAAGCAGGCTGCTTATTCGCCAGCCCAAGGCGGAGGCGACGTGAGTGCGATATACGCATCTGCTTTCGACATGCTGGGAATGCGGTTGTTGACAGGTGAGGGCGACAAGACAATAAAGGTATGGGGGAGGAAGGAGGTGGAATGAGAAGCTAAAACAGAACATGATTAGTAAATGATCCAGTTTTAGTGGAGGAGAGTTTATATTGAGGGAAAACTAATGGTTACAAATATAGAATAGTGGAGCCTGTAATTCTTAGAATAGAGGGCTGCAACATCGGTGCCATCCCAAAGTAGCTGAACCCAATCGGGTCTGGTTCGCGAGACGTTGACTCTGCGAGGCAGAACCCCTACCCCTCAGCTTCGGTCCGTGGGCGGATTTCCGTAGTAACTCGAACAGTTGTACGAGGCTGTCATAATAAAGAAGTTGTTAGAAACGCTAGTTTGAGTCAGACCTTTCGTTCCTACTTCTTACTTCCTACCATTCTACTTTTCCTTATCCCATTATAATACAAACCTACCAGCCAAACCTCAACTGGTTTGCTGTGAAAGCAGGTGGGGTCCACGACAAGCGCGCCGGATCCAACTCGTGCTTCTTCTTTTCCTTGACCTTCTTGACAAGTTTTTCGTAGATGCGCATTATCTGTTCCGTTATCACAATAATGTGCTGTCCCTTATAGTATCTTAGCACCTGCAACGTGCTCAACGTGCTCAATATGTCTGTAGTGGTCATGCAAGTTAACGTAGAGATCTCCTCGATTGTCACCTCGCTAGCGGCGGCCCTGGCCTCCTCTTCGTCTTCATCGTCATCGTCGTCATCGTCATCGTCTCGCTTTGGCTTTCTTGGGTTGTTTTTCCTTGCTAGCTGCGGGTTGTTGCGCTCAACAAGAAGCTTCACAAGCACATCAGTCCAGTACGCTCTATAGGAAAGTAAACCGAGATCCGACAATGGCTTTTCAGGAGACCCAACCTTGTGCTCAACATTGGACAACATGTAGGAAAATTGAATCAACAATTTTCCATACCCCATCTTTTGGTAGCACGGAAGTGTGAGAATACACGCGACGTTATACCCCTCAGCACTCTCCTTCTCCTTAGAAAAGTATCCCACCACATGGTGACCTTTATCGGATTTCACCGACATCACGTAAAAGAGGAAAGGATCCACATCGTAGTATAAAGTCTTGTGGTCAAGAAAGAGCTTCAGGAGAAGACACAAGTTACGGCACCAAGTGCGCTGCTTGCGGCCATCTATCTCCCAAAAACTCACCTTCAGATCTCTGTATATCTCATTTCCGGGAGGATGTTTCATCGAACACTTCAGCCTGAAGCGCTCAAATTGCTTGCGTGACCCAAAGTATGAAAGCGTAAAGTCACAGATGTAAATCTCGTCCTCCTCAGTCAACTCCACCGGGTAAGGCGAGAAGTACCATGGCTCGATGACGTGCGAACCCAATATCACAGAACTCAAGTTTCTCACACGTGCCACCTCCGAGTGGTTTTGGATCATGGAGCCACTGGTCTGGAGCCTTTTGATTTCCTCCTCTCTGTTCAACTCCTCGCCCTCTCTCTTGATCCCCTGAACGTTCAAGTTATCCAAGTCCACTTCATCATCATTGGCAGACGTAGGTGTATCAGCGGCAGGAGTACTTGCGCTTTGGTCCTTTCCGTTCTTACTTGTTTTGTTCTTCAGGGCTTTCTTCTTCAGCTTTCCATCTTTCTTTTCATCCTTCTTGACCTCCTTTATTTCGGGTTTTGTCAACGGACTCGAATAATCCACCTTGTCCGCGCTGATCCATTCATCTAATCTCTTGTTAAAGTCCTGGTAATGGACATAGTAGACTTTCTTACCCTTCTTCATGTGTTCCTGTAAAACCTCGGCAAGTCGCCTTTCGCCGTCCTTGAACGCGAAAACTTTGCACCCAATGACTATGTCATCAGCACTGAACTTGGCCAGCGAGTCCTCGGTGCGGATTGCTATGGGTGTGTTTACTGATGGACTCTCGGCGGGCATGGCAGCCATAAAGAAAACTAAACAAAAATTGATTTACGGTCACGTGAATGGACAAAGAACAGGCAGTGAAAAGCAAATTTAGTTTAGGTTGATAGCTGAGAACCGGCTGAGTGAATGGTTGGGGTGTGTTCTGCGTATGTTCCTGTGTTTTACTGGTACTTGCATATGCTTGTAACTGTTGAGCAATAAATGTGCCTCAATTGTTGAATGGCTGCAATTCTCAGCAAATGTAACCTAACCGTTGCATTTCTGTTCATTTGGGTTGGGCGAATGCTATCATTGTAACTCGGTACCGTTGTAATTTTGTTTCTGTACAGTCGTAAAGTCCAAAGGCGCCGAAAAAGCCTAGGCCAAAGGTATCCAACGTGAAATAACCAAACTACTGAACCTTACAAAATCGTAAATTCGCATCAAAACACCCAGGCCGGCCACACCTGTATATAAACATCTTATCGTGCCTGCATGTACGCTTTTATTCTCCACAGTTCGCAACTTTCCACTCACCTATTTTCCGTACCAACATGCCCGAATTACGCCGCTCCACAAGAAGCTCATCAGCCGCTAACCAGGAGGCAGAGCCTGCCGCCAAGAAGGCTAAGGTAGAGAAGTCGGAACCAAAGAAAGCCGCTCCTAAGTCCAAGGAGCTTGAAGTGGGTGACAAAATCCCCGAAATTACTCTTCTTGATGAAGATGAAAATGAGGTTTCATTGGCGGGTATCAAGACCAAGTACTTGGTTATTTTTGCGTACCCAAAGGCCTCTACTCCAGGCTGTACCAGACAGGTGTGTGGTTTCCAGAAGAACTATGACTTCTTGTCCAAGTCCGACACCACAGTTTACGGTTTGAGTGCAGACAAGCCTAAATCGCAGAAGAATTTTGTAGTCAAACAGCACTTGAAGTACTCTTTGTTGAGCGACCCTTCGAGGGAACTCATTGGCGTGTTGGGTGCTAAGAAAAGCCCAACAGGAATCAAGCGCTCACACTGGATTTTCGTCGATGGTGTGTTGAAGGTGAAGAAAATACAAATCAGTCCAGAAGCAAGTATCGAGGGAGCGAAGGCTGATATTGAGAAGTTTATTGAGGAGGATAGTAAGGAGGAGAATGAGGAGAAGGAGGAGAAGGAGGAGAAGGAGGAGGAGGAGAAGGAGGAGGAGGAGAAAAGGGAGGATGAAAAAGAAGAAAAAGAGTGAAAGGGGGCTGAAAATGAACATATATGGCCAAACATAAGAAGAGATGTCCATAGCAGTTTAGCTTGCGTGGAATGTGATGTGTGCATGTATTATAAATTTGAAGAGTATTGAATCACATGTAGTTTTGGTTTTGATTGTTACATATGGGTGTCTGGAAAATGCACTCTAACTGACCACAAGTCAATTTATGAACTAAATAAAGTGTGACATTTAAATTCTCGTGGATCCTTTGTATGCTTGTACCATAGACTTCATGGGCTGATTTAATGAGCATAAAGAACTATATACTATAAGGAATAAAGTACTATGATGTTGTTTCGTAAAATACACTCATCACCAGGAATTCCTTCATATAGTAGTCAACAGGGTGGTATCGCTTACCTCATGTTGGACTTTGTCAACTCACCAACCCTTGAGCTCTAATACATTAATTCAACGCATCAGAAATCATTGATAATCTCCCATTTCCTTATCTTCTCAAAAACAAAACCGTGTTTAATAACACCGCCACAAGCAGCAGAATCTTGCTAGCCCACCACCAGTGCTGAACTGCAAATGAACAGTAGCTGAAATCAAACTCCCACTTCTTGTCGAAATGACCAGTGAAGATTCCCGTTTGACCATCGAAATCGCCCATCATCGCACGCACAACGATCTCACGCACTGGCTCATGGTCCCCTTCAATTCTTTCCTTCGATGCAACCCATTCGCCGTCCACCTTGTTCAACCAGCTATCGCAGCCGACGTGGTCGTGTCCCGTCAAGATAACGCCATTCTGGTCCTTGTTTGGGAACACAATATCCAACAACTTCTGGCTGCTTTCGTACGACAAGTGGTTCTGTGATCTCAAGCACCCGTTCTTGTAAGGCTCTTTTTCGTTGTTAACGTAGAATTGGGTGTCTGGTCCATCCGCACATAAGCCCTCAGCTTTGAACATTGGAATGTGCGTGAACAACACGGTAGGCCCATGGAAGTCTGGGTTCTCGTGTGTCTTCAAGTGCTCCAAAAACGACCACGTGTACTCCAAAAACTGCGGCTGCAACGCTGGGCCATCCAAAGTGAGCGAATCCACAACCACGAGTCTCCACTCTTGCGGGGTGCCCTTGTTGTAATTGAGAACGTAGTTATTTTGCCCAAATAAATGGTGGAATCTCGCCATGTGCTGCCAAGTGGCATCCCCACTGTATCCAATGTCGTGGTTTCCAGTGAGATTGATGAAAAGCGGGTTTTCGTAGTTTGGCAAAGTGGAGTTTTGGTGGTACCAGTCATACACATCAGAGTAAACGCGCAGGTCAAAGCGGTGCTTTGGGTCCATGGCCTCTTCCTCTTCTAACCATCTCTGCCAGTCGTAGTCCTCGTGTTTAGCGTGCGTTTCCTTCACGTTCTGCTTGTACTCGTATGGCCTCGTAAAAAGTCTATCGACGAAACGATTGGTTCTGTTGTAGAACTCCGAGTCAAGGATCCACTGTGACGAAAACTGGTCTCCCATCACAGCAACGTGGCTGGGACGCAAGCGATTTTTCATGGTGGTGTAAATGTGGCCCAAGTAGTAGTCGTTTCCCAAGTTGTCCAAGCGCTTGATGTACTTTGTCGAGGGCCAGTTGCCGTTGATCTGAGGGTCTCCAAACGCAAGCAAATGGATGTCATCGGTTGGGATGCTGGTTTCATCCACCAACAGTGGAAATGCAAGTAACAAGCGTTGTAAAACGCCTTCTGGGACCTGGTTCAAGATCGTATGTTTAGGTTGAAGCTTGTTGGTGGCGCCATCAAAAGTGGCCCAGTTGCACACCTCGGGTTTGTTGAGAATCTCGGGGTAGAAGTACACAAACACATTGAGAACGAGTGCTATCGCGGTGACGATCCGCGTTGCTACCAACAATCTGGTCATTGAAAAGTTGATCTGAAAATAAAGACGTGACGACAAACTGACAAAGAGTGCTAGTTTAATTCACAAGCTAATGCAAATGTACAAGAAGGTGATTTGTGAGCAAGGGGTGCGTAATTGAGTTCGTTTACGAACTAAGTCTGTTACATAGATCAAGTATTTGAGCCTACCTAGGTGTATGAATCGATTAATTGAATATTTGAGGTAGTGAAGTAATTTTAGAGGCCCGCATAGACAATTCATGTCAAACAAGGTCATAATTAGTGTTGAACCTGATTGTCGTAGTTACATGCTGAATGCTACTTGACATTCTTGACCACTGAATGAATTTAAGCACTATACAAGTAGGGGAAGGCAAAAATTGAATACCCTTGACCGATACTCAGCATCACTACAGAAACTCACCAGCAAGTGTCTAAATCAAAAGATAGACTAAAAATACTTGGGTTGGTTACCTCACTCCTATCACCCGTGTAGCTAATAGGTTCCCTTCAATTACTCCGTTTGTTCAATTTAATCTTCTTATATTCATCATATGCATACCTACAAAGCCTCGTTCAAAGTCTGGTTCAACTTGGTGACCTTGCTCTGGATAGATAAGTCGACGGTTCTGTCACCAACCTCAACAACCAAGCCACCCAAGATCTCAGGGTTAACGTGGTTGGTCAACTTCAAGGACTTGCCCTCACCAACGAAGTGCGACTTGCTGATGGCAGCCTGCAATCTTCTCAAGATCTTGGAGTCCAAAGACTTGGCAGAGGTGACCTTGGCCTCAACAACACCCTGGTAGGCGTCGTTCAACAAACCGAACTTCTCGTAGATACCCTTGAAGTTGGCCAATCTGTTGTTCTCAGCCAAAACCTGCAAGAAGTTGGTGATGGTGGTGTCCAACTTGAGCTGCTCGGAGATGACCAGCACAGCAGCGTGTCTGGCGTCCTTGGTCAAAGCTGGGTTGAGCAAAACGTCCTTGACCTTGGCGTCCTTGGTGACCAATTCGTTGATCTTGGTCAATCCACCGTAAGACTGCTCAATGGACGACTGCTGAACGGAAGCAGAGTATAAAGCATTGGCGTAAGTACCGTCAAGGCCAAAGATCTGAATGGGTGGCTTGGTGGACTTGGTGGCAGATGCCAAAGTACGGGTGAAAACACGGGAGGCCATCATTGTTGTAATTGATACGAAAGTTTTCAATGAATACAATTTTCGGTCTTGGTGGTTTTTTCAGTGGAGTATTTTGATTGGATGGCCCGCGGGTCTCACGCTTACGTGGGAAATCACGTCCACGCGTAATTTTGATACCCGATTCTTATTTTTCACCCAAACTTTTTCCTCAAGTCCAGCTTAATCATGTTACCCTTAGCGAGACTGAGTTTGGTTAAGGGCCTTGTGGAGAGAATCTCCCTCCCTTCTAGGATCTCCACTCGTTGGCAGAGTACCATCCTGTCGGGTCTCACAGACTTGGAGCAGCAGGACGAGGCCTACAGGAGGCAGAGAAAGCTCGCCATGAACAGTGTGAGCATCAAGTCATATGCAAATGGCCACTTGCAGCCAGGTTCCACACACTTCAAGAAACCCGTGCACACACACCTCCACAAGGGCAGTGCCGTTAGGGAGTTGACTGTTCCAAAGAGAAAAACAGCCGGTAGAAACAACACAGGTACCATCACCGTCAGAGGTAGAGGTGGTGGACACAAGCAGCGTGTGAGACTTGTGGATAGTCACCGCTTGGTTGCAGGAAAGCAGAAGGTGTTAAGAATCGAGTACGATCCTAACAGATCGGGCCACATTGCATTGGTCGAGCATCAGGAAACAGGCAACTTATCATACATCTTGGCCGCTTCTGGTTTGAGAGCTGGTGACTATGTGGAGTCCTTCAGAAAGGGTTTGCCAAAGGATTTCATTGAGGAAATGAACCGCACCAACAATGGAGAAATCGATGATGCTCTTTTGACCTCGAGAATAATGCAGAGAGGTAACTGTTTGCCCTTGCGCATGATTCCTGTGGGTTCCCTTATCCACAACATTGGTTTGCATGTTGGAGGCAGAGGCCAGTTGGTCAAGTCTGCTGGTACTTTCGGTAGATTGTTGTCTAAACATCCTGAAAAGAAGAGGGCCATTGTCAAGTTGAGCTCGGGTGAACAGAGATATGTGCACTTGGAGTGTCACGCATCTTTGGGTGTTGTTTCCAACAAGGAGCACAAGTCTATCTCTTGGGGTAAGGCCGGTAGAAGCCGTCACAGAGGTTTCAGACCTCAGGTCAGAGGTGTGGCGATGAACGCATTCGACCACCCTCACGGTGGTGGTAGAGGTAAGTCCAAGTCCAACAAGGTTTCGCAGTCCATGTGGGGCATCAAGAAGTTTGCAAAGACTAGAAAGTTCAAGCATGTGAACAAGGAGAAGGTCAAGGATAGAAGACTGGCATAGCACTTGTATATAAGAATAAAGAGTTGACGAAGATTGAAATACTGAAATGACTGGGTAATGAATGTCGCTCAAGAAACGGTAAGAAGCCAGCAATGAACGAGTTTAGTTGCAAATTGAAGTCGGAGAATCAAGGACGAAGTCAGTGAATGCGAACTTTTAGAATGGTGTAAAGGGCGGCCATCCGTGTGTAGTCAGTAAGCCTTTCATGCATTTATCTTGTTGGTCTACACTTCTACGAGTTGTCTTTAGTCTACCTCTATAGTGGTTATTGCTAAGCAATTGAACTTCGAAGGGGACTTGACTGTTGCACAACGACGTTTTTGTGCAATTCATTAACGGGTATGTGACGACTTTCTAAAAATTGACGGTCATATGAGGCGATCTGCATGCGATATCTTTAAGCTAGAATTTATCGTTTCAAACACGTCGCTTAGTTCATGCTTTTGTACCCGTTAACCATCTCCATCAGCTGGAAGACACTTATCGCTTCCAAGTAACATTGCCAGAATAATGCATAGTACTGCACTCAAATACTCTTTGAAGAGCTCAGAGTCACCTAGAAACCAGCTTCCTATAAACATCATCAAAACAACGGTGCCCGTAGCAAAGCGTTTTGCTGACAAGAACTGCAGCTCGTTCCGGTGGCTATGGTAGATCGGAAGGAGCAGGGAGTTTTCTGTGGGCGGTACGTAAATTGCATTGGGACACGAATGAAAGGTTGCAGGGTATGTTGAAGTTGCACTTGTCGGTGCATCCCCTGCAGATGTTCTAAGGCAGTTTGAGTCTCCAATGATTGGATTTCGTTGCGGAAAGCCTCCATCTTTTTCGGCGATGATGCTTCCATTCATAGTGCGGCTCTCTGTTTCTTTGTCACCAAAGAGCAGATGTAGTTCTTGGGCACTCGGTCTGCTCGCATCTTGCTGAGACTTATTGGAGTTGTTTATGTACTCCAACAATGCTTCTGAGCTGACTGTGGAATGTTCGTTCAAGTATTGAGCCTCTACTGCAAGTGCGTCCAACTCTGCACTGAGGGTTTCATTGACCAGGAGGGAACTTTGTGGAAGAAAGGCGCTGTTGGACATGGCGGTAGAATTTGCAACCATAAATAAATAAATTGGATAAAAAAGCTGCAAAATAGATTGGAATGATACCAGATGAGAACAGGAGCAAAATAGAAGGTACAAAAGTGAGAAGATATTGGTAATTCTGCGGTACCTTGTTTATTTGTTCGATATCTAGGAAAAGAGCTCTCTGACAATGAACTAGTTCGTGATAGTAGTTACTAAATTTATCACAAAAAAGCCTGGCACAATGTGGCTAAAAAGAAGAGCACTGATTGATCTTACTCTTTCTTGATTCAGTTATCCCTTGTAACATGCCATCTTTCATTCCTAACAAAACTACTCCATGTTTGTACCAATATTATTCTCTATTTACAACTCAGCCCTTGTAGGTCCTTGGTGATCCACAGACGTGGTAGCTGACATGAAGGAGCCGTCGATTCAAGGGGATGCAGAGACTCGTGCCTAATTTTCGTATTTTGTTATCACTTCACTAGGCCCACCTTCCCCATCTCGTAGCTACTCAGTTCGCAGTTTGGTCATTTCATCACTCAGTTTGCACTTGTCTCATTTCATCATTCAGTTCTTCCTCTTTTTGACTGACTCCTTCATTGCTAACCTTTGCAAACGCTTAGCCTCACGCTTCTCCAGCTGCTTCTTCAGCTTCTTCTCACCATCCTCAGCTTCTTCCTCATCGGGCGCAAATACCCTCGTGATGATATCCACCGTTTCCTTCTGGAAATCAAGCTCACTGTACTTGATGTTCATCATGTCGAATGCAAAACAAATATCCATCTCCAGAAATTTCTTCTTTGGCGCTGGGCTGTTCTCCATCTGGAAAATGTTGGAAGGAGAACGGTATTTGACCAAGTAGTCGTTCAACTCGGAAGACAATTTCTCCAACCTTTCTTCATCCGTAGAAATGTTGATTTTGTTGGAGTACCTGGAACTGAAGTGCGTCAAGACAAGCTTCGAGCAGTCCATGTAGCGCGAGACCGAGACCGCCTCGATCATTGTGGAGTGTTTCTTGGCCAATGCCTCCTCAATCAAGTCGTTGTCCAAACTCGACTCATGAATCAATAAGTCACTACCGTGGCCAATTTCCACGAACCGGGGGTTGGGTCTGGTGTCTCCAGAGTAAGAGACTTTGAAAGAGTCCGCCTGAGACAACTCAAAATCGATACTGATCGAATATGCCCACGCACAGTGAAGTGCGCGCGTGGTCTTTATACTTACAATGCCCAAGTCTTTCTTCATGAGGCTGATCTCGGTGTCTCTCCGCGGCTGCAATTTGGACCGTGGGATTGCCCTCGACAAGTCGCTCCTATCAAACCTCTCCTCAAACACCTCCATGCTCTGCTGCTGGTACTCCAGTCTTCTATCGGCCAAGAATTCTTCACAGCTGAAGTAGACCAACCTTTCCATATCCACCAAAGGATGGAGGTTCTTTTCAAGATTGTACCATTCCTTCACGAAGCGATCATATTGCCACGGAATGATCAAGTAGAGCTTGTTCGAGTTTTCCTTGTTTACCTCGAACCACTTGTTGATGACGGAGATGATTCCCAAGTGGTGGTCCGCATGGAGGTGTGAGAGGTGGATCAAGCGCAACTCTGTAAAGATCTGCTCTAGCTGCACCAGATCACTGTAGTTACGCAACATAGTACCTAAGGTGTTCTCACCACCGTCCAACAAAACGGATCTGACTTCCAAGTTATCGTTTCTCAAGTGCGGAACACGCACCAACTGCGAGATGACATTACGCTGGAGCGAAGGAATAGCCGAGCCTGTTCCGAATGTCACTACATTGACCTGGTCTTTCAAGTTCTTTTCTGCATCAATCTGCAACCCCAACTGTGGCAGGTTAACCACTTCTTCCTTGACTGCGTGGGGGATTTCCAATGGCGCAACATGCTCGTCGTAGATGCTGGACCACGTATCATGGGCGATCAACGAGTTGTCACACTCCACACCGTTAGTGCCAATATGGAACTGCTGGAGCGAGTGTAGCTTGTGGATGTCTAAAGCATCCAGATGAGAGTAGGCAGAAAACTGCTCAATCTTCGGCAAGTTGAAGTTGGTGTTATGCACAGTCTTCAAAGTCAACAAGTCCACGGCAGCCCTCTTAAACACAAGCGTGTTGTCTGCAATTTTCGAGTGCGAAATAACGTGCTTGGCCACAGGGAACTTCAGCATGAAGTGTTTATACTGAGGCGACTCAAAGTCGATGTCATCTCCCAAAAGATGGTACACCAACCCCACGTCTTCACCAGAAAACCACTCCTCCGAGGTGAGCGTGTTTTCAAGGTATTCTTTGGTGGGGATGTCCAAGATCAACAAGCGCGGGAATGTCTGTTCTGGCTCCAACACCTGCTCCGGGAGGATAAGTACCCCGTCATCGTTGTGCACACTTTCTCCGCGCGCCAACTGGCTGAACTTGGCCCCGGGCTTGAGGCCCAACGATTTGGCTTTGGCAACATCGAACTTACCCCTTACAGGCACAAAGTTTACAAGGTAGTTGACCGATTCCTGGTTGGCAATGCCAAAGATGTCGGTAGGGTCAGGGAGTCCCACATGTGTGTGGATCTCCGTTTCACTGGGATCAGATTTGTAGGATTGCGGGTCAGAGCTGTTTGCCACGCTCGTATTCAATGGAAACATGAGCGAGATGAGCTTCTTAAGTTGTGCACCGTAAGTCTCGGCATGTGGATGGGCAGGCTGTGTAGATTTTTTGATTCTGACACATTTCACGCACAAGTTACTATCGCCAATGATTCCCTCTGTGTTTGCCTCCTTGATTTTCAACTGAACGCCTCGTCTGAAGACAAAACTTCTCCAGGTGGCAACCAAGTAGGTGTATATATTGCTGGAGCCTGCAAAAACGTCGATTCCAGACTTTGTGGCGTCACTCAACGTGAGAAAGAGCCCGGGTAAACCACCCACCTGTGTCCACGAAGAGAGAATACCTGTAAAGAAGACGGCTTTAAGTTTTCCTAGCCGGATGCGGTGCTCGTTGAGAACTCTCTGGGTACCTTCAGGTACTTTACCGAAAAAGTACTTGTAGCCTTCGCGGTTGGTCAACATGATGACCGGGCTGCGGGTGTCTGCCGTCTTGTGTGCGACTGTCTGTACTGTGAACATTGAGGATGTGTCTTGGTTGTGATCGACCAACAGCTTGAAGTAGGCTTTGCGGGCAGATTCGTTGGGAAAGTGGATAGGGGTCACAGTCTGCGCGAGGGTCTTGGTATAGCGCAGCTTCTTCGGCTTCGGGGTGTTGGAACGGGAGTTCCGGTGGGTATGTCGAAGGAAAGAAAGCACTGTGGAGATGGGCACAAATGCGACAAAATCGGGAAGAGAAGAAAAGAGATGAAGTTAATCTTGACAAGAAGAAGTTAACGGGAGGAGGGGAATATGAGGCTTTAAGAGAAAGGTTTCTAACAATGATAGTGATGGTATGACGATAGTACGATGCTAGTGTGGTGATATGATGCTAGTGTGGTGATATGATGCTAGTGTGGTGATATGATGGTGATGATGGATAATGCAAGATGTTAATGGAGAGAATCTGTATAGGGGAGATGATTTTGTAGTAGAACTTGTTTCTGTCAGGAGAATGATGATGAGTCAACAAACAGAGATATCATCTGTAATCTTGAAGAACAGTTTATGGTGCCTGATTTCCCAAAATACAGGCTTCTCCGTATTCTATGCACTCTTGGTACCATTGGCACCTTACATTGCTATTTCTTATAAATGACTGAACTCTCTAGTTATACACACTTCCCGACTCTCTGAGGGGTTTGATCTCTGCAGTAGCCAAGAGCTCAAGCGTGACTTGAAGGTTGATGCGAGTTGAAACTGATCGAGGTAATAAAGTACCTGTTAAGAGATGACACCACAACTGAGCAAGAGATCAACTATTGTAATATGAGCAGATAAAAAAGTGTTTGGGCATAAGATCAGCAGATAAAAAATAGACAGTGTTCTGTGCCTAAGAAGTAGAAAGTTTGTCCTTTAGAAGAAAAGATGGTTTACCAATTATAGTATAAAAACGATAGCATCAGTTGAAAAAAAACTGTCAATCAAGTTATTAGGGTAGGGTATTGCATCAGCGATAGACTCTGACCTAAAACAAATAATTCCATACTGCACTCACATCTGCCAGCCCTATAAAGACTTTGTTTCTGTCAAAGTTTGGCAAAAACCAATAATCACATGATAGGCTTTACTCATTCTCTCACCTTTCAGAAAAAGTGATAATTTGAGCCTACAGGACAGAAAAGTGAGGGGCACATCATACCGGATAACAAAAAAGCTCATTTTGACTTATTAGTTGTTGTAATTTGTAGGGAGTCCAAAGTCATACAAGACTCACTCGTCAGGTGTCTAAAACTTTCAAATAGTCACTACTTACCACACTATCTACTCGATCATCCTTCTAGATCATCAGTCATAAGCTAGCACTATCTTTCAGCATTCTCGCACAACCCTGTGTATTCACCACCACTCATAAATCCACACTACAACCAGGGATACTCTTCCGGCTCCATCCAACTCTCCTTCACCAAAGATACACTAGATCAAAACACTCGACATCATCCCACTCTCTGCCTCGGCTTGCCATCAAATCTGGCTGCAAAATGTCGCATGTCGCATCACATTCTTTCATATGCAATCGCTTAAATCTCTTTTTCTCCCCGCAATTCCATCATGAATGCGTACGACCTCCCAGCAAACGTCTCGCGAGAGGAAACGCTCCAGGCACTCTTCGAAGAGCATGCAGCAACTTGCAAAACGCTCCCGCCAACCAAACTGCGGTCTTATTTTTCTGCGCTCCAAGCAGCGGCCCACTCGGTACCTCTCATAGGCCGCTTTGTCCCGGGCCCTGACGAGAAACAGATACAAATCAATGAGCTCCTCGAGGAGCAAAAGTACACAACTACGTACCGTCGGTGGCACGAAATCTCCTTACAGTTGGACGAACTCCTCGGATACAACAAATGGAAAGAGACCGAGGAATCCGACTGTTATGATCACAAGCTCATCCGCTCCATCATGGAGGAAATGCGCCTGGCGCGCACCAATAACGACCACAAGCTCTTGTTGTACATTATCCGCACCAAGTGGACAAGAAACCTTGGCAACATGGGTGACATCAACCTCTACCGGCACTCTTTTGCCGGGACAAAAAAGCTCGTAGAGGACTATATCGACGAGTGTGAACAGGCACTCAACTTTCTTGTCCAGGACCCCGAGGGCAGTCTCGATGACCGCTATCTTCTCGGTATGTTGATCCAGACCAGAAAAAACATTGGCCGCACGGCGTTGGTACTCTCGGGTGGAAGCACCTTTGGAATATTTCATATTGGAGTGTTGGCATCGCTTATGCAGGCAAACTTACTTCCGCGCATTGTCAGCGGGTCGAGTGCGGGATCAATAATGGCAAGTATCTTGTGCTGTAACACCAATGACGAGATTTGCGAATTGTTGCTGGGCATAACCGAACGCAAGTTCAATATCTTTGGCGAGTCGGGCTCGAACCAAAACAACTTCAAGAGGCTTCTCGAGCGCCTATCGCATCTTCTCAAGTACGGGACGTTCTTTGACAGTAACGGCCTCAAAGAGACCATGCTCGACTTTGTCGGCGACTTGACATTCCGCGAGGCTTACAACCGAACCGGAAAGATCTTGAACATCACCGTTTCACCTGCATCCATGCATGAACAAACACGGTTGTTGAACTACTTGACGGCTCCCAACTGTCTAGTGTGGTCTGCGGTGTGTGCGAGCTGCTCACTTCCAGGATTCTTCCCTTCGACATCCATCTACGAACGCACGCCGAGCAGCGGAGAGGTCCACGAGTGGAACAACGACTCATCGATGAAGTACGTTGACGGGTCTGTGGACAACGATCTTCCCATAACACGTTTACTGGAGATGTTCAACGTGGACCACATCATTGCAGTGCAGGTGAACCCCCATGTAGTTCCAATTCTCCGCGCGTCTGTGAGTAACATTGGTGGAGAGATCGAAACCAACACCGGGCATCGGTTGAAGGTGCTTCTCAACAACATTTACGACTTTATGTCCAGTGAGATTGTGCATTACTTGCAGTTATGCAACGAGATGAACTTCCAGAAGATCTTGTCTAATAAGTTGATCTCTATTCTCTCGCAGAACTACTCGGGTGATATCACCATCTGTGCGGATTTCAAGCCTGTAGACTTTCTCAAGTTGTTTGACAACCCCACACCCGACTTTTTGCTTGACTTTATCGTGCGAGGCGCACGCGCTGCCTGGCCCAAGATCACCGTCATCAAAAACCACTGTGAGATTGAGTTTGCGTTGGACAAAGCCATAACGGCTTTGCGTGGCCGCGTGATTCTTTCTTCGGTGGACAAGAGGCGCAAGCCGGCCAAGTCCCCTAGCGGGCTGATTCTCAAGCTTCCCAAGGTCAATTCCAAGAGCATGTTGGTGAACTCACCCATTTCGGGACATAACTCGCCTAAGGCAGAGCGGAGGATAAGACTCCAGCCGCCCGTCATCAAGAGGCACAACTCAAGCTACGATCCAAAGCGTACCTCTGCACACATGCAGAACCCCCTGATCCGCCATTCCACAAAGAAGAAGATGACTCGTGGGAAGTCAACAACAGCGCTTTTATTGATGCAGAATGGCCAGAATTTCGAGCCAGAACCCCCAAAGGTCAACGAGGTCAGAAGAGCGCGATCGTCAGGCAACTTCCACCCTCATAGTCTGCAGATTGTGTTGTCTTCTCCGCGTAAGAACGATCTTAGAGAAAGCGAAGTCAACAGGTTCAACTACCCTAACAACCCGTACTTGACTACTAGTTCGTGCTCGAGCAGCTTGGACCCT
The DNA here is from genome assembly GCA_003707425.3 of Kodamaea restingae. NCBI lineage: Eukaryota > Fungi > Ascomycota > Pichiomycetes > Serinales > Debaryomycetaceae > Kodamaea > Kodamaea restingae. The sequence continues at coordinate 319,229 of PPJA03000012.1, forward strand.
GATTCAGCGTCGCGCAGTCCCACTAAGGATGCAAACTTGCCTATTATCACCAGCAATGGGCGTGGTAACTCCTTTATGGCCTTGAACCGCTTGAAGGAAAGCAACTTGAAAAGAAGCTCATCCAACAAGGATGTGTGCCCTAGCAATTTCGTGTCATATAGTGCGTACACGAGCGACAATGACGACAACTTGGTGGACTACATGTCAGAAGAGGACGAACAAGATGAAAGTGTGTCTGAGAAGTTGGACGAGGAGGACGAAGAATACGAAGGATCAGAAAGCAGAGAAGACCAGGAAGAGAGTGCTGAAGTGTCAGAAGATGAAGATCTCGTTCCAAGACCATATACCAACGGCTATTTTGATACTCATCATGAAGTGGTTCTGAGCAATGGTTTTACCCATTCTCCTGAGCGGGTTTCACTAGTTTCGGGAGATTTTAGAGATAGGGAGATCTCGATTTTGCCCGAGGAGTTGCGGGATGACGAATTGGAGGATGAAATAACGAGGGTGGAGGAAGAGGCAGCGGAAGGAAAGCGAGAGTAACCAGAATGCTCCAAAGTACTAGACCTCCTCCACATATAGGGTGCACAAAATTAAAATCGAGCTAAAGAGGCATGTTAAATATTTGTGAGACATTTAGATCCATCCACAAATAGAGAATGGATAAGAGACATCAAGGCATGTTTAAAAGACTAGTTATATATTTATTACAAACCGGAATAATCACTGCAAGTAATTGGCAAAGTTTTTTAGTGTAAGGTGCCAATGAGAGAGCATAGAATACAGGGTGCCAGCTAGAAGCCCTATGGAGATGTACGCAGTGTAGGGTTGGTCTAAATAACTAGCCCGTCTATCTATAGGGAAGTACTAATCTGTATTCACAAGTGAGACTTGTGTGGTTTCTCATCCACATTCCCCCACACGCTTACTATATATTCTGGTTGAAATATTTTTGAATAAACAAGCTAGTAGTTGGTTCCTCTCTCATTAATGGGGTGATTAGCTTATAACTGGCTTGTTTATTTGATAAGGTAATTTAAGCAGATTATGCTGGTATGGTGTGGCTTATGATAGAGAGGGGGTATGGCGGCACCTATAGCCGACAGGGGGATAGTATCATATGCACTACCTAGTACCTTGGTACCTGGAACTTGTTATAATATATTCTCTGAATCAAGAATGAAGTAGCTAAGAATTAGGGCAATACCAGGAGGTTGTCAAATTTCCCAGTGTAGACATAAAGTTGCTCAATCCATTGAAACTAGAAAATAATATTCCGTCTGGCTATATTCGCGACGACTAGCCTATATTGAGATGAATCGTGCCACATTAGTTTGTAAAACTTATTGGGCTTGTAGAACACTATTTTCCTCACTATCTCTACATTTATGCCAAAAAGATTTTGCAGCCATCAAAAAAGCGAAAAAATGGTGGTCTGAGAATTGAAAGTAGATTCAAAGGTTTGCGGTAAAAAAAACGATTCGGAATAGCGACGGTTTGGTTTAACTTGCAATACTCTGATTGTCTATTATAGTTATAAATGGTTCTAAGGTAGCCATCGGAGATTAAGTTCAAAAAGCAGAGTAATGATTGATTGGGTTAAACTACTTTCGAATTACGCCCCAAAACCGTTTTATTGTATGCATAAAGATACTCCTTGTTTTCCTGTTTAACCATAATTCACCCAAATCCTTTGCTTCATATGGAGTGTTTGTCAGTCAGACAACAATAAGTTTAAGGATTTGTTCCTCATCAATAGGATATATTTACCTCCCTGAGTCCGCCACACAGCCGTCAGATAAGTTCGCTGTAGCCACATTCTGCTTGACGGAGTCTGTTAATTGTCAGCCTATTCAGTTCCTTCCCCAATAACGCTCAAACCTAGGGGTATCAACATGCCCACCATCGAAACCACAAACTCTAAACGCGAAAGTCCCCTTTTTTCAATCATAGTGTCATCGCTACCGCCAGAAGCAGGTGGTTCGTGGGACCCACTGGCAACTTCAGACATGACATGGTTCACCACATATAAGAAGGTGCCCGCAGAGAAGATGAACAAAACCCCGAGTACGTAGTTGTCATTGCTAAGCTTGGCAGTTTTGAGGACCACATATGTGAGCAACGCTGAAAGTGGAGTGGTAGCAGCAAAAGCTGCGACATGCACAAATATTGTATTGACCAAAAGCCCTTGCTTCATTAACAACGACGATAGGCTGAAGGAAGTAGGTATTTTGTGCACTATAATAGCAATGAAGAAGATGGCCCCAAAGGTTGTATCTCCGCTTGCAAATGAGGAGCCAAGCGATATCCCATCAACCATTGCGTGGAAAAGAAGCCCCAAAGTAAGCGAGTTTCCTATGACGGACGTCGCTAATGCAGTATATTTGTTTTGGGGACTGAAGGAGCCCAAAAAGTCATAGTTTCCAGAAACAGGGCCCACTAGTTGCGGCAAGTTGTCCAATGTGTACATTACCATAAATCCCAGAACTAGCGCAAGCCCAACTGTAGTGGATGCGCCAGAGAAATCTTCGTCAACAGCGTAGTAGAGAGTTTCAATGCCTTCGGGGATAATGAGAATGAGTGATGTTCCTATTAATATTCCCATGCTGAAGAAGGAAAGCACGCGGATCTTATCTGTAGAAAGCTCAGCCTTGATTGGAACGACGCCACTTGCAAACGAGGTTATGCTCATAAGGGTAGTTAGCAACAATATCTTGATTATTTCCAACATCAGATAGGAGGCTGCGTTAAGCGTTGGTTGTAATGTTATATGATTCAATCGATTTAGCTTCTTATTTGCTTTTCACAAAAGGGTATGGGTCAAAGGCGAATGCTCCGTTTAGAGATGGATGCAATTCCAATGATGACTTGAATAATCTAAAAGTTGCAAAAGACGCAAAGCGTTTGAACAGATTTCTATTTTTATGATGTGCTAATCCCCCAAATGCACATCCACTTCCATACAAACGCTACAACATAATGTCTGTCCCTAAAGCAGATGCGATCGAGAAGGTCTTATTATCGGACCACCTGTTGGATCAGAAGACTAACGTGGCAATTCAGCATTTCAAGACGCGTCAATACCAACATGCTCTCCTCGCATATAACGATGTCATCTCCAAGATGACTAGTTTAGATCGATATGAAGTTGAAGCTGTGCGAAAACACAAGTACAAACTCAAGGCTTCAACGCATGATACCACCACTATACATCCGAAACTAGGGTCAGTTCTTGACCAACGCGCTGCTACATATGAGAAAATGGGGCAGGTTCAACGAGCTTTGAAAGATGGAGAGACCATAGTCAGTTTGGAGCCAACAAGCTGCAAGGGATACTTGCGAACGGGGAAAATTTTGGGCTTACTTGGTAGACACGCAGAGGCGTATGAGGTTTATAAGAAGGGCTTGGATACGATTGAAAGCGCTATAAAGAAGCAAAGTCTTTCGGTACCTGAAAAATTGTTTGAGAATTTGAAAGCACAATGCATTGCTGCAAATAGCCGCATCCCAGCGAAGCGTCTAAATGGAAGACCCGGGAAGTCCACTAGTGGAATGGAGACGAACAGAGGGCTAGAGCAAAAGTTGAGCAAAATGATTCCTTTGAAACGGGCCGCGGTAAATACAGGACAAAATCCCGCCAAAAGTAAACGGCTACAACAATGTGACCCAATGATACTTCCAGCTGAGATTATCGAGATGATTTTTCGCCACTTCAAACTCAAGTTTGTGCTTACCTGTCATTTGGTTAGTAAAACTTGGTACAAGTCGCTTTCGAGTATCCCTGAACTTTACGTTGGACGGGTCCATTTCAAGCAAAGTATTGCGCAGCAAGAGTTTACACAGGGAGTTAAGTTGGTCAAAAAGATTATTGCGCGCACATACTCTCAGCAAATCAAGTCACTTAAGATCAGCTCGACAATCAATGCTGCTCAATTGAAGCGCGTGCTTGAGACCATAATATGCGAGCCGATGCTCTCTATGCGTTCTCTAGATATATATGACCGTCACTTCAATTTCCAGGTCCTTTTCAACAGGTTGGCAAAGTTCAACTGGAAGTTGAATAACCTACAAGAGTTGAACACATTAAGGTGCGGTATAAATTCCAGCATAAGATATGAGCAGGTTTTGCTCAATGTCTTCCGACACCTCAAGGCATTGCATATCATGGTTGTGCTTCCAGAAATGAGCAGTCTGCTGAAAGCTCTAATCCCAATAAATGACAAGATGTTTCGCAGATACCTGGAAAAGACTAATTCGGAGTATCCTTCTATGGAAGTGCTCGTAGTGGTAAACAACCCGAAGTTGATGAAGTCCGAGGCAGGGGTAGGGGCGAGTGCAGATACCTACAATCCGTACCCAGTGTTTTTGTCCCAAAAATTTCAAAATCTCCGCGAGCTCACTTTTGTGAGCTTTGATTTCAGAAACAGGCTCCCACAGTTAGGGGAGTTCTTACTTAAAGTTCCTCTCTTGACACGCTTATATCTCGAAAACAACGACAATTTTCTGCTTCTTGAGTTTTTGCAGCTATTGAAAAATTATAACCCGTCCTTTGCACTAAGCAAGTTGACTTTCCGAGAAAAACGAGCGGAGTTATCGACCAATTTGGCTGATTTCTTGCTTTCAGATTTGCCCCAAATACATGCGTTGCTGCAGCTTGATGTTAATGGAAACACGCTCACCAACAATGGTCTTCTCCAGCTCTTGAGGATTTCCAACAGGAAAGGATTTCTTCATCAGGTGTCCTTTGCAGCAGCGAGTTTTGTGAGATTCAGAACCGATGTTTTTTCAAACAGAAGCCAACGGAACGTCTTGTGGCTTTACGATGTGCTAAATGTTGTCCCAGGTTTGACGCGACTTGATGTCCACGACTTGGAGTTGGATGACCATACAATGCAGAATTTCTACAATGACATCACCAAGTTTGGCGTGGAAAGATGTGCGTTGAAGGTGTTGGACATTGGCTTTTGCCTGGTGGGAGGCATTGGCCTTATAAACCTTTTCAATGCAACACTGAAAAACATTGAAAAAAGTCAAGGTGATTCACAAGTATTCCGGTTGGACCTTTTGGTTGCAGATGGTATGGAATTTAACCAGAGCACTTTGAGTTTTTTGCTTAAGCACCGCTTTGTGACTGAGGTCCGTGCCGATCACCAAAAGAAAAAATGGAAGGAGTTTGGAGTAAATAGTTTGGTGATGTAACTTTTTGGATATTTATGTTGACAGGATTTGTGGATGTTTAAATGATAGGATTTGTATATTTGTCGGATGTTTGAGTGTGAAGGGAGAGAATTTTCTGGTTTTATCAAGCATATACGAACATGAACAGAAATAGCTGATCTTGCGTTTGCGAACAGATCTATTAAATGTTCGTTCATGTTGTATTTCTGTTTGGCTGCAAAATCGTGTGTCTACCGTTTTTAGCATATTTTTCAAATCTCCGATGGCATCTTCAATCATCAAACTACACAATGGCCATCACTAGAAGCAGCCTGGCCCCCAAGAAAATCAAGTTCGACGACGATGATCAGAATATAGAACCGGTTGCTCCACAGGAACCAACACAGCACGAGGAAGAAGAGGAAGAGGAAGAGGAGGATTCCGACTCCGATGAGGCACCTGAAGAAGAGTCCATTAGCTCTGCTCAAAAGGATATCGCACGCAAGAGGAAATTAGAAGAAGAACGTCAGCGTGAAGCCAAGAAGGCCCTCAAGGAAAAGAGGAAACAGCAGGATCAAAGAAATAAAGAACAACAGGAGGCCAAAAGAGCCAAAGAAGCAGAATTAGAATCTGCGCAAGAAGAATTGCCTGATTTGTTGCCCGAGGGATTGGCAGAGTCGTTAGCAAAGGATAAACCAGCACCAAAGCACATCAAAGTGGAGGAATTGGATGCAATCAGTGCAAAATTGTTGCGCCAAAAGCAAAAGGAAGAAAAGTTGAGAAAGATAAAGGCGTCACGACTCACATCGATCAACAAGGGTCCTATAAACGTACAGGTCCAGTCATTCAACGTAAATAAGAAGGTCGTACCGCGGGCTGAGTCTGCCATAGTGGATTCGAAGAACCAGTGGCTTCAAAGACTGTCTTTGAACAAAAAATAATGCATATTAGGGAATGAGGAATGTAGTTGAAAGTAAAGCGAGTACATTCTTATCAATTTTATCTATTGGTATCTGTTTACATAATGTCTCTTCATTCCCCTTTTCTTTTCATAATTTTGGCGAGACTATTCCTTCATTGTAAGGAATATTTGTCTGCAGATGCCTTCAAAGTCGTTGCATTTATGCAGATTTACAGTGTCGTTTGTCTGTCAAATTTCGCACCTTAAATTTGCAACCGCAGCGCCTCAGTTTGTTTCAATTGAATTTTTGGCAAGCTAAGCTGCCGACGTTTGACTGCATTCCCTAATCACATTCTTGGGAGTTGCTTTTTTGTGGAATCTTTGGAGTGACCATAGCTCCATTTTTGTTTTTCATCGCTATTTTCCAACCTATATGTCATACAAAAGCATCTACATTACATACCTTTTCTTTACATTCTTTTATAAATACAATTAGTTTACAATATTTGTCATTGACATTTCAGGGTAATCCTTTATTGTTTAGACTATTACCGCTCCATTATCTCTCTGGCACTTCATAATCAAAACATATTTCATTGTCTCCCCTCCACCAAACGTAAAAGTATCAGTAATCATTATGCATTAGTTTAGCTTTATGAGACCCGCTTATTTTCATTAAATGTCTAGAATGTGAAACCAGAAGTTTTTAGACATGATTGTATGTGATACATTATTCCCTGTGATACGTTGCTCACTGTGATACATTATTCCCTGTGATACTTTGTTCACTGTGACACATTATTTCCTGTGACACATTATTCCCTGTGACAATAGACATTATGCAATCTATATCTGATGACAAGCTACATGCTCGCCAAGTCTTTGACCCTTACTTTAGGGCAGTACGGGCACATCATATGGTTGCACCGGTGGCAAGTAAATCGTGTCGGAGTCTCAAGAAGTACATGCTCCTCATGGACCTCATCGTTTTCTGTGTAATTACCTTTGTGCCTGTCATTGTGTCGCACGTCATTAGGTATAGTCCTTTTTTTGCGAGGCGCTTCCAAGGCCACACTTCCACTTCTTTTCCTCTCCTCAAACTTGCTTTTCTTGTCGAAAGTGTAGTTGGATTCCACTGCGGGGCTGTTATATGCCAATTGACTGTAGTGTTTTAGGCTTTCAAGTAGGTGATTGTCTATGGGTGTTTCAGGTTTTGGCTTGTCAGTTGATTTGTACAAAATAGAACCGTAGCTTTGTGCGCATGAACAGCAGTACCACTGGCAGATTTTGTTGTTGTCATGGGTCTGTGTCTGTACCTCCCCATTGAGGTGGAAACTCCTCCGTGATACGGGTGGTGGTGGCCGCGACGTGGATTTGCTTTTTTTAGGCGGATCTGACACCCTTGCTTGGGAAGAAGGCTTTACGTGCATGTCATACAAAAACAGTAGACGTGATTCTTCAAAGTGTCGTTCCCTCACTATCAGCATTAAAGCAGGGTTATGTGTGGACCAGGACAAGGATTTCTGCCGTCTATATACTTTTACATGCATTTACAAAAAGGCGGGTTGCGCGCTTTGTATAGATTCTAGAATTCCGTGCCCTACTTCTAGACCCTTGTAACAGTTCCGTTTTCAGGCGGGACATGAGAAGAGCAACTGCACCAGAAAGGAAACCTTAATCAGAAAATAATTTTTGACTTCAGTCCAGACATCACGGGCTTGTAAAACATAAGAATTCAAGGGATGAAGAGAGGAATGGGTATGTAGATATGCAAGAATTGAGTAGAAGGTGATGGTACAAAGTAGTTCGTTTTTCGATGCGTATTGACTACTATTGTTAGATTCTTTCGGTTGCTTCAACACTGCATGAATACCAGTAGACACAAGTGTTTTTGTGGTGACTTTTTGCGGTATCTCAGGCTGATGTGTCTAGTGCTCGTATGTTCAAAGAGATCATGAGGTTCAATGTAATTATTCCGTGGGTATCTTGCAGTTGACGGTTCGGGCAAAAAGATTGTTTTACCATCACTGTTTCAGCATATTGATTGCTTAGCTAGAGTGTCTCCGATTGGTATATTTTCCCGTCGGCGATGTTGCAGAATTTCTAAGATATCTATAGACTATTTCTACGGCGGCTCTTGTGCTAGACTCTTGCAACACCCAACTTCCAAGGGAACTCGTTTGCCAGATCATTTTGTTGCACCAGCTTTTAAGGTGCAAGAATCACCGTGCCAACTATTGCTACATAACCCTACATGAGAGCAAGGCTTGGCAGGGTGTAAGCACTGCTGTTTTCAATATAAGCTCTGGCAAGATTGACCCGGATGGATCAACAAGGTACAATTGGCTTTTAGACGCAAATGTAGCAAACTAAGGTAGAGTCGCTTGCTTGAAGGTACAAAAACGGTTCGACATCCCAAAACGACTATGGCCAGATGAAGGCTAAGGATATTTACTACAAGTGGAAAGACACGGGCCCTTCGTTTGGGGAGTCGAAACTCTACCAGCTAATATGAAATGAGCTCCTACAATTATACTTTATTTTTGATCAGCATTCCCAGGGGAGATGTTTCAGCTTACATAGGGGCTACCTTCTAAAATTAACGGGTTTGTGAGTGATTTCTTGAGGGAATGAGGAATATCTTAGTATTAAAACTAACAACGTAGTAATAACGAGCGTCAAGTACAGAAGTAAACGTTCTATGAATAGCCACTTATATCAACTAGTCCTACGAACATAGTGCAGATCAAAAACATCAGGCAACTTGCCAAATCCGTCAAATATCTTCGAGTTGCGAGCACAAGGCCACTTTACTCGCTTAGTAAGGATCATATCAACACAATCATTTTAAGATATCCATCATGTCTCTATGATCATGTTTTATAGCCCACAGTACCTCGCTTCCTCATTGACTTCGTCAGTTGTCGTCACCTGTGCAAATGCTCAGTCTATTTCTCTATACTGGTACTTCGACAGCTTCGCCCGTTTTGCAATCAACCACCTTCTCGAAGAGGTTTGTACGCACATAACCCTCTTTATCACCCGGTGTTAGTACCACATCATTCAAACTCTTGTAAAATTCGATCCCGGCCTCTACACATTTCTTCACATCGAGGTATATCAACACATTCACGTTCTTGCGAATTCCTGATATGTTTCTCAACTCTGTTGACGTAAAGTGGATATGGTTACGGCCCATTTTGTGCAAGCCGCCACTGGAGTAAATCTCCGGAAGCTTCTTAAGGTAGGTGCCGTGGTAGATGATGGTAGGGAGATCCTTTGGAGAAATCAACTCCAAGTTGGAGTTATCAATGACTTTCAACGAGTGGCCCTGGTTGGCGCATATCTTGCTGCCGTTGATGGTAAAACGTTGCTTGTCATTCAGCTTGACTATTCTCTCCACGTCCTCTAATGTAGTCTTGTGCGACTTTAGTCTCTGGTGTTTAAGAATTTCTTCGAGTTCAATATAACCTTGCGAGTCTATGTTTAATTTCTCCTTCAACGCCCCATGTCTGAGCAAATAAGATAACGCCTTGGAGATGCGCACATCTCTAGTGCTGTCTGTGTTAGTCATTTAATTTTGAAAAAAGTGTTTGAGCAAGAAAGCACACCTTCTTACAACAAGGTGGTAACTTATCTAGAAGACTGGACATTACTCATAACTTGCAAGTGAGTCGGTGCTGTCCAAACCATTTAGAAAAGAGGGTTGGTTTTACAACAAGTGTCTCTGATGCAAAACTCGGGTATATTCTCAATGTCTAGCGCTACTTTGCTTAGCGAGCCATTTTCACTCGGTCGCTTCCTCCCTACATCTTATATCCGTCCTTGATTACATCCTTTATGTAGTCACTATTTACATGCCTTATTTGTCGGAACAGCGCTTGACTGCCTTCACGCCTGCCAACAGCCCCATGTTGCTCAGTTTGATGGTTTCGTTGTCTCCCAACTCAGTTTTATCGTGGAAATGAAGCAAGTATTTGTCCTTACCTTCCTCAACACCTTGCTTTTCACCTTGCACAATGTTTTCCACAAGGAATCTGCTCACGTCGTTCATCTTCTTGATTTCCTCTGCTGCCTCTTCAGACGCCAACAGTTTATTATTCGTGAATCCCTCCTTGATCTTCTGACGTGCAGCACCCAAGACAAAGTCGTCCTGACGGAATGCGATACGTGTAGCTCTCAAGGCGTGCCTGTAGGCAGTTATCGCTGGAGAAGACATGTTGAGATTTTTTGTACAAGGAAAAAGTTTGATGGTTGCAAAAGTACCGTACAGACTTTGCGCTGAGAATTGTAAGCCTGTTAAATGAAGCACTGAAAAAGACTCAAAAGTGTATGATGGTCCCCTGAAATACTACATGGGTGCTCCAGACTGTCACTGTACCGCTATAATCGTTGCTATGAGTTAGTAAGCATCAGTCTACACCCGACTGGTAATTCCTGAAAGAGGTACCAATAAACATTGTAGATGGCGGTAGGCTCCAAAAGCCCCAAAACATAGACTAACTCATCCCGCAGACATACAATGAGAAAAATATATGTAAGCCGAAAATGCACCATTCCTATTTGCTCCAATTTTTCGGGCTTTCAACATACCGCCAAATTTGAAATATATCAACCAAAACTACAAAAGTCAATGCGTGCATTGTTTATTCCACTTTTATGCTCATTCTTCCCTTCTACAAAACCAACTTCTCGATAGTATAAGTTGGCAACTTCTTGAAGTCGTTCTCCACTAGCCTCTTGTTGGTGCTGCTGTTGTGTATCGTCAATATCGAGTCCAATTTCAGCTGCTGCGTGTTGTTCATAGCGACTATCACGTTGTTGTTGCTGTTCTTCTTAGCTGAGCTCTTCTTCTTGCCATGGCCGGAAACTGTCAAAGTCTGCTTGGTCAAGGTCAAGTTGTACGAGTTTTCAAGCAAAATCTGGACCTTGTCCTCAACCAACTTGTTCAACTTGTCCACGACATCGAGCGACCAATTGAACAACCCGCCCACGTCAATTAACAACTCCACAAAGTACCAGTTGTTGATATTGTAGTTTGTGTTCAACAATTTGCTCAAGAATCCAGTCAAGTCCTCGGCCTCGCTAATCAACACCTTCATGTTCTTGGTGATGCTGTTGATCGAGTACTCGTTGATCAACCTATTGATCAAGTCCTGGAAAATCTCTCCGTCATCCTCGTTGAAAAGCTGCAACAAGAGATCCTGAATTGGCAAGTTAGGACAGGTAGAAATCGCTTGTCTCAACAAGTTGACTTGGTTCGCAGAGTTGAACAACTCCAACAATCCCGTGGTGTAAATGCTGGGGAAAATAGGGTTGGTCAATAAGTAAATCAAGGAAACCTCGGGAACGAAGTTGTTGTTGATAAAAGAGAGAAGCTCGACTCCAGTTTCTTCATCTTCTTCCCTTTTGAAAATAAGACCAAGTATCTTTTCAAAGAATCTGGTATCCACGATGCGGTCGCTGTCAACATCAAATTCCTGGAACTCTTCAGGGAATTCCGTCTCATTCTTGATTTCGTCGTACAGCTTGTTTTTCAAGTATGCGACCAACAAGTGATCCCATGAATTGACATCGCCTGCTTCAGCAAACTTGACCAAGTCGTCGTACACTTGGCTGAGCTCCTCGGCAAGCTCTGCGGACTTTGCATTGACATCTTTATCTGCGTCGTCAACAAGGCTAATTAAGCCTTTGAATTGTGCATTGCTAACAGAGTCGATGGACTTACCCAAACATTCACTCAAGATGTTGAACCCGGTGTTGAAGTTCAAGACGTTCAAGTCGACATTGTTGTCCTTGCTCTTTACATTCAAGTAGAAAACCATCGAGTTGGTCGATCTCGCAGTATTTCCCTGGACCTTGACCACCTGGGTGATCAAGATTTGGTCTGCAGTGAGCGAGTCCAAAATACTCGAGAATTTGAAGTTCACCAAGTGTATCTTGTCATTCACAGACAAAAGCAATCTGTCCAAGCACGGAGCACTGAGGGAGACGGTAGCCTTTTTGTCTTCAAACACAGGTGCAACAGAAATCAGCTGTTCGACTTTAAACGAGGTTATCGACCTCCTGGTGATACACTTGCTTTGGGTATTCAACTGGTATAAGTGGCCGGAGTTATATGCGAAGTGGGCTTGAGGATCTTCCAAGTCTTCGGTGTGTGAGTTCACCTCGAAAAACTTGTTGGTGGGGCTCAATGATACCAATTGGTACACAAGAGTCTTGGTCTTTTTGTTGCTGTGCACTAACAACAACAACTCGCTGCTGTTGTTTGGAATCTCGATATCGTTGACGAAGTCAAAATGCTCCAATGTCTCGTTCTTCGAGCTAAAGCAGGAGAAGGAGTCGTCTGTTTTGACAATCTCATTATCGCCACACTCAAACGTCTCAACGTTGCCATTAGCGAAAATGGCAACTATGGTCTTGCCCTCGTTTAAGAACTTGATGCCCTTGACCTTTGCAGAAACCTTCAACTCGAAGGTTTTCGTCTCGGCATTGTTGTCAGCTCCCAGAGAAATGTCCCTGATGAGCAACAAGAGCTTGTGGTATTTCAGGCGCTCGGTTATACCTGTAATATAGAACTTTCTTGAGCCTTCGTACACGTCCATGCAGTCAACAGTGACGGTGGGACTTAATGCATAAGACCATATTAATTTTGGAGTGGGCTTGATTATGTAGCTCGAGATGATGGACTTGGAGATTCCGACGTCAATCATGTTCGATTCGACAGACAGTATGGTTGGGATGACCACCTTTTCATCGATCTTGAGGTCGGGGATCCGCGGAAGCGTCAACAACAGGTATGGCTCCTCAAAGGAAGGTTGTGTGGTCATATCGTGCTTGAAAACTTGAGATGGCATCGCTGAAAAAATCCTAGTACCAAGTGATTACGTAAGCCGCTTATGTAAATAAATACAGATGCTTATGTAATGTCTAAACCGAGACTGAGCCCTTGGTTTGCGGAGTGACAAGGGTTGTAGCGAGAAATGCTTCCTACGTCAAGTGGATGACTGTGTGTATAAATAGGCAAAAGAAGTATGAACAAGTTAGACATGAAGCCATCAATTTATTACGCTCGGTGTCTGGTACTTTTGAAGTACTCCCTGGGAAGCTGCGCTTAACAGTTCTTCACTCGAATGTCGTTTACTTTCTGTCTCCCACTGTTCAAAATACTACCCAAGTTCAATCTTCACGGATAATAATAGAAATCGCACAGCCCAAATATACTTGGAAGATGAGAGCGTCAAAGATGCATACCTGGAAACTGGGTCTAATGCAAAACTTTTTCTTTACCTAGTCATCTCTTCCCACATAATTGGATGTAGATCGCACCTTAAAAGCAAGTTGTATATTTTCTACTGACACTGCCTTTTCAAAATTAACAACAGTACTGTTGTGGCGGTACATAGCCTCGTATTACCCTCTAAAATCCTTTTCTATTCATATGATAGTTGGCAAGCTGGGTTTGCCTAAAATTCTTTCCCTGGTGCTTCTTCAACCCAATGAAATCTGATTTTAGTTATTTTCTGGTGGGGGTATGCCCTACATTGGCCTAACATAACGTTCTCTATAGCGGTATGAGAATAAATCAAATTAAGTGGTGGGTGAGCCATACACTTAGTTTAAAAGACGTTGTAACACTTTGTGCTAACCCATTTTAGTCTTGCTTCATTTCTCAATTCATTTTTATATCGTGTCTGCATAGTGATACAAAAATAATGTGGCAGGGTTTTGTGGCTATTTATGTATCAGACAACCCGTTTTAGAACTTGCCCAATTTCATCACTCCCTTTTTCCTAGGGGTAAAGGAATATCCCCCGATTATCACTCTGATCATCATTCCAATATTCAGTCTGAGATAGGAGCTTCTCCTGTGTTTAAATTAAACACGAATCTACGTTTCGATATCCAAAATATTCTATTTGTAAACTCACCTGTACTCTATAAAAGCGAATTCCATTCCCAATATTGTAATGATGTTTAAGCAGCCTGCAAGAACTCATCGTTGGCGTAGTGGTATTCACCAACGGTGACCTTGAACTCGTCGGTCTCAGGATTGTAGCCTTCAATCTTGAAGGAGGTCAAGTCGTCGACGACAATGTCAGCACCGGCATCTCTGACCTTTTCAGGGCCGTAGGTGGAACAGATACCAATGACAAAAGCGCCAGCGCCCTTACCAGCAGAGATACCAGCAGGGGCATCTTCGAAGACAGCAACCTTCTTGTGGGCAGCGTTGTAACCCAAGGTGTCTCTGGCGTTCTGGTAACCCATTGGGTGTGGCTTACCCTTGGTGACCTTCTCGGCAGTGATGAAGACATCTGGCTTCTCAATGGTCAACAACTTCAACCACTTGGTAGCCAATGGAAGGGTACCAGAGGTGACAATAGCCCATCTCTGCTTACCGTTTTCGGTGGACTTAGAGAACTTGTCAAACAGCTTGACCAATTCAACAGCACCAGGAATTGGCTTGGCGTATTGACCGAAAGAGTCTGGGATAGCACCCTCCCAGGCGGTAACCTGTTCCTCAACAGCATCCTCTGGGGACCACTTAGCGATGACATCGAATGTACGGCAACCGTGGGAGGTTCTGATGATCTCCTCAGGGTTAACGTGAGGTCTGGTCTTACCAAAGTCTCTCCAGAACTCAGAGATAGCACCGGTAGAGTTGACCAAGGTACCATCACAGTCGAAGAGAGCGGCATGAACGTAAAAAGTAGCTGGTTGTTTCTGTTGAGTCATTGTGTGTTGTGTTGATGTGGATGATGAGATCGAATTGCAAGGAAATGCCTGTCTTTATATAGACTGGACATGACGCCCACGATGTTTTGAACCGTACCTTTTTGCTGCAAGTGTTGGGAAAAGAAAACTCACACAATAAGGTTTGATAGAGGGGTTTGAGGCACCGACCAAGACTCTTCGTACTAAAAGAAACAGTAGTTTCAGCGGATACAAGGTTGAATGCTAGCACATGATAAGGCACGCAGCCAGAGGGCTTCCGTAGAGTTGTGACACTGGTAAATGCCACCATGTTCGCTGAAAGGTCTACTCTTCCCGCGGGCATGTGTGGCCCGCTGGACCATTAAGGCTATCAAGCGTCGTTTCTTTTTTCGTTTCCGACAGCACGTTACGTAAATCTTGAATTATCCGCAAGGGTTTCTTTTGTGATAAAGAAACTGCAAAATGTTTCTTTTGCGCAGGAGTCTCCTGTTAGTGGCGATCTCGGGCCGCTTCAAAACGGTAACAGCTACTATGACTTGGTATCACACTGGCCATGCCCATAGGGGGCGCTGCTGACAATAATCACTCAGGTTTGGCGCCGTGAATCCGCCCAATTAGTCGTTTACGTCATCGACGTCATAGTACAGATGTGTTGATTGTGTTTGGGCATTTGTGTCGCCTAATCCTACAATCAGGTGAACATTATACTGTGTACAGCGATGGCTACGTCATCTGACGTTACGAAAGATCCAATTAGGCCATGGCTGAAGGTGATGAACGGCCTAGCCAACCTATGACGACAGCAGCTAGTGTCCGGTGACGTCGGAGCAACTAGTGCCACGCGCCTTAACCAAAATGAGAGCCGACCCGAAAAAACCGTCCATCTCGTAAACCGATGACAGGAGCCCAGTAGGACCTGCGCTCATCTCACTCGTTTATTTAGATTGCGTGTCGCGTTGAAACTTGAAATCGGTTGGTATGGATGTTTGATGCCCCAGCCTCGTCGACGCTCGTAATATTTGATTTTCACGTGATACCCGATCAGACATCAGCAAAACTGTGTAGCATGAGTCAAGAGTATGTGATCAACATAGAATCTGAGGATGATGACGAGGCTGATGTTGAGATCATGGAATTTCGCCAGCATACCCAGAGCTTACTTGAAGAGAATGCGAAACCGACCATCGTAAAGAAGCTTTCCGAGGCCCAATGTCCCATTTGCTTCGATGAGATCACACAGGCAACCACCACCCTCTGCGGACACGTGTTCTGCCTCGAGTGTATACAGCAGAGTATCTCGTCATCCAATGCGCGGGGCCAAGTACGAGGAAAGAGAGGGACCGGTCTTTGTCCGCTTTGCCGCAAGACAGTTGCGTTTAAGGATACTATTGTGATGAAGATGAAGATGCTGCAGAAGACGGGAGCACCCGAGTTGCCTGATGTGGAGAACTCCTACACAACAGTGATCCGAAGGGACTCGAGTGATGCCGAGGGTAGTTTGTTTGGCGATTCACAGGACCCTCGGTGCGAGGGAAATGATGACAATGAGGGGCAAAAGGAAAATTACAAGGGTGAGCGCGTAGGGGGTCTGGAGACTGTTGATCAGGAGCTGGATCTAGGTGCCAAAAAACGGCGTATCATAGAAAGTGAAGACGACGCCAAAAAGCGCAGACTAAATTAACGATATAATGAAATGGAAAGATCAATTTGTATTTAGATGATTAGTATTTAGTGATTCTTCAACTTTTGATGCACCCAATATGTGCAAGTCTGTAACTACCTGAAACAAGGATCGGGGTAATCTGTGGGCGTGCCAATCTTGAATGCAGGGCTTAGGGTAGTGAATGTGGACAGAATGTAGAAAGAATGTGTACAAAATGTACAAAGAATGTAGAAAGAATGCGCGAACAGGCAAATTGAGTTTGCGTTGCAACCTATTGGCTTTTTGTAATCTTCAATCATCCGTAGGGAAATTGACGCGCATCTGCAGGGATCGTCCGTATCCCCTTGGGTACAGCCTCTGGTTATCGAATTTATACCTACTCGGGCACTATACGATAGTAAATCCAGGGCCTCATAATACTCACTGACCATTTTTCATATGTAAGTTTTCAGTAATGCTCCTACAAACCTCTACTCCGTATGTATCATTTCCTATCTACTCTTCTACGCGCAAACGCGCTTTCTGCAGCACCCACCATGACTGCAAGAAGCTCCGCTATTGCTCGTGCGCTCACAAGTACAAACCCTCGAGGTTCTCCTCCACCTTATTCTTGAGCACCCTCTCCTTTGCTTGCTTGAAGTCATCGGCCTTCACCTGCATCCTTCTTTCACGTAAGGCCAACAAACCAGCCTCCGTGCACATTGCCTTGATGTCTGCACCCGATAAGTCATCCTTCAGCGTGACCAATTCTTCCAAGTTGACGTCATCCGCCAAACTCATTTTAGAGGTGTGAATAGTCAAGATCTTCTTCTTGGTGTTGGAGTCAGGGTTTTCAAACAAGATCTTTCTGTCTATTCTACCTGGTCTGATCAAGGCCGGATCCAAGGATTCGATCTTGTTGGTGGCCATGATGACCTTGATGTCTCCTCTGTCGTCGAAACCATCCAACTGGTTCAACAACTCCAACATGGTTCTTTGAATCTCACGCTCACCACCCGAGGTCGACTCGTAACGCTTGGTACCGATGGCATCGATCTCATCAATAAACACAATCGAAGGAGCGTGCTCAGCAGCAATCTGGAAAATCTGTCTACACAAACGTGGGCCATCACCCAAGTACTTTTGGATCAACTCCGAACCCACGATTCTCAAAAATGTAGCACTTGTCTGGTTTGCCACCGCCTTGGCCAACAAGGTTTTACCCGTACCAGGTGCACCGTACAATATAACACCCTTGGGTGGTTTGATTCCCATCTCTTCGTATAATTCTGGGTGTGTCAATGGCAACTCCACGGCCTCCTTGATCTCCTGGATCTGGCTCTCAAGACCACCAATGTCTGCATACGACTCCGTTGGAGACTTGTCCAATTTCATCACGGACACCATTGGGTCGGCGTCGTCTTGTAATACACCCACAACGGACAGTGTCTTGTGGTGCAAGAGCACACTACAGCCTGGTTCCAAGAGACCCTTGTCGACAAAGGACAATATGCTGACGTAGTACTCTGAGCCTGCTGTGCTCGACACGATTGCGTGGTCGTCGTCGATGATTTCCTCCAAGGTACCAATGCTCATGGGGTTGCCACGTAAGTCGTCCACCTTCTCTCTTTCTTCCGCTTGGCGCGCTTCTGTCGGCTGGAATGCCTCTTGGTTGGTGACGAACTCCTCTTCCAACAACAAGTGATCCTTGATACGCTCTAACTTCAACAACTTCAACTTACACCTCGTGTTGGGGTACACGTTTGGCAATTTGACCGCAGTGTCTGGGCCCTTTCTTCTCTTCTTACCAAACTTTGACTCCACAGGTGGTTCGTACTTTGGCTTTTCCTTCTTTTTGTCATCCTTCTTCTTGGCGTTTCCGCCAGACATACCCGATGGCGCTTGACCCTAGATGTTAGTAAGCTATGTGCATGTTAGGCGATTGATGCGTACCATTGTAGTTGTTGAGTTTTTTGTTGCCACCAAAAAATGAAAAGAGCGAGAAACAGTGCAAGATTAAGTTGAAGGTGGAATGAGTGTCAAGGTACATGAAATTAATGGGATTGAGTCGAGAGTGGGTATGTAGATACAATAGCATACTGAAGTGGAAAATAGTATAACTGGTGAAGAGTTTTTAATGAGAGACCTAGTGGACGCGGAAAACACGGTTCACCAAGGGCATATGAAAGGCGCCATGTGGTATTAAGGTAAGTTGAACAAGATTGAATTTCTAGATCCTCTAAAGTGTACATGTTTAGTCTAATATTACCTACACACCCTGCGTAACGTCTAGTTCATACTGCGTGTATTCCTAAATAGTGTCTCTTTTCATCGTTTTTGTTTGAATCTAAAAGTTTGAACGATACGCCATCCACCGCAAGATTAACAAGTCTTGAGATATTGCACTCACTGAGCATTCTCCCGTGTCCTCTTTCTCTACATCAAACTTGGTCCTGACTTCCGAACTCTTCAACAACGTAAACAACCAAACAATCATCGATAGTTCCAGTTCTATATTTTGTTCAATGGCTGCAAATATTCAAAATCGCATTACAGAGAGCTTTTCAATTACTCTTATAAACAGCTTTGAATTGCGTCGGCGGATGTCCTTATCTCCTCTCTGTATGGATTTGCCCAACCTTCAAAGTTCCTAAGCCAATCTATTACTGTACAATGCCAGACTGGTGGGATATATTGCTTGGATAATGCCCTCACCTTCGCTGTACAGAAAGTTTAATCACTCCCTTTCGATTCCTACCCCCTACCTCAGATACCCTAAACAGTGCAGTAACCACTCGTCCTATTCACGCTCTTCGTGGAAATACCAGTTGAGGTAGACTTCATTCATCACTTTTCGTCTACTAAGCTTGCGCTGCACTTGCATGCTCGCCGCTACCTTTATCCACCACTCATCAACCTAACTAAGTTGGCTGTAAGTTATTGCTCACTTATCACACCTTCAATTCATCTCAAAAAAGAAAAAACATAGATCATGTCCGATCAGCCAGAGAAGACTGGCCTCAAATTCCGAGACTTCAGCTCACTACGACAAAAGAAGATCGGCGGTGGAGCACGGCCCATCTCAACGCTCGTGCTGCGCTCGCCACCTCGCCGGTCGCCCCCGAAGATTCACACGCGTCTTGATAGCTGGTCCCCCGACGGCGTATCCAAAACGAGGGCACTCCGCAAGGAATTGGAGCGTGGCGTTGATGTTACTGCCTCCATCCTCGAACCTCGGACGTATGGGAAGAGCAAAAGGAGCAAAGGTGATGGAGCAGACGCTCATGGGGAAAATAAATCCGATTCTCATGCCAAAGATGACAGTTCTGACCAAATAAGTCCGTACTTCAATCGCTCCATACCACTACCTCCACGACCGCGGCTGAGAGACTGTTACAACAACTATGTATTTCTCTCTCACTTGGAGACACCTTTGACTGAAACTACAATTCATACAGTGGCCTTCAATTTCGAAGAGCCCATGTTGGGAAACCTCCACTTAAAACTTGCATCTAAAAACTCTTTACACTACATGTTCTTTACTTTGAACGGCAAAGTCATTTCGCGCTATGTCGTCGAACAGGCACAGCTCCAGGCTATGTACTTATCTGAGCAGGCAGTGCTATTGCACTTGAAAAACGGTAAGGGGTGTTTTTTTGCAACTCTAGAAGGTAAGCTGGAGGGAGAGGAGTTGATGGAAATTACGCAAAAGTGGCTATCACCCACGACGTGTTCTCACAAGGAACTATTGAGATTGTGGAGGGAGTTGAGGGATACTAGTCGGCTGGATGAAACAAGCTCTCAAAAGAATACTGTGGAAAGTCAGGAAAGTGCAAATATCGACAATCTGGACACGTCCACTATTCTTAAGACGCTCGATCCATTCTCTAAACTTCTGCGATCCACCAGGTCAAAAACAAGAAAGGAGACTTCTGATATTACAGATAACGCACACTCAACACCAGCCTCGGATGATGTGGTGGAAAGATCTACACCCGCGCCATTCACACCTGACCTCAAGTATACCTTTTTGTCCAAAAAGGTCTTTCAAATCACTGCGAATGACTTCAAGACCTTGTATAATAATGACTGGATCAATGACACTGTGATTGACTTTTTCATCGAATACGAGGTTGAGCGTGCAATCAAGAAGGAGGTGATTCTCCCAAATTATATTCTCACTTTCAACTCCTTCTTTTTCACCAAGTTGGTGCTGAACAACGGCAATGACCGGCCAGACTACTATGGCAACATTAAGCGGTGGTTGAGCAAGATCGACATCATGCGATATCCCTGTGTGATCATCCCCATCAATGAGAATGCCCACTGGTACTGCTGTATTATCCGGCACTTGCCCGAACTTCTTGAAGCCTCGCAGCAGCAGCAGTCAGAATCCGAAGATGACATCGACCAGGAAATGCCACAGCGTAAAAGGCTGAAGCCCAAGCACATAGCAGAGATATTTGTCTTTGACTCGTTCAACCAAAAACACAGCAACATCAACCGCCCATTAAAAAGGCTTATCGTAGACTACTGCAAGGAGAAGTACAACGTGGATGTTGACGACCGGCGTATCAAGTGTACCAATGCGCGTGTACCGAAACAGGACAACTTCAACGACTGTGGTATTCACGTCATCTACAACGTCAAGCAGTGGTTGAATAAGATGGCGGCATGTGAGACCATGTGGACAAACCAGCGCAGGACGTCGGGTAGGCCATTAGCCGAGGAGCAACGTGAATTGATGCGGCAGATTTTTGTGGAGGAGGAGCGCAATGCAATGCGAAAGGTTCTCATTGAGACGTTACTTTGGTTGCAAAAGAACCAAACAGAGAGTAAGGAGAAGGTTGAAATAGACGAGGACGATGTCGTTGAGGTTGTGGAAATGCAGAGGACCTTGGATCCGCGAAAGAGCGACAGGCAAAGACATGTCGACGAGAGTGTTTCTAAAGGAGAAGTCGGTGCGGATGAAAAGATCCAGGTTGAAAAAGAAGTCAAAGATGAAACGCAAAATGAAGAGAAAATCGCTGCGGCGGACGAAGAAGTGGACGAAATGCAAAATGGAAAACTCAATATTGAAACTCCCAATAGAAAGTCCAATTTTGAAACGCCAGGAGGGAAGAAAGTCGATGCTAAAACGCCAAGAGGAAAGAAATTCATTTTTGAAACTTCAACCGCAAACAAAGAAGGTGAAACACCAAAACTCAATCCATCAGAACATATCCGGACTCCAAGCGGAACGAAACTCAATGCGGCAGTTGAAATCACTTCCCAAAATGATCTGGACGAAACAACAGGCACCAGCTTTGAGTTCCAGCCGCGCTCGCAGGAACCCAAGGTGATCACACTGACGCCAAGTAAGGAAGTACTCTCGAACAAGAGTTCCAATTTAATCGCAGCGTCGTCTATTCCCAGCCTGCCAAAAGAAGAAGCGACCGACAATCTACATTTCTCGACGCCCAAAAACACGGGCTTGGCTGGGACCAAAAGAGCCTTGGAGACTCCTGCCGACCGGCTATCGGATTCCGACGAGAACTCGCTGGACGAGGGCTTTCCGGAACAGGTCGATCGGCTTCAGATGGTTCTTCTGTACTCGAGTGCATTGAGCAGCGACGAGTTGATCTCTGCACTTTTGCAACGTAAGCTCTCTGCAGAACAGCTCCGGCGGTTGCTGGCTGGTGCTCTACAACAAATGGCACCCGAAATTAACTGGGAGCGTCAGGAAGAGGTATGTAATGCCATTATGGAGCTTTCAAGTGATCTAGGGCAGGTGTGGCGCGAAACTAGTCATGGCGACGACTTGCGGAGTAGCATCAAAGAGGTAATACGCAGACTTGGGCGTCCCAAGAACCAGTCCTTACACATCAAGCACGTTCTTGACTCTGATGACATCGAAAACACTGTCGATGTTTCGCAGTTGTACATCAGAAGCGATGGCGAAGCGGATGTCAAAAGGGACGAGGAAGAGGTGAGTTTTATAAGTGCTGCTGAGATGGAGATTGAGCGCGGTCGGAATCGGAACGACCCGATTTCTGTGGGTGGGTCCCCCGGAAAGAAGAAGAGGAAAGTGGCTCATTAATCGCATATAACTGAATTTGACAGAGTAGTAAAAGGGGCGTGAGGTAGTAAAAGGTATACACCATAAAAGGGTTTGAGCATTACCAATGGCAGTGAAAGGTATAGGCGCATGGATAGACAATACAAACGAGTTTTAGCTCAAGATGTTTATATATCTCAATGCAAGACGAGTTAGTTTTGCCATTTACATGGAGGGTGATAGAGAGACCTTCAAACAGGGAAATATGGACCATGAGAAGTGTTCTATAACGGTGGGATTCTGCTTTTTCATCCGTTTTGAGCTCTTGCGCATGCCGTACCCTGGCTTTGACGGAAAAGATTCGGCAAGGTAATACTGTCAGCAATGGCATCGTTAACTTCCAAGGTATAGTAACAGTTTTCGAAGTCCTCCTATTATGTTCTTTATCAAATTTTTATCGCTGCGTTGTTGCGCATTATTGTCCAGCATCTACTAAATGTAAGTCTCCCACAACCTCGCATACACTACTTTACGTTAGTGCTTTATTGCAAATACCATGTTGCCATATTACTTCTGAACACCTTGTCATGTACCCCTTGATCTCTGATCATATCAATCCCTGATTACCTTGTCCTTAACAATCACCGTGTCTTTGAAAAGTACTCTCACGCCTTAGCTTCTCTTCGTCTTCTGTGGAGGTGCTACGCGAGTCATATACAGGTTACTCTCCGATCTCCTCAGCTAACTCAGAATTTAGATTCCCCTCACTCTTTCAATTAACACCCTTCCACACTAATATGTGCTGGATTACCACCCTTAATTCCTGTGTAGTACCGACACTTCCTGGTCCACATTAATATTCCCACACCAGTGCCAGTTCAAATCATCAATAAGTTAAACACGCTCATTGGCAGTAAATCATATCACTCTTCACTGTTCAGATTGGTGTTTGGCCACTTCGTCAGTTCTACACCCAAATCAATCTATTTTCTTTTTTGTACTACAACATGTCCTCCAATGACAGCAGCAAATTGTCGTCCCCACAGATAGCCAAGGCTATTTCACCGCCCAGCCTCCCGCCCCGTGATGCTGTGTCTACGGCGGCCATTGCACTGCCCATAAAAGGGGGCATTTCGGGTCCGCTGAAACGCATGTCTTACGACTTTAGCGATTCAGTATCGCGAGTCGGTGTGATTCGGCAATACGAACTATACACCTCGCCACAGCTCAATGAGGCCTCAGACTTATTCACTTTGAATGCGGACCAGAGGTTCAGTGCGAGAAAAGAAGAAAAGGCCTCGGAACAAGACGGCCCAATACAGCTAGTGGAATTGGACCCCACAGAGTACTTCTGGACACGCATTTTGAACGACTTCAACAACGAGGTGATTCGGAGCGATAGCGTGGGTGAACTCGAACAAGCACTCATAAGCGGCATTCCCAATGATTTGCGCGGGTCGGTTTATCTCAAGTTCATGCAGATCAGACATCGTTTCAATAACAAAGAGAGCTTTGCAGGGTTATTGCGGCGCGCAAGGTCGCACCCGGACTCGTACGTGGAGCGTGTCAAGTTAGAAAGAAAGGATGCGTTGAGGGTTTATAACTACTATATGAATGAGGTGCAAGTGTCCACTCGCCCAGAACCTGTCGACAAGGACGACGGCGACACGCCTCCAAACACATTCATTGTGCACGTCTGTAAGATATTGGAGGGCGTTCCGGGGTTGACCGATGAGAATGTTTTGTTCTTATTGTTGAAGTTCAACAAGTTGTTTGCGCTGTTGATCAAGGATGAGTTTTTCTACAAGTTGAACCGGTCCATGGAGGACTTAGTCGGCGACTTGTTCAAGCATGTGACCATCGAGGGTGTCAATATGATCAATTTCTATAAAAAGGTCTTGTTCAACTTTTTCGAGGATGCGGTGGACGATCTCACCAAGGTGTTGGACTTTGTTGTTTTTGAGGGATTTGACTTTGTGTTGCGTCTCGTGGTGTGGGTGTTCCAGGCCAACGAGGCCAAGTTGTTAAGTCTTCGTGGAGATGAGTTGAACGAGTTTATCGGTTCACGCGAGCTCTTTGCAGTGGACTATGCGTGGGGTGATATTGCGCGCCTTGCGCCGTCCATTATCAAGTACGAGAACGAATACCATCTCATCAACATCGATTTGTTGAACGGCAATGAGTTGCGCAATCTCAAGGAGGTCAACTACGACTTGAACTTGAAGATTAGTGAGATCGAGAAGCAGTTGGCCAACCTCGAGGTGATACACAGCGAGATTGTCGAGCAGAATGACTCCATCCGGAAGCAGGTAGCGATTGAAGAGACAAAGCACGATTCCTTGGTGGCAGAGCGTGACGAGTACCAGGCCAAGTACGAGAATTTAACCATGAAGGAAAACTTGAAGAACACCATCAAGGCCAACAAGGATTTTGCCGTGAGAAACAAGGAGCTCGAGGCTCATATCGCGGAAATCAAGAAGAGTATAGCTGAGAAGAAAGCTAAGTTGCTGTGAAGAGGCTGCTAAGAGTTGTGTTATCCAGGAAGAAAGAATCTAGTAAAGCGGGTGAGAGTTTCAAGGCCTTCTCTGGTGAGGTACCGAAAGACTCATCTGGAAATTTGAAGGTGACTATGTGAGTGGGGACTCACCATGAGTTGTCGACTATGGAAATAACGTATAAGACTTAGTCTTAAATGGGACGAATGGATACATTATAATATGCAACTATATTGTAGCATGTTGTCTTCAATACTGCAACCATTGTAATAGGCTTTCTCAAATACCATCCACTAAGAGCTGATAATGATGATAGTTTTACATTATGTAATTTCAAAGTCCGGTCACGTACCCAAAACAATTTAGTTCTAAAATATCCACCCTTACATGATTCAAATTCTTGCCTTTACATTGTTCTTAAACGACAACCCCTGTAGGCAACCTGATCTATTAGATCCACATTATTCTGGTCACACACTTTCGAAAACCTCACACTACACGTCGCGAGATCATGTAATAGAAATGACTTTCTTGCTTATAGACCATTTAAAAAGTCATTTTGTGCTCACCTACGAGAAAATCATCTGCACCTCTGATTGGCATCTTGAAACATGATTATGTTATCACTAGAATCGATGCACTTCATGTAGACAACTCAACCCCGAAGGCTTCACCTATCTTTTTGTGCTCGCCTCATTACCTTGACGACTCTTCTTGTACATAATTCAATCAAGATTAGTCATTTTGTGTCCTTCAAAATCAACTGATGTCTTACTATATACACTCTCCCAACGATATGTTCTTAGAAGCCTCCCCCACAATTGCACCTTCTGACGCCCAAAACAAAAACCCCACCTTCCTCTTCGCTACGGTCTAGTCCATCCACTCGTATCTTTTTTTCTTAGCGGCGACATGACAGCCAAAAAAAACCACATGTTTGAGGATAACAGGAACCAGGGAGTCGGCGTTGTTGGCGCAGGACTAGTGGGATGTTTGACTGCACTTGCATTCGCGCGGAAGGGATTCTCTGTGACGCTCTTTGAGCTCAGACCAGAGCCTGAAAGAAGTACCGGAGTTTCGGTCTCCGGGGCAGCCAAATCAATCAACTTGGCGGTGAGCGACAGAGGCATTGCAGCACTCAGATCCGTCGATAACGCGATCGTGGATCGTCTCATGGAACACGTGATACCTATGTATGGGCGGATGATTCATAAGACAAACCAGAGTACGGAGTCGCAGAAGTACGGGCTCTTTGGCGAGAGTATCAACTCGATCGATAGAGGGTATTTGAACGAATTCTTGCTCGACGAGATCCGTCATGAGGACATCAAAGTTCTTTTCAACCACAAGTTGGTCAACATAGCCAACTTGCAAGAAAGCCCCGAGATGACGTTTGTGGAGCGCGATCTGGGTGAGTCCAAGTCATTCCAGTTTGACTACATTATTGGTTGCGATGGCGCGCACTCTCAGTTCCGTTACCAGATGCAAAAGTCAATGCGCATGAACTTTTCGCAGGAGTACATCGACATGCAATACTTGGAGCTTGTGATTCCTGCTGGACCCAAGGACGACTTCCAGATCGATCCAAACCACTTGCACATTTGGCCGCGCAACAACTACATGCTCATTGCGTTGCCGAATAAGGATGGGTCCTTCACGTCGACATTTTTCAGTCCATGGTCCGTCATCGAGTCACTCGCGAGTGCCGATGAATTTGTGACCTTCTTCCAGAGCAACTTCCCTGACGCATACGAACTCGTTGGCCGCGATCACCTCGAGCAGGTCTACACATCGAGTCCGCGTGGGCCGCTTATGCAGGTCAACGTGTATCCCTACCACCACCCTAGTGGCCGTGCGCTAATCATCGGAGACTCGGCTCACTCGATGGTGCCGTTCTACGGCCAGGGCATGAACTGTGGGTTTGAGGATGTGCGGGAGTTAATGGAACTTTTGGAAGAGAAGAACTACGATGTGAGTCAAGCCTTTGTGGAGTACTCTGCGAAGCGTAAAGCAGACTTAGACACTATCAGCCGTTTGGCGCTCGCCAACTACCACGAAATGTCGCTGAAGGTCACGAGCCGCTTCTACTTGTTGCGCAAGCTGGTGGACCACTTCTTGGGCAAGTATGTGAATGGGCGCTATTTCCAGTGGATTCCCATGTACCTGATGATATCATTCCGCAGCGATATTCCGTACTCGCGTGCGGTGCAAATCGAGGAGTCACAACAGCGCTTTTTGCGTAGGGCGCAGTGGGCCACTGTTGGCTTGGGCGGAGTGTGTTGTGCTGTCGCCATGTGGGATAAGATGACCCGGAGAGGTTGACCGTATATAGTAATGACAGTGAAATTGTTGCATGATTGATCTAGAGATGTCTTTCGGTTGTAGTCAGACAGTGGACGTTCTCGATTGTAGTCAAACGGTGGATTGTCAGAGCAATGTGGGTATGTCAGAATGTTGAATTTCAGAATGACAGAAGTACATTCATTTGGTCCCTACTATCTTAGCATAGTTGATGTTTTGCTCATGAAGTGCTATATCCTTGTTGCAGCCCCACCACACTTTTAGTGTTCCCCGGTCGTTCTCAAACAAAAAACTTCACTGCATTCAACACAATTGCAAGGATTTCTCGGTAAAATCAAGTCTGCTCCTGTGTTTATATCAATTGTACTTCTTTTCTTCCCGCGCCAAGTTGTTTGATCATCCTGACCAAAGTATTACGTAATTTTCGCAGCCATAGAGCTAACGGAATCCGCACCCGTATCCTCACATTCGACCAATCTCAACGATCCAACTTTAATAACAACCAATGCCGTCTTATCGAGGATCTTCGAAACTTCTCCGTAAATCATAAATTTGCGGATACCCCATGCTACACATCTGCGACGTAGTTAGACTTGAAATCGACTTGCTTTTGAGATGTGAATGCGCACACTTTGGTACTCCGGAGCTGATTCATCCAGTGTTCGCATTCACTAAACACCCTCCGCCTTTTACTTCGCTTAAGTGCATAACTCTTCCATCTTTTTTTCGCTCCTTCACTTCGTCTTTTTTTAAATGACTCTTTCTGAATAAAGATTGACTGAACTGATCATATCTCGCTCATTATCGTCTTTCTCGTGTTCATCGCGTCACTTACTCCTGGACCGCTTTCTCAGATAAAAATCTTAAGCTTTTGCAAAATACACTTCATAATTTGTCCTCACAAAACACTCTTCATTACTAATTTGTCCTCTAAGCGGCAGTCCGTCACCCAGATACCAGTGATGAACTCCGCGACCGTTTCTCGCTGTATCAAATAACACAACCATCTCCTTTTAACTTCCCGTTACTTATTAACTTTTGATAAAGCACTTTGCTGACTTCGTCAGCAGCCCAGTTATCGCTCGTTCATCTTTTTCTTTTTCCTCAAATTTTTCACCATGTTGACCAGGACAGCCAGAGCGAGCCAGCAGCACGTTTACGCGCTCAGTCGTACATTCCACTACTCCGCAGCGCTTCGTAATGACGCTCCACCACCGCAGCAAAGCCCTTTGAAGGTCTTTTTCGACACATTCAAGGCCGAGGTCAAGAAGTCAAACGAGTTGAAAGAGAACATTAAGGCGTTGCAAGACGAAAGTGGCCGTGTTGCCGAGTCTGACGCATTCAAGAAGGCTAAGGAGGCATATGACCGTGCCCAGAAAGGAACTTCTGCTGCCGGAAGAATTGTTTCCAAGACCGCAGGTGCTGTGGGTGGCGTTGCCGTGAAGGCGTGGGAGTCGCCTGTGGGCCAAGGTGTGCGTTCCGGTGTGAAGGCCACTGCCGAGACTGCTGACAGAGCCTTTGAGCCTGTCAGAAAGACTCAGGTGTATAAAGACGTTTCCAACGTTATTGACGATGGATCGTCCACAGCATATGGTGGTTTCTTGACCAAGGAGCAGAGAATCGAGTTGCGTAAGCGCGAAATCGAAAACAAGTTGAGAAACGGGTACCAAGCACCTGTGAGAGAAAACGAGGACGCCGGCAGTGAGCTCGTTGCCACGGATCACAAGGCCACCGGTCCAGGCATAGGTGAGAAGTGGGAGGACTTTAAAGTCAAGACCCCAGTGGGCAAGGGTATCAACTACTTGACCGAGAAGTGGGAGGAATCTGAGAACGGTTTGATTGCCTTGATCCGTACGATTGTCGAGAAGGTCACTGGCTTCTTTGCCGAGACCGAGCAGGCCAAGGCCATCAAGCAGTTGAAGATGATGGACCCATCGTTCCGCATCACCGACTTCCAGCGCACATTGACTAACTATATTGTGCCGGAGCTTTTGGATGCCTACATCAAGAACGACGACAAGGTGTTGAAGGAGTGGTTGAGTGAGGCGCCATTCAACGTGTGGCAGGCCAACAACAAGCAATTTGTGCAGCAGGGCTTGTTTTCCGACGGAAAGATCTTGGACATCAGAGGCGTGGAGATTGTGACGTGCAAGATGCTCCAGCCCAACGACACTCCGGTACTTGTGGTGAGCTGCAGGGCACAGGAGATCAACTTGTACAGAAAGGCCAAGACCGGTGAGATTGCTGCTGGTACTGAGGACCACATTCAATTGAGTACCTATGCGTTAGTTTTGACGCGTGTGCCCGAGGAATTTGAGAACGAGGTGACTGATGGCTGGAAGGTGTTGGAGTTTGCTCGTGGTGCTTCGAGACCTTTCCATTGATGTATATAGAGGTAATGGGATAGCAGACAACTGAATTATGAGTTGACGAGCTCTCGAGTAGATTAATATGTTCGCGAGTTGACGACGCCAGCGAGCTCTAGAGTAAATGAATACGATCACGAATATGAGACAAAGTCAAAGATTTCAAGAGTAAACATGACTAGCTCACTAGTTCACTTCAAAGCAATACCATTAGCTTGTCTTTGATCGAACTTGAGGATGAGAGGCGATTCAACTCTAACATTGGGGTAGCTGCAGGTCAGAAACAGATCCATTTATAGCAATAACACCATTCCTTCGAATTGGAGAGTTAAGATGATCTTTGGTTTAATTACATCTTGTTAATTTTCAAAACCTATGCAATCATCAACTTCATTATTTATCAACTCCTCTGCGATTATAAACCTCAGATCTACAATCTCGTATCAACCTCTCTGTTTTACCTCTGTTCAACCTCTTCTGTTCAGCCTCTTCTGTTTATTCTCTTCTGTTTATTCTCTTCTGTATCTTACAAATAATTGGAACCGTTTCTGATGAAAGCTTCTTTATACATCTTCCTGTCTATCACTGAACTCATCTATCTATATTACACGCCTTATCATCAACTTCCCAACTACCACCTTTTTTAATTGAACAACAAGTCAAAAAAAAAATACCACCATGTCTGAATTTGCTACCAAGGACGAGGTTGAAGCCGTTTTCGGCCGACTCAGAAAGGAAAACATTAACCAGGTGTGCTTCGATTGCTCCAACAGAAACCCTACATGGACATCGATACCCTTTGGTATTCTCCTTTGTCTTGACTGCTCCTCTGTGCACCGTAACTTGGGTGTTCACATCTCATTCGTCAAGTCGTCCAACTTGGACTCATGGCAACGCGACCAGTTGCGTAACTTCAAATTCGGCGGTAATGGCGCTGCGAAGGACTTCTTCCAGAAAAATGGCGGCTCGCAGTACGTTACCAGCAAAAACAACATCGACGCTACTGAAAAGTACACCAGTCCCGTTGCCAAAAAGTACAAGGAGAGGTTGGCCTCGAAATCTAAGCTGGATGCAACGACCAACCCCAGCATAGTCACCTTGGATGACCTTAACGACGCGAAATCCGCAAGCCCTACCCCTAGCAACGACTCGCTGGACGACTTCTTCTCTTCCTGGAGCAAGCCAGCGTCCTCTCCGTTAGGAGTCACTCCAAATGGCTCTTCAGACGACTTGTCGCGTGCACCAAAGAAGGCTGCTGCGCGTCCAACAACCTCGAGACTCAAGGTGAACGGAACCGGGCCTAAGAAGTCCATTTTGTCAGGCAAAGGTGGCCCCAGAGCTCTGAGATTAAATAAGAAGGTCGATGAAGAAATCGACTTTGATCAGATCCAGAAGCAGGCCAAGAAGGAGGAAGAAGAGGCCAAGAAGTTGGGATATAAACCCGAGCCTGCTCCTACCCCTGCTGCTGCACCTATGCCAGTGGCTAAAAGCAACTCAAACTCCGACGTCAAGACCGGCAACTTATCTTTGTCTTCCAAGAAGGAAACCCTTGCCGAGCCTGTCCAGGAGACTGCCCAGCAATTCCAAAAGTTGGGCTTTGGTATGACACAGGGCTCCAATGTTGTCACCAGCAACAGCACTAAAAAGTTTGCCGAGGTCAAGTACACTGGTGAGGTACAAAAGAAGTTTGGCGCACAGAAGGGTATATCTTCCGATGAGATGTTTGGAAGGGGCCCCCGTTTTGACGAGCAAGCTAATAAGGAGGCCAGAGAGAAGTTACAGGCATTCAGTGGCGCTACCTCCATCTCGTCGTCTCTGTACTTTGGTGAGGATGACAAGCCACACCAGGGACTGCAGGGCAACGGTTTGGGCGATTTGGAGGCCAGTGCGCGCGAGTTTGCATCCAAGTTCACAGGAAACGCTAACCAGGACTTGGATGTGTTGAAGGATGCGTTGGAGGACGGTGCCACCAAGTTGGGCTCCTACTTGCGTGATTTCTTGAGATAGTGTAATATATTATTAGGTAAAGATGTAGAGTTTGGTAAAGTTACTGAGAAGTTGATGAGTTTTTGAAAGTAACATTTAACTGGAAGGTTTATTTATATTACAATAACTAGAGATACATGTGGCTGTGCTAGCTTTAATAGAAAGGTTAATCACTCTTTAGTCAAGTTGACGTTTGCTTACACATCCTTCATATTACGTATTCACATTAAAATATAAATGCCTACTCCACATGGGTGGCTTCAGCCTTATCATTCCATTCCGCATTTGTCACAGCCATTCTCTGGTGGTGGTACAATGGAGGCATTGGCGCAATGTTTCTCCTGAGAACAACGCGCTGAATACCATTCCAAAGATTGCGTGTTTGGTAGGTTGCATGCTCGAAGCATGGAACGTCAAAGACATCGTCTAACTCCTCTAAAGTCAAACCCTTGGTTTCTGGCAAGAACCATAACACAAGGAAGAAACCAATAACGTTCCAAGCAGCGTAAAAGCCAAATGCACCAGTAGGGGTAAATGCGTTTTGCAACCTTGGCCATGTAAAGGCTAAAATAAAGTTGAAGAACCAACAAGTGGCTGTAGCCCAAGACATACCCAAGTCTCTGATGTACAATGGGAATGCCTCTGCAGAATATGTGAATGGAACTGGACCTTCTCCGGAAGAATAGACACAAGCAAACAAATACACACCAGTGATAATCATACCCAATCTTCCATTGGGGTTGGTGTCTTGGTTGATCAAGAAACCACAGCCAGCAATCAAAAGAAAGACTGCCATCATAGGGAACGTGAGCAAAAGCAAGAATCTTCTTCCAAACTTGTCAATAGTAAAGAAAGCAGGAATGGCAAATGTGAAGTTGATCATACCAAATCCCCACGATGCTAACATGGCTGTAATCTCGGAAAAGCCCGACAGAACAAAGATGGACGACGAGTAGTAAGCAATGACATTGATACCACAGAATTGCTGCATGAACATCACAACCCATGATCCAAGCGCACCATGTCTGTTTCTTCTCACTGTGAACATCTCCAAGAATCTCTTCCATGTAGGTCCCGAGTAACTTCCTTCTTCCTGTAACAACACATACTGGTAGAAACAGTCTCTAGCCGCGGTGATCTCACCCACACGTAACTCCTTCAAAGACTGGTAGGCCTCACTATGTCTGTCCTTACCCATCAACCAACGAGGCGATTCGGGAACAAATGGTACCTGAAGCAACACAATGATGGCCGGGATAGCGGCAGATCCTAACATCAATCTCCAGTTCAACCCATCGCCAATACCTCTGTCCGGAACATAGTAAAATGCAAGAGATGCGACATAACCAAACATGATACCTACAGCCGTGAAAAACTGCCACAACATCACAAGCGAACCTCTAATTTGCTTTGGTGTGCACTCTGCTGCATAAGCAGGGACTGTGGCGGACTTGACACCAATTCCGAATCCCAAGAAGAAACGAGCGATAAACAAGTGCCACCAGTTGTTGACAAGACCCGACCAGATACACGTGAGTGCAGAGATCACACAAGTCCAGAAAATGGTCCACTTACGGCCCAAATGCCTGTTCCATAGATCGGATGTCCAGCATGCAATAACAGAACAACATAAATATGGTGCACTATTGACCAAACCCTCGATCAAGTCGGCATTTTTCATTGTGGTCACCCCAAACGCTTTGGGGTAAAATAACGTAGCACCGTTGATGACAGACTCATCCATACCTTGCACAGCAGCAGCCATTGAACCCAACGCAATAACGTGGACCAACCGAGTTGGCATTGTCCATTTGTGGGTAAACTCTTTGTTCAAAGTTGCCTTCTCGTCTTCCGATAAAAACTCCATTCTGTTAAAGTCAGTAGGAGCCCGGGCCACGGCAGCCGCGCGTGCAAACAAGTCGGCATCCAAGCCATGCTTGGTGGCGTAGTTTCTACCCATTGACATCACTTGCTCTTCAGAGTACTGACTCAAGATGTTCGACTCGCCAGTCTGGTCGAGTGAGATCTTGCTATTTGCGGAGGAGTGGCTGTGTTTGGGATTAACCGAGTCATTGGAAGAGCTCTCGAAAATCCCGGCTTCGTTTGTACCAGTTGGTTTTTCTGCAGTCATTTGGTTAATTTGATGAGAGAAAAGAGGGGGGTACCTCGCTTTAAGTAGTTGCTGGGGTACGCGTATGACTGTTTCCGATTGTGTAGGATATTTACTAATTTGTGTTATTAATCCCCCACACGGAAACGCAAAGCGGATATTCGAAAAAGTGGGGTTTTTTGTGGCCCAACTGTCAAATGTGGATGTTTTCAGGGAAGCAAAAATGACGGAGATGTTCCGTACAACGAGGGGTAGAGGGGTCTCCATGGATGCCGTAGCTGGTGGATTCCTTTTCGGCTTGTGGCTTTGAGCTAGTGGTACCGGTGGTGATATGGTCTGCAAAGGTTTTGACCACGCAATCGATGCATGCCGTATCTATTGATTGCTGTACTTCTGTAAGGGTCGATTGCGGGGGGTATGACGTCATTCCAGAGTCAATGGTCTTTATTTTTGGTATATGCATACTCGAGGCGATCAAAAATACCGGAAAGATATTAGTTCTTCAGCCTCGTAGATTTTTATTGTTCCATTAATGAGCCACGCCATAAAGCTTAACTCGCGAACACCAACCGTCTCGACCTGATGTTCTGGTGCATTAGATGTCTTATTCCCGTGTTTCCTCGATCCCTTGCAAGTTCTTCATATACAAGCTGTTACGTTGGCGCTGTCCCAGTCAAAATTCTCTACGATCGAGCTTTCTGCATCAAATCCATGGGTGTTGTTTCAGCCCTCCCTCAAGTAAATTACCCCACTTACGCGTCCCACATGATGCAGTACGTTTCGGTAATATTGGGTCTCGTGAAAGACTCGACCTCGTATAAAGATTGGCACAATTGGTCGTTATCAAACTATGATTCCAGCCACTCAGCCGCCCTACATGATGATCAGACACTACAATTTCAATTGAAATCACATCCGTCTACATCCAAGCATAATTCTATCGACCCTCACAAATCATTGACTTATGCATTCCAATCCCTACTGACGATCGCCAACCGGTCTTCGGTACAATAGGGCAAAAGAGGTTTGTTTTTGTGTGTACTTTTGTCGCACAAAATCGTCGCATGTTAGCACGCAAGCCGCAAGCAAGACACTAACTAGGGTCATGCATGTGCTCCAGACTCGAACCATATAATTCTAGAAGAAACAACTAGAATATCGTTCGATAAAAAATCAGGGTGTTCCTTGGTGAGCATGTTTGACAAGCAAATGCACGAGACGCTTCCACAACCAGCAAGAAGTATTGTCCAATCGCAGTTCCCAATTACATAGCACTAACCCACAAGAATGCCTCGGGGAGGGGATGATTTACAGTCTTGACGGAAAAACACAGGTATTCAAAATCCAAAATGATCACGCGGGAATTATCTACGAATTGGGTAAATGAAAAATCTGAAACCAAGCAGGAGCTAGGCTAAGGTGAATGGTAACCAATGGTTTCAAACTTGGATGGTAACATCAATGGCAATTGTTTTGGTCATACAGAAATACCATAAACAACAATGTGTGTTTTTTGAAAAGTCTTGCTTGCAGAGCCAAGATGAAATATGAATAGCAAGTACTACTGCGAGGAAAAATTAAAGTTTGTGTCATGAAAAATGCCCCGGAAGACCGTTTCTATTTCTATCCACAACCACCTCTATTAAGGGATAAATATTCTTGGAGCAATTGCTGAGTTTGGCAAGGAGAAAAGTCACGATATATATAATTCAGCAAGTTAAATGTCACACTATAGTGCGATAATCGAAAAGCTTCCTTCTTCTTTCTACGAATTATCAATGGAACTTAATATTATAAAAACGAGGAGCTCGGCCAATCCCATACCAACCTCGAATTTGCCAACCCTTCTATCCGATAAAATGTGAGGACTCCACCGGTAAGAAATCCCTACTTTAGCATTAATCTCAGGATCTTTTGGTGAGTTATAGTCGACTATATCCAAGATCTCTTTTGAATTTACCCGACCAGTTCATAAGACATAACATCTACATTCAGGCGATCTAGGGAGATGATTCCCACATACATAATCAAACTACATGGTTACTAGCAGAATCAATTGGACTTCAAACACTGAGTCCCAGGGATGCATTATCTCAGAACAATTATTGTCACTATACATACTTTCTTTGACTGTGTTGACTATAAAAACAAAGTCACCATATTCATAGATAACCAGTCAAAAGTTACTGTATTGACATTCCCATGATATCACTTTACAATAAAAAAGTCCCTGTGCCAAGCTTGAGCTTTGTGCTCTTTCGATATTGTGTGGCTGCAAATACTGCATATAGTGTGACGACTGATAAGCACCTGTGTGTTGATGCAAGTTCTGTACAAATCCACCGTGGGTTCGCAATATTTGATATAAGAAGACATTCCTGTGTACGTCGGATTCAATACTATACTTAGTCTACATTCGATCTGACCCCACATACTATTAAGTTTTTAATTAAGGTGCGAAACCTCAGTCTTGTCATTCCACTCTGGGTTCGTGACAGCCATTCTATGCTGCTTATATAACGGTGGCTGTTTTGGAACGTCCTTTCTAAGAACGTTTCTCTGGATCCCGATCCATAAGCCATTCAATTGGTAGTTTGCATGTTGGAAGGTTGGTACACTGAAAACATCATCCAACTCCTCCAAAGCCAAGCCCTTGGTCTCTGGCAAGAAACACAACACAAGGAAGAAACCAACAACGTTCCAACCAGCGTAAAAGCCAAATGCACCAGTAGGGGTAAATGCGTTTTGCAACCTTGGCCATGTGAAGGCTAAAATAAAGTTGAAGAACCAACAAGTGGCTGTTGCAAACGACATACCCAAGTCTCTGATATATAATGGGAATGCTTCGGCTGCATATGTGAAAGGAATTGGGCCTTCTCCGGAAGAATAGACACAAGCAAACAAATACACACCAGTAATAATCATACCCAATCTTCCATTAGGGTTAGTGTCTTGATCAATCAAGAAACCACACCCAGCAATCAAAAGAAAGATGGCCATCAATGGGAACGTTACCAAAAGCAAGAAACGTCTTCCGAACTTATCAATGGTGAAAAAAGCAGGAATTGCAAATGTGAAGTTAATCATACCAAAGCCCCAAGACGCCAACATTGCTGTGACTTCAGAAAAACCCGACAGGATAAAGATTGAGGAAGAGTAATATGCGATAACATTGATACCACAAAATTGCTGCATGAACATTACAACCCATGCACCGAGAGCACCGTTTCTGTTTCTTCTAATGGTGAACATTTCAATCAACCTCTTCCACATGGGCAAGTCAACTGAATTCTCTTCTTGAAGTAAAACGTACTGATAGAAACAGTCTCTTGCAGCAGCAATGTCTTCCTTGCGCAACGCTTTCAAAGATTCGAAGCAGTCCTTATGTCTGCCCTTACCCATCAACCAACGAGGAGATTCGGGGACAAAAGGAACTTGGAACAAAACAATGAGAGCAGGGATACAAGCCGAACCTAGCATCAATCTCCAGTTCAACCCATCGCCAATACCTCTGTCTGGAACATAGTAAAATGCAAGCGAGGAAACGTAACCAAACATGATACCTACAGCTGTGAAAAACTGCCACAACATCACAAGCGAACCTCTTATGTGCTTGGGAGCACACTCAGCTGCATAAGCTGGGACAGTAGCTGACATGACACCCACTGGGATACCCAAGAAAAAACGAGCAATGAACAAGTGCCACCAGTTGTTCACGAAACTCTGCCATACAGAAAATGCAGCAGATAATGCACAACAGTAAAAGATAGTCCACTTACGACCTAAACACCTGTTCCAAAGATCAGAAGTCCAACAGGAGAAAACTGCGCAACACAAGTACGGCGCACCGTTCACCAATCCTTCAATCAAGTCTGAGTTTTTCAACTTATCGACACCGAATGCCTTGGGGTAAAATAAAGTAGCACCGTTAATGACAGACTCATCCATACCTTGCACAGCTGCGACTATGGAGCCCAAAGCAATGACTGCAAATAATTTTGGAGGAACGTGCCACTTTTTTGTTGCTTCCATATGCAACAGGATCTTTTCATTCTCGCTCAAGAAAGGCATAGAATTGAAGTCACCAGGTGCTTTTGCCAACAAAGCCGCACGCAGGAACAAATCAGGGTCCATTCCATACTTGGAAGCGTAGTTACGTCCCATTTGCAGTATTTGTTTGTCATTGTACTGGGTCAAAATGTTCTGCTCGCCGCTCTCATCGCCCACATTTCCAGCAGCAGCTAGTTCGGCACTCGAGAAAGAACCCTTGCGGCCATTCTCGAATAATCCATCTGGTGAGACTGTACCATCCTTTTCATCGAAATTCGAATTAGAAGACGAGGTATTTGTATCAAGAGCCTCTGTCTGTTTTGCGTATTCGTCACTCATTAGCAGTTCTTGATCCTTCCCCTACTGGAAATGCAGGTTGTTTTATACTTGCCATCCATAGCAGCATAAAAAAAAACACAGTAGAAAAGGATCACCTCGACCAAGGCTCATAATAGCAAAACTAGTTGCGGCCAAAAACTAAACCCTGTCAACAAGCCCCAACAATCCTTTGTGTGAAATGGACATAATGGGTACTTTTGCAGAGGAGAATTTGTTGGGACTTGTTTACGAGCTGAATCTGGGGTCACTGTGGGGTAGATCATAGGTACTTGTGGCATGGAGAAACCGGGTGTTACGCGGCTTAGTATAGTTTTTTCCATTTTTGTGGCTGTCATCGCGAGACGTGCTTAGTTCTCCCGTTGGGGTACCTTTTAGGGTGACACCTGGAAAAAAAAAAGCGTAATTTTTGAATATGCGGACTTAATTGCTTCTTAATTCTTCCGAATTCCTAAGTAAATCATTCTTTCCGAAACCGCTCAACTAGCGGGCAGATTGACTAACATAAATGCGGGGTGCATGCGTGGGGGACCTTCCAGTGGTCAGGCCGACTAAAGGCACATTGGTCATAGCAAAGCACATGTGGTCTTTTTTCAGTATAGCAATTTCCTCATTTTCTGCAACAGCAACCTTCCCCTCCTTTGCTGCAGAACATAGTTATGACCAATTTCAAAAGATAATACGACCGAATTTACGAAAAGATAAATTCTGCAAAAACCAAAACCCAGAGTTGGTCTCTAAGCTCTTATGGTAAACCAGAAATCAAGGTCTGTTGAGCCTATCATTACTGTGCTTTACCGTATGGTACCACCTTAATAGTTCCTTTCTCTGAGCGCTTATGAGCACGGCTAAAAGAAGTTTATCAGCGCCGATAATCTTTATGTGAAATTGTGACACAAGAACAATCGAACTTGGTGGAATTATTTGGGAGGTCCATGTATTCAAAGTCTCCTCGTTTTCGGCTATCAAGGTTTCTATGGTAGGAGACTTTTTGATATTGTGTGGTCGCGTTAGTTGGAAAACAACTGAAACGGATTGAGCAATGACTTTCAGCCCCAAGGGTCGGTTTGCTAAAATTCTCCCATAAAGCCTCTCAAGCTGCCTAAGCTTAAAAACAATGTACCTTCGCCCGCCCATTTGACTTTTGCATGCTAAGAGCGATAGAATCGGTAATCTTATGCTTTGCCTCGTGTCCCCGATACTTCGCAGCAGGAGCTCGTCGGTCGTTAATTTAATAAGAGCAACCACGTTAAGCAGAGGTGCCGAATCGAACAAGTCACAAAGAGCAGTGATAAGGGAACTAGTAGAAGCTCCTGGGGCGACCTTGTGATCTTTGTCATCCAAGATTATCTTGAGTTTGGCTAGCATCTTCAGTAGCCTATTAGGCGTAGAAGAATCCTGGGACCTATCCAACAACGAAATAACCCTGGTGATAATCTCTAGGGGTCAGTAAAACATCAATTAGTTCATGCTAATGCATACCCTCATATGAAACATCGGTGCAGCATCGATGCCGAAACCTAACTAAAGCGATGGCAACAGCTAATAGTAACATAATATACTGAGTTTTGTGAGGTGTGACAATGCTGCAAAACGAACAAGTTGAGGGCAACTTGTCCGAGTGGTTAAGGAGAAAGATTAGAAATCTTTTGGGCTTTGCCCGCGCAGGTTCGAATCCTGCAGTTGTCGTTTTTTATGTATGCTGTATATGTCACGTGATTTGGTTTGCATACATGGCTGGAGTCTGTATAAGGTTTAGAGTTTATCAGAGATAGAAGTTGTCTTTTATTCCTTCATATTCCAACACTAACGCATACAGAATAGGTCCTTTTCATAATTGGGACCCTTTGATTTTTCCTTTCGCAAGCAAATTCCAAATCGGGAAGTCAGTAAGATTTGGGGCCGATAAGATCGGAGATCTCCATGAATATAAATCAGGGATTTTCCCAAACAAATAAGAAAACCACAATGTCTCTCGCCAAGGTCAATAAGACGTATCTCCAGTATCTCGCGCAGTACCCGTTGTTGACCAAGTCAATTACCTCGGGGGTCTTCCTTGGTCTCAACGAGACTGTGGCGCTGGTTGTTACGAGGCAGTTCCAGGAAAGCGAGATCCCAATCTTGAAGAAAAAGGTAAAGCACGTTTTCAACATGAAGTTGTTGCAGATGATCTTTTATGGCAGTTTGATAGCCACGCCCATTTCCCACGGCATGTATGGGCAAATCAACAAGATCTTTAAAGCCCCATTGTCACCCAAACAGAAGATTTTGCAGATTTTAGTGAGCTTGTCGACCGTCACACCTGCATTGAGCGCGTTGTACGTAAGTTGGATTGGAATAATCACACAATACTCCAGAAAAGGTGGAAATATCAAAAGTGAGCTTTACAACGTCTATCTGGTTGTGAAGGCTACATTGAAGAAGAACTACTGGCTTGTTCTTCGCTCGTCTTTGGTGACCTCGCTGGTTTCTTTGGTGGTGGCACAAAAGTTTGTGGCTCCAGAATTGTGGGTTGTGTTTTTCAACTTTATCTACTTTATCTTGGGGACTTACCAGAACATCAAGATGAAGAAGGCGCAAGCAGCATTGAAGGAGTCTGAGGAGAAGGAGAAGGCAAAGAAGGAGCAGTAGTTGCAGACAATACGAATGGAAGATGTCCCCGAGCCTTGTTGAACTATCACGCAGAAGAAATCACAATAATACATTTAAGATCGAGTTCACCAGAAATGCAAGTTGAATTATGAGATGGAATTGTGACTGCAACTTGTGATGCCGAAACTTATCAAGAATTTTATCAAAGTAACTTATAGATACAGCCGTAGAAGGACAATTGTATATAGAGTAAGATTGAATGATTTCCCAAAGCGGAAGCGTAGCAATTGCGGGGTTAGTTGTACCGAGAAGTTGGGTCCCGGTAAAGTACGTCTTCTTGAGCTGCGGCTATGGTAAAAGAACCACCATGCCACCAAAGTGAAGTACAACAAGTGAATTTCTTTTCGATAGCAAGTACAATATCTCGTACCATTCTGAAACGTAGTATTCTTGTTCGCAACAAAAAAATAGATTGCTTACCATCATGTTCATTGCAAAGCGTACACCATTTACAGCACCACTCGCAGCAATTGCCCGCAGAACCATGATTACTTCAAACATCGTGCTTTACACCGAGAACGGAGAGCCTGAAAACGTGTTGAAGACTCACCAGTACGAGATCGACGAGACAAACTTGAAGCCCAACGAGGTTGTTGTGAAGACTTTGGGTTCGCCAATCAACCCATCCGATATCAACCAGATTCAGGGTGTGTACCCCTCGAAGCCAGCACCCACCAAAGAGTTTGGAACTGAAGACCCAGCGTATGTTTGTGGTAACGAGGGTCTCTTTGAGGTCTTACACTCGAACTCCAGCGAGCTCAAAGTAGGCGACTGGGTGATCCCAAGAAATGTCAACTTTGGCACGTGGCGTACACACGCGTTGGCTGAGAGCGACAAATTCATCAAGATCCCCAACCCAGAGCAATCTAAAGCACGCGGAAAGAGCTATGGGTTAACCGTCAACCAAGGTGCTACCATCAGTGTCAACCCATTGACTGCGTACTTGATGTTGACTCACTACGTCAAATTGACCCCAGGAAAGGACTGGTTTATTCAGAATGCCGGAAACTCTGCGGTTGGCCAATATGCGCTGCAGATTGGAGACATTTTGGGTTTCCGTTCCATTAGTGTTGTGAGAAACAGAGAGAACTTTAAGGACTTGGCCAACACCTTGACCGAGATCAAGGGTGCCACTAAGGTCATCACCGATGAGCAAAATGATAGCAGGGAGTTTGGTGCCGAGGTCAAGGCCTGGGTTAAGGAGACTGGGGGTGAAATCAAGTTGGCGCTCAATGCCGTTGGAGGTAAGAGTGCTACTGCAGTTGCACGTAAGTTGTCCAACAATGGGTTGATGTTGACTTACGGCGGAATGTCGTACCAGCCGGTCATTTTGCCCACCTCGTTGCATATTTTTAAGAACATAACCAGTGCGGGCTTCTGGGTTACTGCTTTGTTGAAGGACGACATCGAGTTGAAGAAGAAAACTCTCAACCAGATCATCGAGTGGTACGAGGATGAGCGTTTGAAGGACGCCCCGAGCGTGGAGACCCAGTATGTGGATGATATTGCTGCTACCTACAAGAAAGGCATTGCAGAGTCCAAGAACGGTAAGCAGTTAATTGTTTATTAAGAGTGACCATGACGAATGTGCAAAAAGAGTAGAAGAGTAAGAGTAGTAATAGTAGTGGTAATTTTGCAATTTGAATTAAAAGATCACCGTGACTATGTAACGATAGTGGTAATAACGCTACTAATTAGAGTTCAACTCAAACCACTGAAAAGTCATATGAGGTAAAAACACCTAGGAAGGCTTAGGCAAAAAAAACACGGCCTATCTACCT
This sequence comes from Kodamaea restingae, assembly GCA_003707425.3. Classification (NCBI taxonomy): domain Eukaryota; kingdom Fungi; phylum Ascomycota; class Pichiomycetes; order Serinales; family Debaryomycetaceae; genus Kodamaea; species Kodamaea restingae. The sequence continues at coordinate 361,758 of PPJA03000012.1, forward strand.
GTCTTTACGACTATCGCTGACTAAAAACGCAAGTAGTCTCGGGTATTATTTAAGTTGGGCATACCTAAATCGACTAAAACTTTACCATGGATTACAGACGAGAGTTCTCAGTATAGCATGACATAAAAAATCTTCTCTTCGTATATTACGATATTTGACATCAATGTCCGCAAACCACCAAAATTCTACCCACTTGGCCTCTCTAAGGTATCCCATGACAACATTGCTAAAAACAAAAAATCCCACTCCACAACTGCATGAAACGCCGTTAATGACACAAACCTTTTTTGACCACCAGGGAAATTCAGAGCGACCTCGATGGAAAGAATGGAAATGCTAACATAGTCTGTTAGTTAAAGGTAAACCTAAAAGCACGCCCGGTAGTGCATAAGTATAGCAAAGCCGTATTCAACGGTACTCTTTGCGTCCCAAAGCATGGAATCGCGGGGAACATCAGATATCACCTGCATGGATCCGAGTTTCCGTCCACAAATGCAACTGTCACCGAGCGGAATTCGATGCCCACCAAAGATATATTTCAAAGAGATCCCAGGCGTCACACGGACCACCCCGTGAAATGAAGGTAATTAAACGGTCCAAGCTCTCAAAGGAAATCATTTCTAAATAAGACCTTTGCTGAATCCCATCCTGATGCGCCATTCTCTCCGCCTTCTCCCTCCACTCCGATATCACGTGAATACTAGAGGTTTTGAGCCATGTGCGTCGTATCTCGGTATCTTCCGATGGTATCGCTCCAATCCTTTTCCCCCGATCCTCTACTCTACAGTGACTCCGGGGTACGCACAAAAGGCAGACGTGCACAAATCCCAGTGACTAAAATACCTAACACCATTTCTTTCCAACCATGTCTCGAGCGATTGCTTCCTCACATGTGCTTATCGGCGATGAGCTTGTTCCGGCCACCATTATCTTCTCTGTTGAGTCAGGCAAGATATTACATGTTCACAACGATTTACTTGAGCCCACCGACGAGCTCTTAGAGATCTACAACATCCAGGACTACCAAGATGTCACACCCCACATAGTCATGCCTGGCTTGGTCGATGCCCATGTTCACCTTAACGAGCCTGGCCGCACAGAATGGGAGGGCTTTGTTACCGGAACCAAGGCCGCAGCTGCTGGAGGTGTCACCACAGTGGTTGATATGCCATTAAACGCCATCCCTCCCACCACCACAGTGGAAAACTTCCAGTTGAAGATCGCTGCTGCACGCGAAAAGTGCTGGGTTGACGTGGGCTTTTGGGGTGGCATGATTCCCACCAACCTTAACCACCTCCAGCCGTTGATCCTGATGGGTGTGCGTGGATTCAAGGGCTTCTTAATAGAGAGTGGTGTCGAAGAGTTTCCTCATATCGACCCTGAGTATGTGTTGAAAGCCATGCACAAGGTTGCAGGTTATGAGACCGTCTTAATGTTCCATGCCGAAATGGATGGAGACTTCCCAGACCTCAAAATCGAGGAGGATCCCACGAGCTACTCCTCTTTTCTTGCGCTGCGTCCCGATTCGTTCGAGACATCTGCCATCCGCGAGATCATCAAGTGCCTGACGGAGGTTCCTACGGTACCATTGCATATTGTGCACTTGGCTACATATGAGGCTGTTCCAATGATCAAACAGGCTCAGCTGATGAACTTGCCCATCACTGCGGAAACTTGTTTCCACTACCTATCGCTTTGTGCCGAAAAGATCGACAAGTGCTCAACTCACTTCAAGTGTTGCCCGCCAATCCGGGAAGATGAGAACAGAAAGTTGTTGTGGAAGGCGCTTCGTGATGATGTCATCACCACTGTCGTCCTGGACCACTCTCCATGTACGCCTGACCTCAAGCGTCTTGATAAGGGTGATTTTTTTGAGGCCTGGGGTGGAATTTCGTCGGTGGGCTTCGGTTTACCCATTATCTACACTGAAGGCTTGCGCCAGCTGCCGCCCATTTCTTTTGCAGAAATCAACAAATGGTGCTCGAGGAACACTGCCAAGCAGATTGGGATGTCGCACTGCAAGGGTGAGTTTAAAGTAGGCTACGATGCCGACATTTTGGTCTTTGACACTGAACAAACATACAACGTGAAGAACAACGACGTTTACTTCAAGAACAAGTTGACGGCTTACGACGGCATGGAGCTCAGAGGGAGGGTTGTTGAGACAGTAGTGAGAGGTAGCACTGTTTACTTGTGGGGTGTTGGCCACTCTGACAAGGCTTTGGGTAAGTTGTTGTTAGACCCTAGATTTTAGAATAAATGGTATGGTATTGGGAATAAGCTTTATGATGGTGCATATGATGAAACATATAGAAGGCGAATAGATATGTGCTCAATGCAGCACCTAATAAACGCAATGAACTGACAAAGTACACGACAAGCGAGGAGGGTAGCGAGGACCTGAATAATGACCGTATAATACATGCTAAATCGTAAGCTAAAACTACTGATGTACATCTGCTAGTAAATGTGGTATACTATACAAAGACACTTTAAGTTTGAGTGTACCTCAAGAAAATTCAACACTATAAAGAACTCTATGTAATTATTAATTGACTTCTTTGGGGGGTATGATGGTTGGTATATATTCGTGGTTTCCAACATTAAAATTACACTAGTTTAAGCTCTCTCCATTTGTTTCTGGACCAAACTCACCCAAATGGCTTTTGTTTAGTTTTCATAGCAAGATCGATAACTTCAGTGTATTGGATACTTTTCTCAACTTTCGGTAGAAAATCTCCAATCATTAAATCCTATATATCCATTACCAATCACCATGAACCCTAGGATAAGCAAACCAACAAGTGATACAGGGCCCAAGAACTCGAAACCTAAGAATGCTGTCAAAGATGCTAAAATCTTAGAAAAGATCGACGATGAGGTCACGCTTGTAAACCAGCTCAAGGGCAATATTAGCGATGACACCTTCGTGTGCACCGTAGACGACACCAAGCAATTTAGGCAATATGAACTCGCTTGCGACCGTGTCAAGCAGTTTTACGAAGAGCAGCACGAAAAGCAAACAGTTGCATACAACATTCAGGCTAGAATCAACTTCAAGACAAAAATACGAGCCAAGATGACTATCTGGGAAGGTCTCGAGAAGCTTAATAAACTCCTTGACGACTCTGACCCCGATACAGAGCTTTCACAGATTGAGCACGCACTTCAAACCGCGGAGGCTATACGAAGAGATGGCCACCCGAGATGGTTCCAGCTCGTGGGGCTTATTCACGACCTAGGTAAGTTGCTTTACTTTTTTGACCTGATGGGCCAGTGGGATGTGGTAGGTGACACTTTTCCTGTGGGATGTAAATTTTCCAAGAAGATCATCTTTCCAGACCTGTTTCACCGCAATCCAGACTTTCTCAATCCGTTGTACAACACCAAGTATGGCATATACCTGAAACATTGTGGTTTGGATAAGGTGATGTTAAGTTGGGGACACGACGAATACATGTACCATATTGCAAAGATAAATCTGACACTTCCACCGCAAGCCTTGGCCATGATACGATACCACCTGTTCTACCCGTGGCACCAGGAAAATGGTTACGGATACTTGATGAATGAGCACGACAACGAGATGTTGGATGCGGTGCGAAAGTTCAATAAATATGATTTGTATTCCAAGGCAGATCAGAGGTATGATGTGAAAGAATTAAGCCCGTATTACAAGGAATTGATTGATGAATATTTTCCCACCAAGGTGATTGAGTTTTGAACAAAAGAGAAGAAAATCATAAGGAATAAAATAGAAAATCATAAGGAAGAAGCAAAAAGGTATCAGTGAAATGATTCACACACAAACCTGATCCAGCCTAAGAAAATAAGATCAACTTATTTAACCTGCTGAGCTTAGTTCCCTGTACTAGGTCAGTAATCCTACAAATAAACGCTTGATGCGTCTTGTGTTTCAAAATGTACCATATTAATTACCAAAAAATCTATAAAGAAACGACTACCAGGCCTAATCGAACAAAGTAATGGTACCAAAGTACTGCTCAATGCCATAAGGCCCTGGCTGTTTCCAGAAATCATTGTAAGTCGTCAAAATAGTGCAATCACTTCCTGTTTGCTCAATGATCGACTGGATAGCAATCTTCTGGTTCTCTACAGAGGGCTGGTTCTGTCCGTTGGCATTTCCCTGCGAAGGGTACCCTGTCTCGGTAATCAAAACCTCTTTAGATCCACAAATGCCCTCGACAATTTGCTTCTGCAGCATGATAAAGGAACCTGCCTGGGAAGCGTCAATGGATGAGTCAAAGTACGAGTGTGGGTTGATCCCGACAATATCGATATCTGAACTTGTGCACAATTCAGGGTGTCTTTCGAAGGAAACAGGAGGCTCGGAGGTGGTGACCTGGCCGTTGTAGCCACTGCTTCTCAATTGCGACTTCACCGAGCTAATCTTGGAAATCAAGTCAGATGGAGACAAGTAGCCATCGTTCACAGCTTCATTACCAATAGTAATGAAGTCGAAAACGTCCCAGCCACTTGCTTCACCGTAGGAAATGATGTCATCGATTGACAGGTCAATAGATGTAACACCTCCAGTTGGTGTGAACCACACTCCCTGGTTGACCTTGATTCCGAGCTCTGCGCACTTCGGGAGGATTCCCAGAAAGTTGTTGCAGTCTGTGCCATATACACGGATCTTCTTAATGCCCTTGTTGGAGATGAGCTCAAGGTCAGAGTTAATGGTGGAGACGTCCTTGCACGATCCGTCGTCCTGGTAAGGAGAGTATACAATGGCTGTAGGTGCAGAGATTCCCCCATTGTTTGTGGCTGAAGCAGTGGTGGTGGAGGTCTCAGAAGAAGTCGTACTCGAGGAGCTTGTACTGTAAGAAGTTGTGGTGGAAGACGTAGTTGGAGAAGTTGTGGTGGAAGACGTAGTTGGAGAAGTTGTGGTGAAAGAAGAATACGTAGTTGAAGAAGTTGTGGACAGTGGCTGTGTGAACTCAACTGGAGTCGTAGTTTCAGCAGTAGAAGCTTGAGAAAATGTAGTCTCACCAGCTGTAGTCTCAAAGGTCGCAGTTGTAGCAGAAGAAGTCTCAGGGACAGGCTCGACCGATGTTTGAACCGTGTTCTGTTCTGGAGTAGTTTCCGTAGTTTGGAAAACTGTCTGAGATGTAGTTTCACCAGCTGGAGTCACGACGGTCGCGGCTGTAGCTGCTGATGTAGTTTCTTGAGTCATTTCTGAGGTAGTTTGTGCAACCTGTGCGGTCTGCTGTGGAGTTGTATTTTGCTGGGTGTTTGCGGTTGTTTCTTGCGTTGCAGTGGAAGTAGCCTGCTGTGTTTCTGCTGCTGGAGCCAGTTGGATTTGTTGATTGTTGTTGTAGATCCTGGTTGTTGTGACTGGATAAGTGTTCCACTGTTCCGAAGACAAGGTAAAAGTGTAACTCACTCCATTAGAAATGAACAATTCAACGGGTGGAAGATACACTGTGGTTGTTCCTGTGACATAAGTCTCGGTAGTTGTAACTGCAGCGGCAGTGTGGTACCTGGTAATGAGTGCAGGTATAGGAGCTGCATTGATAAGATTTGATACTATCAATAAGGAAAGTAATTGGGACAACATGTTCAAAGAATGCGTATGTTGTTTTCTTGTTGTCTATGACGAGTTATGTGGAGGCCGATTAACGATTGTGGTGAGCAAATGCTTCAAAGAATGTGTGGTCGTCGGGACTAAAGTGAATGTGTGCCTGTAGGCTGAAAGAATGTAATGTCTTCGGAAAGGAAAGAAGGTCGGTTGTATTTTCAAAAAAACGCTACTGTAGGCTGAACAACCGCTTATAAACCATGGGCTTGTAGTGGCTGGCACCTATCGACACTTCTCTACGGAGGCTTTGGGTGCAAAAAAATGTCGTGCGTGACCCAAAAACAATGCCTAAAAAAGCTTGTTTGACACCTTTTTGGGTTTTTTCCGCAGCATTGCGTGCAGCTTTTCCCAATCGGGACAGTATGCGACAGCATATGCTGGATAAAAGTTTAAATGGATTGCCGATGACCATTGCGACCTACATAGAGCCTGGAATGCTGGTTTCTTCGGCTGCATTAGATCTTGAAGACTTGCAGTTTACGAAGCATGCGCTGGTGATGACATTATGTCAATTTTGTCACTATAAATGAAAATCACTCAAAAGGAACAGAGCTGGGGTAACACACCTGGACGGTAGGTGCTATTTCAGTTTCACATCCAAATCTGTTTTAAATGCATAGTATATATGACTGCTGTCGTATCCCCAACCGGTTTACCTGGGTAACGGCGCAACGGGCACAGCAACAGCTAATTCATGTACTTGACTAAATAAGCTTTCTCAGCCTCTTAATTACCAGCATCGTGAAACTGCCAACCTTAATCTAAAAAGAAACATGTGTAATTGGCGTCCTCATCAACGGTACGCTGTCTATACATAGTTTTTTCTACAGTGTTTCGAAAAGAAGGTTGAGCCGTTAGATGGAATGTCAGATCTAGATGAACATAATATAAGCACGGTTTTTGATGCAAGATAACAAGGGGTATGGGACATGTGTTTACATGGAACCTACTATTAAAACCTCATCATTAAAACGTACATTAAATTGACAACAATTCAAGTCCTATTCCTTACAAAATATAATTAAGATGTTTTTACAGACCCACGCGCATTAGATGGAATACAAAGCGTGCTTTACAACCCCAAAACTTCAATGGCTTGGTCAACGTTTTTAACAGCATTGACGCTATCCAAATACCTCAACAAGCTCTTCACCAACTGCTCTAATTGGGGCACAGACAAATTAATAATGGCAAGCTGCAAGACCTTGTATAAACTGATGTTGTGCAGTGTGATGAATGATTGGTAGTACAAATAACTGAACGAGCCCATGAGAAACTGGCAGTCGATTCTGTCTGTGATACCACCATGACCAGGAATAGTGTCACCAAAGTCTTTTATGTCAAAAGTTCTCTTCAAACCCGAAGCGAAAAAGCCACCAAATGGTGCAATCAACGATGCAAAACTAGCCAAGATTGCAGCATGGAAATAAATAGGCCTAACAGAAACAAATTCCACATGTAAAATGTCCACCAAGTACTGTGGCAATTGATAAATCTGAGGAATAAACACTGGGTTGGCATCGCACAGGCCAAAGTTCCAAACATTAGTGGACAAGTTAGTCGCAGGGCAAATCATGTAGGAAGATGTGGTGAAAACAAAGCTGAAGATCACAGCTGCAACCATTGTGCATATCCAAGCGCCAGCAAACCCTTCAACAGTCTTCTTAGGACTAATTTCAATCAATTGTGTTTTACCAAAGGTAATTCCACACAAGTATGCAAAAATGTCGTTAACCACAACCAAAGCAGCTGGCATTAAAAACCAAATCATACCGTTGAGGATGTTCTTGATAATTAAGTTGGATTGGACAACCACAATCAAAAGAGTCATATGCGTAATACACAATTGTGCAAACTGGAATTTGTAGTATCCCTTCTTCAATGTCCAAACAAAGAAAACGAAACCGGCGATAAACAACCCATAACTAATAAACTTGTGATTGATCACCAAAACAGTAAGAAGCTTGCTGGAGTATATTTCATCCTGGAAGAAGGCCAAAAAGTCTGGACTATCCAAATAGTAAAGAGTGGCAACCAAAAAGTACCAATTGAGCGAACGGTTGTACGGGATGTTCTTGTCCCTGGCAGGCTCGGATGTCAATGCAATAATCTCCTTGAAGGTCAAGATTTGAAACCAAACCACCATGCAGATGATAGGCAAATGGCCAAAAGCAATGGTGGTAAAGAAGGATATGATCATTACAAATGTCCAGATGGTTCTGGTCAAGAACGCCAGCTTCTTCTTCTCGTAATCACTGCTGTGGTCATTCGTGTGTTTGTTCTCGACTGGTTTCTTCTCAACCTTCTCAACCTTCTCTTCCCCTGATTTCGTCACTTTTTCACTCATCTTATCAACGTAGACACCTATGATCTCTTGCTTTTTTTTTTAGCTGACGATTACCAGTAATGTGAATGCTCACTTCATGTGCATGCTAATTTTGAATCTTACAAATTGACATATGTGTCTCTACTAAGAATAATGTGCTTGTTATCAGTTAATATACGCATTTGCGGTCAAGTATACACCAGCATGTCAGAACTACGCGGGAAATCCTTGTTTTGTCACATGCTGACCCAAACTTTTTTGTTGGTGAAATGATTGGTAAGCTAAAAGGGATTCTTATGTAACAGGAGATATGAAAAGCAACCTGCTTTAAGCCTTGCTGATATTAGAAAATCGGCTGTGAATTTGTAAGGCAGACATCTTTCAATTGACAGTGGAGAAGTTACGCACTAGACTAAATCGACTTGACTAAAACAGAAGGCGTCCCGCAGTTTGCCCTTGCACGACCCTAACTGTAAATTCCCAAGCTAGGCAACCGCGAAAAGAACTATGGTGAAACGTGTCTGGATATTCCATGTGCTAATGGTGGCAAACTGTGTGATTACAAACTTATTACCTGTTGACTTGATATAGCATGAGACAAACCTGCACGTAGTACTGGGGCGCGCACTACCGAAAATTTTTGTAGTGCCTTCTAATCGAAAGCAGAAAAAATCCAGAAGATATACAAGGATAGTCATCACACAACAGGGCCCTATTTATATGTCAACTATTCAAAACTTGAACGCATTTGATCCATTCGCCGACACTGGTGATTCAGAAGCCCAGCCAACAAACTACATCCATATCCGTATTCAGCAGCGTAACGGTAGAAAGACCTTGACCACCGTTCAGGGATTGCCTATTGAATATGACTTGAAGAAGATTTTGAAGGTTTTGAAGAAGGATTTCGCCTGTAACGGTAACATCGTCAAGGATGAGGAGTTGGGAGATGTTATTCAGTTGCAGGGTGATCAGAGAGTTAAGGTTTCTGAGTTCATCACCACTCAATTGCAAGTGCCAAAGAAGAATATCAAAATCCACGGTTTTTAAGTTATTTTGGATAATTCTTACAGTATGTTGTTGTCGGGTTCATATCCGTACATTTGGCAGGATTGAGGACGAATGTTGAGAAGTTCTAGTCGCTATAGTTGAAATAAATGGTAGAGGAAACTGCGTAGAATCACACGATAATCAGTCACGGATAAAAAAAATAATCGTGAAAAAAAGGGAAAAGCAAAAAAATTGGTGTGAAAGAATCGCTGGTTTTTTAATGGATAATGATACCCGCGAGATTCGAACTCGCGCCTCCGGAGAGACCAGGACCTTACCCTGGCGCCTTAGACCAACTCGGCCAGAGTACCCGATTCCTGATGACCCAACCTATCTATGTTATTATGTTGACATTGTCCGTACTCTACAACGGACTCAATTTTTCATGCCTAAAAACAAAGCCCAACTTGTGAATGGGTGCGCTGATATGATCTCAGAAAAAGCGAAAACGTTACAGTAAATAAGATGGAAACTAAACGATGTGATAAAGACAAACTTCTAGGACAAACGAGGTTGAACTATGTAAGACTAGTAATTGCTTGTCAGTTCCTTCTGCTTAGATGTACAAAAGAAGAAAAAGCAAAAAAAATTGGTGTGAAAGAATCGCTGGTTTTTTAATGGATAATGATACCCGCGAGATTCGAACTCGCGCCTCCGGAGAGACCAGGACCTTACCCTGGCGCCTTAGACCAACTCGGCCAGAGTACCCGATTCCTGACGACAGAGGAGAGGAACCTCAATGATATCTAAGTTTTTGCTAGGCAGGATATTCAAAAGCTCGGTCGCGTGGTAGGTCTCATCTCTTCACTAAAACTTTATCTTGGGGTTTAGAAATAGAAAAATAAACAAGCAACGAAACAAAAATGATGGAAAACTATAACAGTAAACTAATCCATGGTAGGTGTTGTGTATGTAATCACTTAGTTGTCAGTACCGTAAAGCAAACTTTTACAAAAAAAATTTGGTGTAAAGGAATCGCTGGTTTATTTTAATGGATAATGATACCCGCGAGATTCGAACTCGCGCCTCCGGAGAGACCAGGACCTTACCCTGGCGCCTTAGACCAACTCGGCCAGAGTACCCAATTCCTGATAGAGAAGCTTGACGATCTGATCGGACTCTGCAAGCATCCATTATCGAGGTAAAGAGAAGACAGCATCAGTCTAGTCTTAAAATTCTATACAAAAGCTCGTACACAACAATAATATTAATTAAGACCAATCAGAGAAAATAAGCATAATTAGAGCAGTATTTGCAAGAAAAATCAAAAAAAAATTGGTGTGAAAGAATCGCTGGTTTTTTTTAATGGATAATGATACCCGCGAGATTCGAACTCGCGCCTCCGGAGAGACCAGGACCTTACCCTGGCGCCTTAGACCAACTCGGCCAGAGTACCCGATTCCTGTCAATTTGGGTGTATTAGTAACCAAGTTTAGCTAATACACTGCTGTCAATTTGGGTGTATTAGTAACCAAGCTAATACACTGTAATGATATAACTCAGTAGTTCGTCTTCAAATTAAAGTTGATATAAGAAACTTTTTAAACATCACTCAAGTTTTGATGGCAATAGGGGACCTTAGTGATATATTGTTTGGGACTGGTTACTGCCATCCCCATCTTTTATTAATTCTTTTGCAATTTCTCAAAAAAATTGTATAAACAGGATGGCAGGTGATCTCAACTTAAAGAAGTCATGGAACCCTGCTCTCATTAAGAATCAGAAGAAGATATGGCAGGAAGAACAGGAGAAACTCAAGGAGCACAAGAAAATCGGGGAGTTGAGTAAGGAGTTGGCCAAGGAAGAAGAGTTCAAGAACTTGTTAACTATGAGGTATGGTGACAACTTTGATAAGAATGATCTCACAGCGAACGAAAAGCTTCGCTTGAACAAGCTAAATTGGATGTACGAGGGCCCTGCAGATAGCGGAAAAGTGAATTCAGCAGGTTTCGTGGAAAAGGAAGAGTTTACCCAAGGTAAAGAGCAGGTGGAGAATATGTTAAACGGGTCTCGTTACGTAAGAAAATCTCATAGCAGTACATCAGGTGATAAGTTGGGCCGTATACTTCTGTCAGGATCTAGTGGAGCACTCAAAGAAGCACGGACAGATGACCCACTACTGATCATCAAGAATCAGAGAAAAGTGCGAAAGGAGCGAGTGGAGAAACAGGGTGACAGGCACACTAGGGGCGGTAGAAATGAGAGATCAGGAAGAAGGGAAGACAATGTGCATAGACACAAGAGAGACGAGCAGTCATCGCGCACCCGTGAGAGATCACCTGCGAGACTGATTAACTATTGATGGAAAACCTATTATTAATAATCACACTAACAACTCAGCGAGGTGTTCCTTCTCTAAACAAATCTTCACGTGCTAGAATTCAATGGAGTAATTCTGACCAGCAGCATTATAGACCTTACCATCTACGGACCATTCATACCACACACGAGATGCAGTAGTCTTCCTGTGCATAGAAATAGTCACCGTTTCGCCATGAGAAATGGATATGAGATCAATGGGAAAGAATATAGGGTACCATGAGCTGCAATACTCATGACTGAAACACTCTTCTCTCTTGTCGCAGATCTTGATATGCCCATATAAATTGCTGGAAAAGATTCCCTCGAAACCATTGATTTCTATGGGAGGGCCGTTATTTTTAAAACACAAGTCGACCGAACGCTCCATGGAGTTTTTTCCAGGATGAGAAAACTCCCAAACTGGAAGAAACTCCGCCATAGCGCGATATTTTGTCATCTCACACAAGTAAGGGCGATTTTGTGACCTGAGGATAGGCGAGTATATTGGCCGCAAATAACTGGTGTAAGTGGAAGGAATGATTATGGGGGTTGTAAAACCCAGGAGTAATTCAGGTGAAAGTTCGTTATCTCCAAAGGAACCCAACAACTCGGATACGACTATGTCAGGGGTAGGGAATAGCGTGTTACTATGCGAAAATGATACATTGCGGACATCATCCATGACGAGATGCACTTGGCCTTCCCAGTGGGAATTGTTTTTCGCATTGAGAACCTCGAGACATTTTTTGTTCTTCTCTATTGCAAAAACTGTGACATTAGACTTGATGAATGAAAAGAGCATGTCTATTAGTTTGCCTGTTCCAGGTCCTACCACTAGAACATTGATGTTTTTCTTTGAGTAGCTTAAATCTGACAAGGCCAACTCCATGGCATCTTTATACTGGATATACTTCCTGTTATCTTTTTCAAATTGGGCGTAAACGCCCAAGTCCAAGTCGTCGCGCAATGGCTGGAGTGGGTCTATTAACAAATTTTGAAACCGGTTTGCACCAGCAATGCACGCGCGCGCAAAATCAAGGTGCTCTGCTGTCACGTAAATCTTCTTAGGGTACATAAGCTGTATAGCTAGGAGTGCGGCTTTAGAAGCTCGAGTTATAATGAGTAGATCCACTGGTAGACAATTCCAAGAGCATATAAGAGAAGCGATTTTTGAAGAGCTTGTAGTTGTGAGGGAGACGAATTCTTGATTCGATGAGTTGGTATGCGGGGGATTCATATTTCTTAGCACGTATGAAATCGATGAGTCTTGTGATGGTATTGCCGGATTTAATAACGCCGGCAATCGTGTGGTTTGATCCCGATGGGTATTCTCTGGCTTTATTATATCCGCCCTGAAACCCATTTGTACACCATCCAATATATCTGCGTACACAAGGTCCACCATATGATTTACCAGAGAGAGCTCTGAGCTAATTAACGATCTAGATATGGGCCCATTTTGGTACAATAGCTTTGCATCCACCTCTCTGCCGTCTGTAGTGAAAAGTCGCATGAGACTTTTTTCCACGTGAGACTTTTTTTTGAATGAAAATTCAACGTATCAACAATGACTAGCAAACCAAGATACTTGAGCGACGCAGAGCGTGCCAAAGTATTGGAATTCCAGGACATGATCCACTACTCCCCACGTTACAGCGACGACACACACGAATACAGACATGTGATGTTGCCCAAGAACATGTTGAAGGCCATCCCGCAGGATTACTTCAATCCTGACACGGGCACCTTGAGGATATTGTTGGAGGAGGAATGGCGTGGGCTTGGAATCACACAATCGTTGGGGTGGTCACACTATGAAACCCACGCGCCAGAGCCTCACATTTTGTTGTTTAAGAGACTGATTAATTACGGGCAGTAACTGCCACTTGCATATAGCCATTGGGCGATCATATACCTGGGAATGTATAAATAGATGAACAGAGTAGGAATGTAAAGGTAAAATGAGGCATTGGGCCTCTGGAGCTTGGGTACAATGTCCACAGTTTACTGAAGGCCTGAGAAGATATCTGGGGGAAGAACCGGACTGGGAAAATTGGATAAGGCCCAGTGGTAAAGTAATGAAGATCCCAATGAAGGTTCCGATTCCTTGATGGACTAGGATAACCTAGGAGTTCTCACATTTCTGGAATAGAAGTAATGCAATAGTAAATTGCTAAGTTATGGGTATAGGGCTTCTGGATGGTCTCTAAAGCTTTGCCAAAAGATAGGTAATGTCACATTATCAAGTCATAATTTTAAATTCTCTACTTGTTATACTCTTTGCAATTTCAAGCCTCTTATGAAAGTCTCATTCAGAAATCATTCTAGATAGAAGTGAATCATACGGGGAGGCATTTTTATACCTCCTAGAGCTGTTATCTCAATTTCACTCAAGAGAATGTAAATCAATCAATCAGTTGGTGTCGGTTGTCACTAGAACGCGGCACAAAGGGATATTTCTACAGCAATTGAAGTGGTTCAAATAGAAAGGTTGAAATGTGACAGTTGTCGTAATCAGACAGGAAGAGAAATCTGTCCCATTGAAACAAAAAGACAATTGGACTCATTATTATGAGATGGGTATAACTAACCCATTCAAACACGTATGAAGCAATTGCCAAAGGAAAGGAAGCAAAAGACCTTTAAAACGCAAGGAAGCCTAGGGTCTTTATGGGTTACTGAAACGTGAGTAGAAGAAGATTTGGAAGCCCATACCAAATCCGGGTTACAGCTTGTCCTCGTTTACCAGGGCATCATCAAATTGACCTTCAAATTGAGTACTACACTTAAGAATCATACATTATTGTCTCACAAATATGCACACTTAAAAACTAATTCTTCCAACCACAAATGAAGGTCCCAGTCACTTTTTTAAATTTGCAACACTTCCTATTTTGTAAACTGATCTCATCGTGTGTGGTTACCAGTATTGCTACGCACCAAGTATCAATAGGTTCAGAGTGTGGCGAGTATATTCAAAGCAGATAATCGATTATAACAACACGCGACAGAAGTATCCTGGTTTCCCTGCGCTATAGTTGAATTGTTAACCACCGCCACATAACAACTATCACATCGAACATACATCTACCATATTAATAGTCGAGACCATAATCACCTCGATATCAGCATTTGAAACAAATACCATAAACGCTTGACCAATCTACAACATAAGCATCCACTATAATCTACATTATAGAAATCTACTACGTCGATATCATATTTACCACATATCGTGGATATCGTAAACAACTAGCATAACACACATCGATAGAGATAATCAACGTCATCGTCTGTCCAAGTCGATTTCAAATCTACTATAATCGACATCAACATCATTTCATATTCTCCACACATAAAATACTATGAAACGGATCAGCGAAGAGGAACTTGACGCGTTCCTCGCGGATGTCCAGGCCAACATCAACCTTGATGATGGACGCGAAGATACTGACTTTTTTAAGCTCGTGGTGTACCTTTTTGGATTTGCACACCAGTATCTCGAGAGCAATTCGGATGTAGCATGTCGAATACTAACGGTCACCGAACAGGTGCTCTCCAAAAAGCTTCACCTTCTCAATGCACAGTTGTCGCCCGAAGACGTTCTAGATTTGGTGCCTCTAGGAAAGCCAGTTATCTACCGCTGGGCTATAGATTTCGCATTGTTTCATATTGGTAAGCATCCAGTCGACACGCGGGTGTTGAACCTGCTCAAGTCATTTGTCATGGCAATAGTGGACTTGATGTGTACAAAGCTGCGACAGTTCACGCATATGAAGGAATTGAGGAGCGAGCTCATGGGTACTGTGGACAGAAACCTCTCATATTTGGTGGGGAATCTTGGTGAGTGTGCAACGGAACACTACAGACACACATTAGTGGTGACAGCACATTTATACACGATCTTGAACGATCATGACATAGCGACCAAGCTATTGATGACTCTGGGAGTGCAGGTGTTACGTTTCGAGAGCTGTGCAAGGAAGTTGTGGTTTGTTTTAGACAACATCGATGATATATTGGAGGACTATTTGAAGGCCACGATAGTTGTGGCGTTGACAGACAACTTGATGTTGGAGGATGCGGTGACGGGTACGCAGGTGGAATTTGTACTTGGATTGGTTAGTGAAGAGGTGAGAGAAAGAGAAGCTAGCAGAAAACTGGCTAATACGGCTTCAAGTCGTTCGAATTCCACCCTACCCCTCGCTATCTCATATTCACTTCTCCGGATATTCAAGCTCTCATGCCAAAAGAATATACTGGAGAACTTTGCTCACTACTTGGGGCTCACAGAGCTTATGAAGAGGCTTACGAGCGGCAAGTTGCGTGCGCTGGCGCACATTACTAAGGCGCTTCACCTCATTAACCATTACTACGGCGTGATAAATCGACAGAATACGAGTGTGGATCTGCACCAGGTGCTTTTACCGTTTCTGGACGCCGGGCTTGAAGCGATTGCAGCGGAAATTGCCTCTTTGGTGTTGTATGCCGAGGCTACACAGTTGGAGGGCCTTTTGGGGCTTACAGTGGAGGGAGATTTAGAGAGACAACAGAGGGATGTTTTGAGACCGCAGGAGATGAGGGATAATGATAACGAAATAGTTCCCGGTGCCCTGAACCACTTGAATACTTCTGCGTACTCCGCTTTCATCCTTTCTCTTACCAGATCGCGGCCATTATCCACATACATTTCCCAGCCACACGCACTCTACTCGCTAATAAATGCCGTTGGAAACTATGCGTGCATTGCGAGTGGAGACTTTAACTCGGCTGTTCAGGAGTGCGCACGGTGCTCGAACAGCAGCGAAAAGAATGCATACGACGTAATTGATCGGAATAGGGCATCCGTGGAAGAGCTGCCGATGAAAGTATGCTACGAGGTGATAGTGAAGTTCCTTCTCCCAAGAGTGGAGTCCAGTTCCCTTCTATTGTGCAACTTTCTTCTCACTCTCTACAAGGTGATGGCGAGTTATGCGTTGATGGATGGTGCAGACTTAGAGCAAGACGTGGTATTTCGGTTTGTAATGAGAATGCTCCGGACTCATAACAGCCGTGAAGTGCGGATTCTTGCTTCTCGGGTCATACCTCTCTACCTTATTCGGCCATTCACAGCTAGCAGTGAGCGCAACTTTCGCGTAGTGGTGCGAGAGTTGGCAGCAATAGATTGCACGGGCCCAAGGCGGCACTTCGGCGAGTCAACTGTGCGCACGCTCACGGAGATTGCAACCATGTGCACGGGGGAGTGGATGCGAGTTGTTTTCGCAGAGTTGGTCCGAAGGATGGGGTCTAGTGATGAGCAGCACGTTAACTACGTATATAATGGGTTTTTGGCGGTTTCTGTGGCCAAGAATATCACACCGTATAAATTGTTTTCACCATACCTCGCAAGCATCGCAGTGCAGTTGGTGAAACTGAGACGTTTACGTTTACGTGTTGCAGACTTGTTGCGTGTATCACCCAAGATACTTCTTGCCCGAACCCGAGAGTATACCACAGCGGTGTTTTTGGACAATTACGAGCATGACTACGTGCATGAGATCGCAGAGGCTTCGGGGGTGTCGAAGAACGAGTTGGTAAATCGCATGCTCCCGCGGATAATGGCACACTACCTCGTACAGCGCGTACCAGTGGATGAAAAATACATTGTGATGGTGTTGAGTAATGTTAACAGGAAGTACAATGAAATTGCTTTGGGGGAGTTGATTTCCAGGGTAGGAGACGTGACTTGGTTCATTTTGTTGCAGATTGAGGTGGAAGACGAGAAAAGAGACGATATAGAGGAAGGTAAAGTTGGCGGTGATATGGTCGTGAAGAACGAGCGCAACATAGTTTGTGCTTTAGAGTATGTTGCAGGGAGAAGAGAAAGAAAGGAGAGGGATGACGAAAGAGAGAAAGAGGAAGAAGGTGACCAAGAAAAGACTGAAGGTAAAAGAGCAGACCAAACGGCCCTCTCCAGCTTTCTTTCTCTTCACTCCCTCGAGCTCATTCAGAAGTTTGCTGAGAATGTCCACCACATCAAAGGCAACCACCTGCATGCAGAGCGTGTACAGTCACTTAGAGCAGTCGAGTACCTCGCTACACGATATTCTTCTCTCATATCCACTGGTCTAGGCCAGTTGTCTTCATGTTTACAAGCTGCCATGTCGGTTCCTGAATACGAGTACCTCACGCTCCGGTGCTGGAATGGTCTTGTGCAAAACCTCCCAGCTGACGGGCTCCTTTCACTCGTGGACGTGATCATTTCTTTAGTGTTCCAGCGGTTCCACAATTTCCGCGAACATAGACTGCGCCAGCTTTGTGTGGCCATCCTCAGTAAGATCTGGCATGACATCTCCGCTAGCAGCACTTTTGCGTTGTATGGCTTTACAATCGCATATTCGGGCATAGATGAGTTCATGCCGGTGTGCACGGTCAAGAGCTTGAAGCCCATGTCGCGTGTGCGTGTTTTTGGAGAGTTCACGCGTAGAATCCGCACGTATAACGCCAATGTAGTTCTGCAGGCGCTTGAAGATTTCCAAAAATATTATAAGCGTTTCCAGCACCAGATCCAAACCGAGTACCTCCGTGACCCGGCAATGGAGCCATGTGTGGGAGACTTTGTGCGTGCTGTGATCGATGGAGGGGCTTATTTCCGGAGTAATGCAGACTCGTGTATTCCTCCCTCCTGCTCGAAGGTGCTTGCGCTTATGGGTGCGCTCGACGCCAACCGCTTTAACTTCAAGACGGTTAAGAAACAGTTAGTGGTGCTCCACGACTTCCTGGACTACGGGGAAAACGCAGCATGGCTCGTGGACTTGATCGAGACGCGTGTTTTGCGCGTGTTCTGGGCGCTGAGCCACCCTAATACACAGCTGTTTGCAGCGTATGCGCTCCAGAGTTTCTTGCAAGTGCTAGGGTTAGGCAAGGATGAGATGAATGAAGTATGGGGCCGGTTTAGCCGCATGGCACGGTCTGCTCTCACACCACTTTTATCATCACAGTACTTTGCGCCACAGACACGGCTCGAGCCGTTGATCTACCCATATTTCCGTATTGGGATGCGTTTCGAAATGTGGTTGACGGATGTAACGTTGAGTTTGTTAAGCGAGGGAGAGAAAAAGAGAAGGCGGACTGATGAGGCTTCACCCAAATCTGTAATCTTCTCGACTCTCTCCAAACTTATTCGTGGAGATGCGTCTTTGTGTCAATACCTTCTTCCATATGCTGCCCTCAGTCATGTTGCCAGTGGAGCTGGGGTTTCTCTCTGTGGTGAATTCACATCGATATTTGGTGTTGATCCTGCAGTACTACTGGCAGAGCGTAGCGAGCAATGGAAGGCTTGTGTGCACGCGGTATTTGACGTTTTGGACTACCTCAATGCGTGGTCCGCATCTGCCACGGAGTACATACATACTCACGGGAGCAGCAGCCTTGCGCGGCGTTTACGCCACGTCCAAGCTTTTCTAGACCAGATGCCCGCGGACGTGATGGCAGTGAAGTCTGCGCAGTGTGAGGCGCATGAGCGCACGGTGTTGTATCTCGAGCGGTGTTATAGAGAGGGCAGTGCGGTGGACTTAGACGCCACGGCGACTCTTCAGGAGATGTATGCAAGCATGAACGATTACGATGCTTTGAACGGTGTATTGACGAGATTCGCAACTAGTAATGTGGAGAGAAAGCTTAGGGGGTTTGAGTATGGCGACTTGGCGGAGGAGACTTTCAGGGTTTTAGAGAGAGAAAATAGGGAAAGAGAAGAAAGATCATCTTCAGGGGAAAAAGAGCAAGAAGAACCAAAGAAGAAGGAACGGGAAGAAGGAAAGGAGAAAAGTGGAAAATCAGAAGTACATGGAAAAGAAAGGAGGGGCAAATCAGACGGAAGCGAGGAAAAAGAATATGAAACATCCCTAAAGGAAGCTGCATCGATGTATGCTTTTGGACCTTCTACCCGTGACCCCTCTCTCCTGTTGCTATTGTCGATGCGCGATCAAGGCCTGTATGAACAGATCTTGATGATGCTCTCTGCGAGGGGATCCGATCGTATTACCGCCCCTTGGGCAGAGGTAGGTCTCGAAGCGGCCATCATGGACGGCGACCGCAGTCAACTCCATAAGTGGCTTTTTGTTGCGGATTCGCTCTCACGCCCAAACAATGTCGAGGCTGCAGTCACGCGTGAGTTTGCACGAGGACTTGAAAGTCTCATTGCAGGAGACGCGCATGCCTTTGCAGCATGTAAAGAGCGCATATATCATGTAGTTGGGCGTGCGCTAGTACCGACATCTGCTTCGGGTCAGCGCAATGTGCTGTTGATGTCACACTTGAGTGCGATATGGGAGGTCGACCGGATTTTCCATGACCACGGGCCACTATTAAGGGAAGTTCTCAGCAGCAGGCTTGAAAACACGGACCAGGCGTTCTCGCGGCAGCTTTCAGCGCATGCAGTGCATCAAGCAGCTTACCGGATCCTAGGCCATACTGAGGAGTTGGCCGCAAACCTTGTGCTGGTATCTGCACTTGCGCGCACACATGGGCGTTTGGACCTTGCGGCGCGTGCAACAATCCAGGCGATGGTACTTGGTTCCAAGGCTGCTAACGTGGAGTACGCTAGACTCCGCTGGGATCAAGGTAAGCAGACGGAGGCGATTCACAGCTTGCTGGAGGTGCTCACAGATGCAAATACACAGCTCCAGTACGCAAAGTGGCTTGATGAGTCGTCACACGTATCGGTACATGATATAATAACCGAGTACAATAAGGCAATCGAGATGGAAAAAACGTGGGAGCAACCGTACTATGATTTAGGAGTTTACTATGCGAAGATCACCGATTCGACTGGTGATCCTACCGGTGTATATCGCCAGCAAACTGTACGCAATTTTTCTACTGCGTTGAGTTTAGGCCGTCTGTACATTTTCGAGGCGCTTCCCAAGTTAATCACCGTATGGTTGGACTATGCAGAGGGAGAAAAAGAGAGGAAGGAGACTCTCAAACAGATGCTCGACGACGTGGAAAAGTGTATTGGAACCATTCCTACTTATGTGTGGTACACTGCTCTCACCCAGATACTTTCAAGGATTGTTCACCGCCACCTGCCTTCATACCAAAGGTTATCGTCTATTCTAGTACGTGTACTTGAGCGCTACTCCACACATAGTCTCTGGTTTGTATTGTCTCATTCGCTGTCACAGGATCAGGTGAGATGCACAAGAATTCGCAGTGTTCTCCAGAAGGTCAAACTGCTAGGCCAGAGCTTCGTCGATGACATATCCGCTGCTGAAGCGCTATTCAGTGGTTTGGTGAGGATTGCATCGCATCGCATTGATAAGAAGCTGCGTGTGCGGCGCATGAGTTTGAGCCGCGACTTCAAGGTCACAACCTTCAACGAGCCGTGTACCTCGTTGGTGATTCCAGTAAGGTCAAACTTGGAGATTAGACTTCCTTATGATGGGGCCCAAAAACGCTTTAATGCGTTCCCAAAGTCTGCATGTGTGACCTTTGACGGGTTTGATGACGGTGTACAAATCTTCTTTTCCTTACAGCTGCCGCGCCAGGTGACTGTACGCGGCTCTGATTCTCGTGCATACCGTCTAATGGTTAAAAAGGATGACACACGCAAAGATGCCAAGGTTGTAGAGTTCACCACCATGATAAACCGGCTATTGGTCGCGAGTCCCGAAGCGCGTAAACGCTCGCTTGCGATTGCCAACTACGCTGTGGTACCTCTTAACGAGAACATGGGTGTGATTGAGTTTGTGGCGGAAGTTCAGACCATGAAACTGATTATTTCAGACCAGCTTAAGCGCATGGGGCGCTCTAGTAACGAACGAAAAACGTTCTTGGCGTTGGATGGGCTTCAGAAGGAGGTCAAAAGCGCAGGTCGCAATAATACGACAGCGATGACCCAACTAGTGGCTGAATTCAACCGTATCTGTGCAAACAACAAGCCTGTTCTCTACCACTGGTTTGTGCACCAGTTTGCAGACCCCACCTCGTGGTACCAGGCGCGCAACAGCTTTGTGCGACTGAGTGCGGTCATGTCGATCGTTGGGTACATTATTGGTTTAGGCGACCGGCACTGTGAAAATATCTTATTCTTTCGCAAATCGGGTCTGATATTGCATATTGACTTTGACTGTTTGTTTGAGAAGGGACTTCTGCTTCCAACCCCCGAGATTGTACCGTTTCGGTTAACCCAGAACATGGTTGACGCAATGGGAATATGTGGGGTAGAGGGAAGCTATAGAACAACGTGCGAGGTTACGGGAACATTGATTCGACAAAATGAGGCACCGCTCATGAATATTCTTGAGACCTTGTTGTATGACCCGTTGCTTGATTTCAAAAATGTTAGCAAGCCGGAGGAGCACATGAATCGTGTTCGAAGAAAAATCCGGGGAGTGATGAATAGTGATGGGTTGGCGATGAATGTACATGGCCAGGTGGATCTTTTGATACAAGAGGCTACGAGCGGAGAGAGGTTAGCGCAAATGTATGGGGGCTGGGCACCCACAGTATGATATGAAATAGCTAACAATGAAATTTAGAAGATAAATGAGGATGAGCTGAGTAAATGAATAGAAAACAAGAGTGAAGTTTAATGTAGCATATCAAAAGCATAGTATTTACTAAATGAGTCAGCGTATCTAGTTAACACTTCATTTCTATTCAGCTAGACAGTTTAACAAAAAAGGGTATGACTGAACTGTTTTCTACTCAATAGGCTCATATGGGGCGCTTCCCATCCCCACCACGCTGTTTTCACGTGGGGGGAGTGGAGGAGGACTGGGCTTGAAAGGGCCTCCATTTTCAGGGTTAGGTTTACTGTTTTGTGGTATACTTTCAACAGGACTGAAGGAAGCGTTTCCAGAGCCTTGCAGAGTCTCTTTGGATAAATCCAGTACTGATATCATTCCACCCAAAGTATCAGATCTCTGCTCCTCATCTTTGTTCAATTTCAACGTGCTTGATGAACCCTTGAACAGATTGTCATCTTTTGCCTTTGCGTCCAACTCCGGAGGTGCTTTCCTCGACAACTTATGCGTGTCCAAGGATACAGTGTCCGGAGAAATACTAGCATTTACGTCAGAAAGTGCAGTCATACCCTCTGATTCGATGGGAATTGTGATTGCAGAAAGCTCTGCCTCTTCTTCCGACTCAAAAACAGCGTCGTCAACCTCTTGTGAGACCTCATCATTGTTACTGGCAGTATCACGCCCGAGAACTTCTGGTGTACTGTAAATCCCAAACTCATACGACGGGGTTTGCGAGGTCTTGGAGGTTATCAGGCTTCCGCTGGATTCCAATATTGACTTGTGAAAGTCGGGTAAAGATGCCTTTCTTGGGGTTCTTCTACTACTGATCATCTCTGGGGGAGTATACTGCGACTCCTGTTGTGACTTATTCTCTTTGAAGTACCACTTTCCTATTTTCTTCAAAGTGTTCAAAGTCGACCTTGAGCTCTCGTTCAGCTCTTTTTCAGAATCTGTACTAGAAGCGACACTCTTTGAGCGGTCTAATTCCGCTTGACTGGGCTTTTTCATGCGCTTAGAAAGGTCGCTAATGGTTGTTGAAATTTTTGACCTCGAACTCAAAGTACGACTGGAAATACTGGAAGTATCGCTGTCTTCGTAAGTGATTTCCTCTTCCTTATTGGGTTGACGTTCTTCAGGAGCGGGGTCATTTGGAGGAGACGAAGACGTTTCGTCTTTCCGTGGGCTGGTATCCCATATACCTCCACGGTATGTTTCATTAGAGGTATCGTAGAATACAGAGTCATCCCAGTGTGGCAACACGAGGGACTCTTTAATTGCGTCCTTGAATTTCTTTTCGATCGAGTTGGTAATTATATTGTATGCCATTTGCCTGGAGCTAATGATTGGCTCGATTTTGATGTTCATCACGGGCTCTTGTTCAAAGGTGTACCATACTCTATTTGACGGAGGCGGTTTGATTTTAATCAACATGGGGCCCTCCATTTTTTTCAAGGTAATCTTGAATAAGATATCAACTTCTCTCAGCTTGAATCTCGCTCCTAAGTTGATATTTACCTTGGTAGCAATCTGAATCGAAAAGTTCCCTTTGTAGGATAAGTACATGGAAACTAGCACCGTCCCGCCTGGGGATATCTCCTTAAGCTTCGGGTACGAAATGAATGGTGCCAGGTCCCCCGCGTATATCGACTTGATAATGAACTCGTCCAAGAATCCCGGCTTCTTGATTTTATTCAATTTTTTAGACACCTTGGTATACAAGTAGTCCTCCAACAACTTTGTATCCTTGAAAGCGAGAAAAAGTCTCCCTATCAAAGCGTTAAACCACTTTGACTGCAATTGACCCTGGGAGCTGTACAATGTTGAGATGAGGTCCATCATGTTAGGGGTTGTGAAGTGGAGGGTTTTGGCAAAAGTATGCGGGTCAAGTAATGGAGGGATTGTCGTTCCTTTCTGTTTAGTGGCCCTAACTAGCGCAAAGTACCAGTCTTCCTTCATGGAGTTCAGATCACAGTACACGAAAAAAGTCCCCCTTGGCGCCACACTATTATTGTCATAGCCTTCAATCAACTTAGTCAGGTCAATAATGGCAATTGCAGAGCTTTTGGTAAAAAGCTGACCGTCCGTCAATGTACGTGGCCATAGAGAAATAAACTGACCAGACAAAACAATGACATGTTTGACGTCTTTGAGAGTTTCGTCTTTGTAGAGAAACAAGTTGCCGTGCTTCAATATCGCGTAAAAGCGGTGCTTCCTTTGTGAGTTCTTGACTTTTTCGTTCACATTTTGCCCTTGCTGAAGAGAGACCTTCTGTTGATCAGGTAAGACATCGTCGTCATCTTCATAAACCTCTGTGGACGTCAAGCCCAAGTCAAACCCGGCAAAATCAAAAGAAGAAGATCTAGGTTTCTTCTGCTTCACCTCGTTGATGTCCTTCTGAACCAATTTGTAGAGCGAAGAGTACGCGGACTTTGCCTCCTGGGAGTCATTGATTGACCTGGTGGTAGAATTGATCGAGTCGAGCAGATCCAAGTAGTGCTGTGTGACGATTAACCAGCCAGCTTTGTACGCCTCCAAACCTGACTGCACTGTTTCCTCGATCTCGCCAGCCTTGATGTCGTGCTGGGTATATTCAGGTTCTTTCACCGGGTGCAAGTAGATGAATGCTACAATGAGCAACGGGATGAATGTAACGCCTCCCAAGAGATAGGCATAAACATATTCCGTGAGTCCCATATTGCGCTCGTGCTTGCAATTGTGTCGTTTCCGAAATTGCCTTCACGGATCACCGAATCACGTGATAACACACGTGACCAAAGTAAAAAATAGAATAGAAAAGATTCAACGACCAACAGAATATGCAACTATATCTAACTGACGAAAAACTGAAATATCCAGGATGTAAGAAAAGAGTATTTCGACTGCATAGATTAAGCTGTTTTTAATTGGACACCCACGAAAGTAGACGGCACATGTTTTCAGAACATCACACAATACGAGTATGCCGACAAGTGTCTAAAATGTCAAAATTGCAGTGTTATTGTTAAAATCACTATTCGCTAAAAGTGCATATTTTCTTTGTGGTGTTATTTCACATTCGTCTACACAACGTAAAATGATCAATCGTAAGGGGTGATAAGGGGCCAAAAACAAGATCAAGCAGGTGTGGTAAGAATGATAATCTTCAAAATATATGGAAGTCTAAATGGTGGGATATTTAAGTGTTTGCAAGTAATGGCCAACGCGGACCAATTTTAAGTATTAACATTTCTCCTTAAATCCCAGCCAATCATAAGGCAGCGTAATGTGTTTACAAACGTTTCGATCAGTCATCTGTATGCAGGTAAGATAAACTGTGCAGGGACCTAAATGGAAAAGCGGCTTTCCCGATTGGGAACTACCGCTCAGGAGGTACACAGAACAGCCACATCCCGAGTATAACCTGGAGGTAATGACAATATTTATGTGGGATAAAGGAGGAGAAGGCAATTGCATATTAGATTGCTTGCCTCAGCCTACGGTTCTGTACATTGTCAGTCGTGCTTACGATTCATAACCAGTTTTTACTGTTTGTGTACATCACGACAGCTTTGTGTTACAAGATGTAAGGCTAGAGAGCTTATATGAGATATTGTGATCTTAGACCAATGAGGCAGATTTATCGAGTCTAAGAGGACTGGAGAAGTATCGACCGAACATGAAATTCATGGGGAAGAATAAAATTACGGGGGGAAGGAGAACATGGGTAGGATTTTGGTGCCATAAGGATGAATCGGCGTTAAGATATACAATTGTTGTTTGAAAACATGCAATTAAAGCTAAACAAGGAACTGAAGATGCGTAAAAAAGTAATAGTCAACATAAGCCAGCCAGGACAGTGTCACTAAAGAAAGAAATCATTAATCAAAAACCCTCCATTGCTGACCATCTCACTGGCCTTTCCAGTGAGGATGGAAGATTTGTTCAAGATCTTGAATAAGTCGTCTCTATTGTCATTTGGGTTGCAATGCAGAGACAAGTTGAGATTGTTGTGATTTTGCCTGTAATGGAAACTCATTTTGTTTCCAAAGGTAAATGACAGAGACACTGGGGATGCTTGTTCCGGCTGTTCGGTCGTCTTCTTGGTGACGATTTTTGCAGGCACGGTGGACTTCGGGTCTTCATCATCTTCCACAGAAAGTGGCGAGGACACCTCAGTCTTGGGAGTCATTTCAAACTCGCTCTTTGGGGGCAAATCATCCTCGTCGTATGAAAAGTAGTCGTCAAGCGACGTTGGGCTCGATTTGGCCACTGAATTGAAGTTCACATTTTTGAAAAATGGCACAGCACTGTGAGTAAAAGAAGAAGCTGGGGTATCCACCACTTCATGAGTTAAAGACGACTCGCGGCTGTTCAACAATGCAAAGTTTTCGTTATAGATGGCCATGTTATTGCGCTTAGCATTTGCATAGTATCTTCTAATTGAATCATTCAAGATCTTTGTGAAATTGAGCGAGGTCAACTCATTCAATTTCTGCAGTTCTTCTTCTTCATAGTGTTCCTCCTCAAGCGAAGTCAAGAAATCCGTATTGCTATTCGTGAGACTCAACAATTTCTCCACTGGGTCAATCTTGTTTGAATCTTCGGAGAAGATCACATTTTCAACTCTGCGCCTCTTTGCAATGGGTTCGGTATCCGACTCTGACTTTCTCACTGTGGAGGGGTTAGTTGCCTTCGACATGGTTTGTTCTTGAGTAGACTTACGACGAGCGGCCGACATTCAATTTATCTTGAGGATTAGTTTTGCCTCCCCCTCACTTGCATATATATATATACGCTGGTGAAAAAATAAATAATAAAAAAACTGAAAAATTTGCAACGGAATTTCTTTTTGCAAAACTTTTGCGTTTGGGTAACTTCCGAAACTGCACGGCTCCTATTTTAGGTTGTTTGTTAAGACCGAAAACGAAAACTGGGAGGAGCCACCAAGTTGATCCATGGAGAGAGTCTATGGAAAAGGGGAGTAGTATCGATTATGGTAACTCTTAAACAATTGACCTTGCGCAATGAACTATTAGCATCGGAGCAGATTACTGGACCCAATGGTTACGTAATCAGACTTTGCATTGGGAGCTTTTTAGTCTTGAGCGGTCGGAATGCCATGTCTGTTTCCTCTTGAGCATGAGGAGTTGGACCACATGTTCAAGCGCATCATTATGTCATGGAGCTCTGAACCATTTGGTAATAAGATTTGAGTTGTATATTTTGTCATGCCTGAAATTCGTCATGCATCAAACTAATGCGGAGAAGAAGGAACTTAGAATTTACTGAAGTGACGTATGGGCTAATAGTAATTTCAGTACCCTTGAAACCCCTCAATATGCTTTCTCATACTTTGGATGACCTCATATCGGAGATAATCAATTCAGAGACATATATTTGGAGAAAGATTACCTCTACACAGCCAGTTTTGGAGCAAAATTTAACTGCGCAATCCAGATTAGGAATTCGAAATTGATTAAGGAACAGTTTATCTCAGTTATCCCCGTAGAAAACGTGTCGCAGTCCGAATTCATATTCATCAGACGTGTATCCTTGTTTCAAGTAGAATTTTCGCCAGTATTGGCTATACACTTACTGGTTATACTGACTGCTGTACTCACTGGCTATCACTGGCTATCACTTGCAGTGCATGGAAAAATAGTTGACGTACTTTCAAGGGATTCGACTTGGTCTGAGTTAAGTGGGCATTTAGGGGGTTAAAAAACACACACAAAAGTATTGACAGATAGGACACAAAATAACACAAAAGGGTCGGTTAATGTGCACTAGATGCCGCTTTGGAATCAAGATAAGAGCGTCACTACTTTTGAAATCCGTGTGTTCTACATGCGCAAATGCTAATATCATCGAATTGTCTCACACGTTTCCGAAAGATTGTTTTACACGAGGGTTATGTGCCTGTTATCTATGAATTCCCCCTCCCCGATTTCAGATGGAGCAGGCCACGAGGATAGGGGCTGTAAAGAAGGTTAAGTGCATTTCAAGATATATCCAAGACATTTCTCTTTAGTGGTGCGTTTCATTGCGAGACCAAAAATAATAGCATGCACTAATTTTGACTTCCGAACCCGGGCTCAACTTCTGGAATTCACTGCTCGAATTCCATTGCAGATTTGATTATACCGATAATTGCGCTGCTTTGCACCTTATCGTTCCCACCTTTTGAAATCCCATACTCCACGTCACTCAACCCCTTGAAGATCCCCACTCTGGTTTTGGGCTTCAATTCGTAGCCCGCAAGCACCTCGACAAAACCCGCAATCATATCCACCAATGCGAGACCCTTGGTGGACTTGTACTTGGATAAGGTGTTGTAGGCCGTGGTCCAGTCGTCTTTCAAGATCGAGTCCAAGACCGCTTCTATATCCTCAGGGTGAGGTGCACCAATGCACTCGTATATCATGTCCTTGTCCACAGTTTCGTCGGTGGCTGCCTTGCATGCTTGCAAGACATTGAGGGCCCTTCGCATATCTCCATTGGAGAGCTTGAGTAACGCAGCTTCTGCATCAGGGGCAATCGTGATGCCTTCGCTGGTGATCACGTTGGCAATACGCTCGCGTATGGCTTCCTCAGATATGGGGTGGAATCTGAATCTGGTGCAACGTGAAAGCAAAGCGGGGTTCAACTTGTGAGCATAGTTGGCCAAGATACAGAAACGGGTGTTCTTGGTGTATTTTTCGATGATTCGACGGAGGGAGTTCTGCGCCACCAGGGTCATTGCGTCTGCTTCGTCCAATATGATGAGTTTGAAGCCTCTGGCGAAGATTTGTTGTGTCAGGGCAAAGTTCTTGATTTGGTTCCGTACCACATCGATACCACGGTCATCTGAGGCGTTCAACTCCAACACCATGTTCTTGTAGTTCGGACCGTAGATCTCTTTGGCTAGCGCTACAATTGTGGACGTCTTTCCTGTGCCTGGAGGCCCGTAGAAGAGCAAATGTGGAAGCTTGCCTTCATGGACAAACTTCTTGACCGTGTCAACGATGTCCTGTTGACCGTAGACATCGTCAAGACAGTCTGGGCGGTACTTTTCGACCCTGAATGTTAGCGGCGTTTGAGGTTAGGTTGGATTTACTTACCATGGAAGGTGGTCTGTAGTCATCTGGTGAAAAAGATAAAACGCGTAAAAAGAAGTGTGAATAGAATATAGAGTAAGTGACGTATGAGTACAGAGCAGCAAAGTGAGCAAAGGAACGTAAAGAGCTAAAGGCCAGAAGTATATAGTGCGGTATGTTAGCATAGCTGATGTAAGCTGATCGGGTGAGTTTAGTCACGGCAATGAACTGAAATAAAAGGTAATGGCAAATGTGGCGAACATATGCTGAGATGAGAGGGTGGTTTCAGTATTCTGGAGAGTTAGGAAGGTGTTCGACGTGTTTGAGAGTTTAGGAGTCCACGCAGAAATGAGGACTAGGATGACCACAGCATTAGGTGGCAAACAACGGTTAGCCTCTTGGATGACCGGCGCTGCGTATTCCATCACAAGTATACAATTGTGTACATTCATCTACCCGTAGTCTAAAAAGAACCGTTGAGCTCCGGTAATACTTGGCATAAGGGTAGAGTAACATCCTGGTTATTCCAAGAATGTTATTTCTAATATTACCACTAATTTATTGCATTCTATATCCACTCTGTATCATTCTATATCCACTCTGTATCATTCTATATCCACTCTGTATCATTCTATATCCACTCTATATCCACTCTATATCATTCTATATCCAATCTATATCATTCTATACATTCTATACATTCTATACATTCTATACATTCTATTGGTCTCAGTTAACTCCACGTATCCCTCTCTAACTAGGGGTAAGAAATTCACTAAAACACGAAAACAGCTTTGTGAAGCAGTAACACTAAAACACATATTCACAAACGCACGCTTCACAAAGCTAGCTTCACTGTAAGTTACACAACTTCACTATAAGTAACACAACTTCACTACAAGTAACGCAACTTTACTTAGTTTTCAGTATCACCTTTTTCCCTTATCACTTATCATTCTTATCGCAGATAGGGCTACTAATGATCTTCCCTGTTTTACAATAAGCCCATTTCCACCTGGCGAACTCCTCAGTCCATCATCAGCTATCGCCATCACTTAATCGACTCGACAGTTAATCAAATCGACACCTAATCGACTCGGAACTTAACCGTACTTATTTTAACACTCATCGCTTAATTTAGATATTTAGTAACGTTTGAGTTTAGTTCTAAAATCCCAATCTACTAAAATGAGCGTTAACTACCAACATGTGGTAGACGTACCTGTCACAGATATGGACGATTCCGAAGACGACATAATCTTTAATGAGAGTCTACCTCAAGCAAACCCTATGCACCGTACCTCAGTCGACTCCTTGGAGGATTTGGACTACGAACACGATGTACGTAATGACACGCCAAACACGTCTTCATTACAGAACTGGTTCTCAATGATGTTCAGCACTAACAAACCCCGCGAAGAGTACGAAATGGTAGATAGAGGCAATCCGGGAGATGAGGAGCATAGCCAAGAGGCTGATACGCCCTCAGAACACTCCGAGGATATAACTCTCACCGAGACAGACTCTGGAGAGATAATATCGAAATTGAACAGAGAGTTAACTCATATAAAAGATGCGTTCGCCGCGATTTTGGTAGTTGGTACCATACTTGGGGTGGTTTTTATGTTCTCGTTCTTCAAAAAGGACTATACATCTTTGGCAAAGCGGCCCAAAAGAGTTCTTTCCAACTCAACGCATGATTTCTATCCTACAACTATATTGGTTCTGTTGGATGGGTTTCATCCCCACTATATATCGAGCAAAATAACGCCCACCATGCACCAGATGCTAGTACACGAATATGGAGCGCCGTACATGACACCGTCGTTCCCATCATCGACGTTCCCCAACCATTGGACCTTGGTCACAGGTCTTTATCCCTCCGAGCATGGAATCGTAGGCAACACGTTCTACGACCCGTTGCTAGAAAAGCAATTTGTCAACACAAACCCCGAAAAGGGTGGGCTTGATCCTGATTTTTGGCACGGGGGCGAGCCTATCTGGAAGACTGCAGAAAAACAAGGAGTAAGGCTGGCAGTGCACATGTGGCCTGGAAGCGAGGTTCCAGGCGTAGGTCCCAGCGAAGATTTCGACAGGTATAACGGAAGTGAGGCATTGTCGTCAAAAGTCGACCGCGTGATGGGGTGGCTCGATCGCGATATCAAACTGAGACCAGAACTAATCCTCACTTATGTTCCTACCACCGACCAGTTTGGTCACAAGTACGGAATATCGGGTCCAGAGTTGGAGGGCCTGTTGACGTACGTGGACAACTTTCTTCAGTTGCTCAAGCTGGAGCTTGCCGCACGCCAACTACAGAACGTGGTAAACTTGGTGGTGGTGAGTGACCACGGAATGGCGCCTACGCTGGACGAAAGGCTTCTTTACTTGGACGACTATGTAGACATGGACAAGTTCGCCCATATCGACGGGTGGCCCCTTTTTGGGCTTAGACCCGCACATGGCAAATCTGTGGACAAGATCTACAAGGATCTCAAGCAAAAACTCGAAGGTGTTGAGGGTTTTACACTCTACATGCAGCAAGAATTGCCCAAAGAGTGGAATTTCGGAGGAGGGCACCACAAATTCGACTACAGACTTGCTCCCATGTGGTTGGTTCCGGATGTTGGGTATTCTATCACAACGCATAAGCAGATGGATGACAATGGCGGACATTACAAGCCAAAAGGTGTGCACGGGTACAACAACACAGAGCTACTTATGCGTGCAGTTTTCCTTGGTTCTGGGCCGTACTTTTCCGAGCGTTTGAAAGAAGTTACCAAAGTACGGCCGTTTGCCAACACTGAGGTTTACAATATAGTATGCGAGTCTCTTGATTTAGTACCTGCTCCAAATAACGGCACGCTGGCCATCGATGTTTCTCATTCGCTCCCACCTTCGTGGACGGACGGGCTAGTGTTTCCAGATCTCTCTTTCCATGTGGAACATATTGTGCAGGAGGACGCTACGTACGATTTGCTTTACAGGCAAAAGAAGCCGTTTTCTGGAAATACACCGACCACGGTCGCTGTGTCAACGAACAACCACCCGAAAGAGTCTTTGATGAGCCAGGAGAGCTCATCTGTACCAACGAGAAGTCACACGAAGGAGCCTTTAGTGATCCAGGACAGCGTGTCATCAAAGATTGAAACGACTAGTGTTTACGATTCACACGGCCTGCTTGGAGGCTGGGTTTCTGGTATTTTTGACGATGTGGAAAGTAATCTACACCATATATCGGATAAGATTGGGTCGTTTTATGGTTCGATATTCGGGAGTGATGACTGAGTGAACAGGTGAGTGACTTATGTAGAATTAATAATGGATGAAGTCAATCGGTTTGCTTGATCAAAGAAGTGAAGAATGATAATTTATGATCCATGGAACTAGTTAAAAGGCGAATATGAATGATAAGTATAGAAATCTGACTACTGAAGTTTACGGGAATGTAGATAACCGAATAGCATTAGGATGTGGATATCAGAATAGAGAGAATCAAAAATTGACCAAATTTGAGGAAGAAGCTATTGTAGTAGAACAAACATACGCAAGCCTCACATAAGCACGAAATAGTCTTGGATATAATTGAACATCACTCTAGTTTGCTAATTAACTCTTCTATTACTCTCCTAGCTTTTGTACTCAATTCCTATTCTTCTCGCCCATCTAGGTCATCTATTTACGTCATCTTTAGCTCACATCTGCTTTGTTCAAATAATCAAGAACATAACCCCCAAAAGCCACCAATGAACCTCCAACCTTATTCCCCCACTCTTCTGCAGGCTATCACCCACATAATTACAGGTGGTGTAATCGTCGTCAGTATCCCAGTAGTAGGACAACTGCACTGTATCATCCTTTTTGGGACAGGCGAACCCGAAATCAGCAGGGCAATCTCGCACCATGGATTGACACACATTGAGGCACGGGAGAACCTCAAAATACCCCGCGGATGGTAAGACATTGTCGTTGATGAAATCGCTCCGCAGCTCGTTCAAGGCACGATATTTGGCCCCTGTAACATTACGAGTAGTGCACCGTGGAATAGTGACCGCACAAAGCCAGTTTTTATAGCTCTCTGCACAGTCTGCACACGAGGTGATGGGTGAGAATATTGCGTCGGACGTTTCCTCACATGCAATTTGCTGCAAAGCCTTGGAGAAATTCGCATAAAGCGACTTTGCATGGTTGTCGTAGAGATCTCGCACCTGCTCCTTAGTGGAATTGTCCGCTGCCGGCACGGAATAAGCGACTTTGGAACAGAAATCTAAATCGTAAACTAGTTCACATACCGATGCGCCCATTGTCTCAAACTCAAACTGCTGGTAGACCGCACCTCCAGAGCGTCCTGGACCCTTGAAGTCGTTCAAAACATACCCGATGTACTTGGTGGACTCATTCAAACCAGAAATGAAAAACTGCTGCTGGAGAATGCCATTGCGATTCGTGTAGCTCGTGTCCACGGTATTGGGCAACACAGGCCCGTTTTTGATGGCACACCAGCTCGCGTTCAAGTTCTGAAAGTGCTTCTTTTGGTCGTACAGGAACAAGTACAACGAGTACGGCGAGAGACTGGCGTTATAGCTTGTGTAGTTTTGAGTGTTGTTCCATCTTGCGTTCGATGTAAGGTTACCTGTGACAACCAACACCAGTTCTTCATCCGTGTCCACCACCAGGGCCCACTGGCGGTCGTCCCACTGGAAAACCAAGTCGTTTTGCGACACACCAATCTGGTACAGCCATTGTGCTGTAGAGTTTGTGTTTTCTGGGGCACGCACTGCAATGTACAAGACAGTGTTGTTGTTGACCACACTTTCCGCAGGCACGTAGGACAACGCCTCAAAGTAACCGCTCTCAAAGAGTGTCATTTGTGCCTCCTCCAAATTCGTCAACATGGACGAGTTGAAGGAGTAGTAGACTGCGAGCCCGGTTTGGTTACCGACGATATTCTCCGGTTGTTCGCACACATTCCCGGTGAGAAACACCAAGGGTTCGTAGAACTCACCAATACCGGTACTTGTGTTGACATTGAAGGAGTAGTATTGGGTTTCGCTCTGGATCACGGTGTTGTGGATCGGGGCAAACTCCTCCAATCCCTCTGCACCATTTAGTGGGTCGTTTTTCTCGGGAATCTGGTCGTAGAGGTCGATATCAATGTCAAACAGCGGCACAAGGGATGCTAGAAACTCGCTTTCCACGTAGTTATGCGCGAGGGCTAGCCAGGCAAACCATAAGAACCCGAAGATGCAGTATTTCATGGCGAAAAATAAAGTGTCAAGCTGTGCTGACCAAGTCAGTGAAGCGCAAACTAGTAAACGGGAGTTCTGAGTTCTTGGAAATTGGTGTATTACAGGGACGAGCTGTCGATGAATAGCTGCTGGATGATCAAGTACCAAAAATGATGTGAGATGAACGTCTAGCGAGTGATCCAAGATATAGTGATCTGAGTACTCCTTTTGGGTGATCTGAGTACTCCTTTTGGGTGATCTGAGATGTACTACTAATGACTAAAACTGAATACATGGTAGTAAAGGCCTGCGTGAATACAGATCCATGCAGTATCGAGCGCTGACTTAATACTCAAGGGTTGTCGAGTACAAAGAAAACTATTTTTGGTATTAAGCAGGGTTTGAAGCACAGTGGTAGACCCTTACGATTAGGTAAACAATATGTTTTTCTGCCTAATAATGTAGAAAATCGCGAGGGACCCAATAAAATGCCAAACCATCTCAGAAATACTTGTGAATGATGACATTGTGAAGATGAATGATCTAGATTTTATCTAGATCATTAAATTGTTTACAGAAAACAAACTACTTATTTGACCAAATAGCCTCTTTTTTTGACCAAATAGCCTCTTTTTTGACCAAATAGCCTCTTACTGTTCATTTGGAATATTTATCAAAAGCTCATATTTCGACAGCCAAACACTCTTAGAAATTAAAGACATATTTTGCAGCCTGTCAAATATTTTTTCTTATGCGGGCTTAGACACAATTTTGAAACCCTTCAAAAGATTGCATATTTAAATAGACCCAATGGGTTTTCAGTAGTCCCCCTTTCATTTTCTCTCATTCTCTCTGTGCTTTCTTTTTCAACAGGTTGCTAATACATTTTGACCTATCAATTCACTTACAAATGTACAAATGAACGAACCAGACTCCAAGTTGATAATTTGGTGTATTCCCGTAAGGTGCCAATGGTACCAAGAGTGCATAGAATACGGAGTCCACCTAGAAGCCATATATAGACGCAAGGGGAGTCGACCTTTACATCTGACCTATGGCCCAGCTGGGGAAGTACTCCCCGTACAGCATTCACATTCTCCCACACGCTATTCACTATATATTCGGGTTGAACTCCCTAGCTAATTTTGAAATATTCCCTGAATAAGAGTGAATTACACAACACATATACCTGTTAAAAAATCTCTTAGAGCTAAACCGTTTTTGGCAACTGATGCCATTGCTCAATGTCTACAGAACCGAAACAATTGCTTGCAAATCCAATTTTATTAATCAAATACGATCAACGTTTGTGAGTCAATAAAATGCTGCAAGTGCTGGATCTTTCCTCCTTCAGTCTCTTCCAACTCTCCTGCGATAAGTACGTCATCAATATCCCGCCGATCCACATACACAATTCCATTTCTTTTCTCTAAGTGGGAGCAAATGGCACTAATTGATTGCCAATCAAGATCATTGTTTGTGGCGATGTTGAAAACGTCCATATTTTCCCCCATCTGAATACCTGCCAAAGTTTTCAAATTGTTTTCACTGAGGTCCAAAACTACCACTGAGCTGGGGAGAACAAGCTTGTTTTCGGCAAAAAAATTCCTGAGGTTGTTGGTACCTAGATTAATCGACTCCAATTGTTCGAATCTTGAGAAAGAACCAACAATGTTTTCCAAACCTGTATAGATGATTTCTAAAACCTCAAGACTAACAGGAAAATTGTCCAAGTATAAATCCTTTATTTTGCACTTATCGAGGCTTATTTTTGTGAGGTTTGGGCACTCGGTAACATCTACGTTACCAACTCTGCTGTATAATAGCAAATCGGTTAAATTTGGAAGTTCCAAAAAAACAGAGTCCGAAATTTCGTCACGTTCCGCATGAACATAAACATGTAGATGTTCTAACGATCCCGGAAAGGCGTTGATAGAGTCAACAAAGTCCTTGCTTTGATCAAAATTTAGGGTCAAGGTTTTAATGTTGGGAGGGAGACTCTTGAGTTTTTGTGTCAGTTTGATATCTGCCTCAACAGTAGACTCTGGGAGACATGAAATAGGATCAAAACTTGAAATCTTGTTTACTATGCCACCCTTAAATTCAAATTTATAGTCCCAAACTTCGAGCAGTTCAAGCGAGATCATAGTATTAGATACGTCTAAAACACTCATATGGGACTGGACTTCGTTGATCTTGTCTGCGACACATTTAGGTGGATACTCCCGATCGTTGGTAGAACATGTTTCGTTTAGACATGGGTCTTGAGCTAATTCGTGCTGATCCAGAGTTTGCTTAAAGAATTCTTCATCAGAAGTCGACGAAGCCGACGCAGTGCCGTTCAAGATTCTCTGTAATTTTCTATCGTCTTCATTTTTAACACCATTATTACTCAAAGTAGAAAGTAATAGTTCAGGCAGCAAGGCAGGGATATTTAAAATTGTGTTGATGATTTCATTGTATCTATGCTCTTTATCTGAACGGATAGAACAGGTCCGCAAGTTGTTCAAGCCTAGTAAACTCTGGAATGGAAATGAGTCTGCAAAATCACTAGAAAACGAAAAAGACAACATCAGCGAGGGCCACTTCACTCCAGATGAAATGTTTCGTGCACTAAGCCTTAGACGCTCTATAGAGTCGGGAAACTCAGGAACACTTTTGCAAACACAGAAATCAATATATAAATCGAGTAGGCCAGAAGGAAGTCGTAAATCAGAACATATTTCAAAGGTATCGCCGCTGATCTCAAAGTAGCGTAAACCTTCAGGTAGGACTGTTGAACCATCCAAATATATCTTTTCTTCCCTGTAGCCGTCTATGATAGTCAGTTTTTTCAAGGTCGAAGGAAGCAGTAAAGCTTTCAAGTTTGAGCAGTACTCAAGATTTAAATCCACAAGTTCCTCAAGACAATCTAATTCCTCAATCGTTTCGATTTCGTGTAGCAGACCCAATGAAAGGTTTCTGACGTGTGGGGGGAAATTAACCTGTGCAAGGGACTTCACTTGCATTCCAGAAATTTGCAAAGTATGCACATTGAAGAGATTCAGGAGGTCGATCTTTATGTCTGTGTTAATCAGTTTATTTTCCAAGCTCAATTCGCGCAAGTTATCCAAGCCCTGAAAACTAAGATTACCCTCGATTTCGACGTTAAGCAAGCGTAGGATCTGTAGCAGTCGTGGAAAACTACTTTCCAAGACTTGTGAGCCGTTTTCAACAATTGTGAGCTCTTCTAGTTGTAAATTGCTGAGCGACTGGAGAAAATCTAGCTCCCCTGAGTCCTCCCACCTCTGGGCATTTGACGAAATATTAAGCGCGCGGAGTGATTTGGGAAAGTTAAATGTATTAGCATCCCAAAAGTGTTCTTGATAATTTCCAATATAGAGGTGACTGAAATTATATGGCAATGCGAGTAGCTTCCTCCATCTTCCCTCGTATTTGTTGGAGTCGATGGGCCTTCCATATAAGTCGTAGTCTGTTTCTGCATTTATGTGAATACTTTTTGCTGCTATAAGGACATCTGGATGTGAACCATGGATAACATATACATCCCAAATCGTTCTAAACAGAATGGTTCTTGGCACAAATCTGTTCTTGTTAGCGTCTAAAAACTTTCGAAATGTGTAGACGTTTTCAAAACAAGACTGTTTTTTGCTTACTTGGAACGACGTGGGTGGGAGGGGAACGATTTGTTCGTATGAGATCCTCGCACGATCTCGTGCCGAGTTCTTGATTTCAATGTCTCGGTACAAAATTTGAAATGCATGTTGTCCAACAGAAGGACAACCCACGAGTTCGACAACCAGCTGTTCTGGGAGGAACTCGATAATACGGTTGACAATATCAAGAGGGAGGTGGCCGAGCATTATGCTGGACTCTTCCTGTTGAAAAAACACTTCGTGATTGTTTTGTGTATCAGTTTTGTGTATCAGGGACCTGAATGCCGGGTCCAAAACTGTAGTTGTGGGGCTCGTCAGGATTCTTGTGTCTCACGTCTGGGCTTCATTAATAAATCAAAATGGAGATTTTTAGGCTTCTGGATGCAAATCCGGCGTTTAGGCGCCAATGGTACCAAGAGTGCACAGGAGCCCACCTAGAAGCTCTATATAGATGCAAGCAGAGTCGACGTACACATCTGACCTATGACCCTAAGCATCTGGCCAATGCACCCGCTCATCTGTTGAGAAGGATACTCGACATGTGGAGCTGTGCGTTTCCTCACCCACATTCTCCCACACGCTATTCACTATATATTCTGGTTGAAATCCCAA
The DNA here is from genome assembly GCA_003707425.3 of Kodamaea restingae. NCBI lineage: Eukaryota > Fungi > Ascomycota > Pichiomycetes > Serinales > Debaryomycetaceae > Kodamaea > Kodamaea restingae. The sequence goes on from PPJA03000012.1 coordinate 400,096, forward strand.
GTTAAGTTAAGATATTCCCAAGACTGAATTACCTAAAAATTCCCCTCTGATAGGTTTTGTACACATACATAGAACTGTAAAACGAATTACAAATGGTAAAGTGTGTTCTCCTGAATATTGAAAACAGTGTGCAGCATTGGAGCTAAAAAAATCTACAATCATTAATTAGAGTTAGTTGTATTCTCTAAGTGTTGCTTCTATCAGGTAAAGACTTCATTGCACAATGATTAGGTATAAAGGCTCGCATCCTAACAATTGATAATTTGTAGCATCGGGGTGGGTTTTATCACATCAAGAAGAACTAATCATTGATGGGCGGTCGTTGCAAATATATCCAACCTAGGTCGCTATATACATCTTCATAACTGGTAACCGCGGTTTCTTTTATGCCAACTTTTTCCACAACTTCATCATCTTGCTCATCTTTTTTGGCTTCGACTTCTTCCCCTGCTTGTCCTCATTCTGCTTCTCTTTCCTCTCCTCATACGCGCCCTGCGACGTGATGGCAGGGTGCGACTTCATTGGCTCCAAGGTCGGACGCGTGGCCGCCTCACCATCGTACGACAATGACTTTGTCAATGGCTTCGAGCGCCCCATGAGCTTCATACGCCGCTTCTCCTTCTTGGGCTTCTCCTCCTCCTCCTCCGTGCGGGCCCGTGGCTGGTCCAACACAAACGTAAGCGCACTCTTGCGCGGCTCTGCACTCGTGGGCAGTGGCAGAGGAGTAGGAGATTTGACATTGATTTGAGGGGCACCAGTCTGCAGACGTTCCTTATTCATCTCCAAATTCCGCTTTAGCTCCTTGTAGGACATTCCCGGGAATGCTGTCTTCTTTGGCTCAGGTTCTAATAATGACTTTGTCTGGTAGGGAATTACACCGAAGGAGTTGGATCCCGTGATAGCACGCGCCAATTTTGCACCTTTACCGCGAGCATCAGGGTCGATGTCCTTCAATTCGTGACAGAACTCGATGGACTTGTCAGTAACCAGCTTGAGGTAGTTGGCAAAATAGTTCTCATCCATGGGCTGTGCAGCCAACGACTTGAGTGACTTGGTTATTCCCGACTTGTAGTCCCAGTACAACTTGCCAATCTCTTCGTACGACAGGTACGATTCATCCAGGGAGAGTGAGTTCTCTGAGCTCGCGACGGTAGACTCGGAGTCGATGGATGAGGTGTCATCATCAGGCACCACAGGAAGCTCATCATTACCCTCGCTCACGCTGCGCACGACCTCGGCCTCGAAATGGCCCATGCGCACTGCAGGCACCACAATAACTGGAAGTGGGAAGTTCTTCACCAAACGGTCGGTCAACTTCAGTGAGAGCCACAGCTGGAGTGGTGCACTGCTGCGTGTGTTGGGTTTTGTGCCTGCACATACCAAATTGGCCTCGTACAACTTGTACATGTCCTTCAACACCTCTTTGGTGGAGCCAACCACCAACTCTATGGATACTTTGGCAATCACATTAGGGTTTATCACGCGCAACACGTACTCCATAATGTCGCGCGCCACGTACTTGATGAATTCGGGGCGGTTGCGCTGCCGCAAGCGCATTTTGGGGGTCTTGGCTACCATGCGCTGCGGCGAGAAGTTGCTGTAACGGCGCCTCTCGCGGTATACCATGCGTTGATTTAGAGATGATACAACCACGATACGGTCACCGTCTTCCAAGAACTTGCGCAATATCCAGTCAAGTGCCACCCACGTGTGTTTGCGCGCGCTTACATACACCAAGATGACTCTCCCCGGCAAAACAGGTCGCCTTCCGGGCACTAAGGCCCGGTATAACAGTTCGAACTGCGGGTGCTCGCGCGTGAATGTACACCCGCGGTGTGAAATAATGGGCCTTGTGGGGTAATCCGTACGCGCCGGGCGTAAGTACCGCGAGAGCTCGGCAACATCAAGACTACCGTTTCTGGTTGGCGAAAGAGAGTGGTTGCTGAGAAGACGCGAGGAACTCACAGGCAGGCTCAGAAGCGGCGATCCTCCCAGGGGCGAGCGCACACGTTCTCTGCCCCTGTCGCGGAGCAACCCCTCGGCGTAATATTCTTCTTCGAGGAAGTCTTCGCCCGCCAAGTCTTCGTCGTCAGCAACTTGGAGGTCAATTGTGTCGAAGCAAACACGCTTCTTGTAGCGTGTGCGTGCGGATTCCTCGGGAACAACGATCTTTATGTCACGGTACAGCTCGTCAATTTGCTTGGATTGGAGCCAGTCGAGCAAGTCAAAGTCTTTTTCTTGTGCGTGCTTAGATTCTTCGTGCTGGACAGCATGGTGGTTCTCTCCGATGTCGTAGTTTGCCTTGCCGTGGTCCTTGATGGCGGTTTCCTCGGCGTTGCAAAGGTCATTGGCTTCTTTAGCCGAGAGGAAGGTGTGGAGGTTGGGCGCAGACTTGTTACTTGCTAGTGGGGGTTTTGTTGGGATGGATAGGGGTGCAAGTATACGATCGGGGTTGTCTGATGTGAGGCAGCGGGCCAAATGCGAGCCTAGTTTGTCGACCATGGTAAAATAGCAATGATATAAATTATAAATGATAACTGAGCGATTCGCTGACGAAGAAGTGACACCGAAACTTCTGCCCACGTAAGGGATTTGTGCAATTTGATACAGAACTGGTGTCCAACGGACGGGGTCAGCGAGGAGGTAGACAGAGGAGGTAGAGAGAGAAGGGAAGCAAAAGAGGAAGTCAGTGGTAGGCGAGGCAGTTTTAAGGTCTTTCCCAATGCGCGAGCTTAGTTAATGTTAGTCAATGGGAATCATATCTTATGACGAAATGACCAAGTCAGTCCGCTTACTCGGTTGATTGTGTGACGATGTAGACGACAAGCCAATTAAGAGCAAGTTCAGTGGCTATTCGAGTGATAATGAGGCGACTGTATTTAGATCACTGGGATTCGAGGACAGGTACGGGCAGAGGTATTCCAGAAGAGTGGGAGCAAAGCAACGAAGATTGATACTCAGCACTAACCGAGCAGTGGTCCTGAGATACAGGGTGCTGACTGTTTGAGACATTTGGCTAGCTTGTGTAATTTGACTAGCTTGTGTCATGTTTGAAAGCCTGGGCAATTATTAAAATAGGGCTCCGTATCATTACAGCTACATACCATGCTAGTGGCCCAGTCAAATACTGATTTTGATGGTGCTCGAAAACGTAGCGAGGTTCAGAACCATGCAGATTGTGGAGGGGTTGTCAAGGCTTAGTCGTATCTGCATTTGTGGTACTGAAGGAAATCCCTTTAAGTAGAGGATATTTTCAGTTGTGTTTGTGGCAATAAAAACCACTTTATTCAGTTGTGTTTGTGGTACTGCTCGAGGTCAGCTCACTTTCCTTCTTTGCATCACTGACACAACTCACTGTTCATCGGCTCATCGCGAGATTTATTTCGGCGGGTTCCGGAATTCCGGGTTTGTTCAGGGGGTTGATGAATGCAGGATGCGAGAGAATTGACTATAAATTTAAACTACCGCGAGTGTTGATGCAGCATGTTTATCAGGTGAGTCGGTCTGTTGTGAGGGGTGAGTTATGACATGTATATCATACTGCTATGATGGTTATGTTTGGTGTCGATAGGATGTGTTTGGACGGCTATGTCAATAGCAAGTACCACTTTAATTTCTAGGGTCACTTACATGGTTTAAAGTTATAAAGGCTTCAGAATTGCGGTGCATGAATGGTCCTTATCTCTATATTCCATAATTGACAAGGTTGTAGACGACACGACGAAAATCTGCAAGTCTGGGTGCTTTTTTTTGCAGCCTTTTACACTAGAAATTTATCTTTCTGTAGACGATGCTGAATAAAACGTACGGGAGCGTGGGATGGGCGAAGTTGTATACAGACAATGGAGGGGCCATGGAAAATGGAAGTCAGCAGCAGGGAGATTGAGAAATCGATGCGACTTTCAAGAATTTGAAGCTGGGAGAAGGGTGAGAATGCGACGGATGGAATTCCGCCTCCCATTTGTCCAGATCCAAACAGTATTACAGTCTTGGCTCATTACGTCATTACGGCAGAACAGCATAAACTTGGCTAAGTGGAAAATAAAACGCCTCGCGTTCCACTTCCTTTTTTTAAAGCTTGGTTAACCCAAAAACAATAAGTGGGGTAGTCCACCCGAAAGACTAACACCGAAGAAACGTGCTTGACGATGGGGGCCATAATACTCGAAACGCATAAGCGGGAAACTCACCGGGGACGAGCCTAATCGAGTTCTATTCGCTTTATCTAAGAAATAACACAACACAATAGTACATCAATAGGAAACAAAGGGACCGCCCAAAGTGTCAACTTATTGCCCAAAAGCTTTTGTGCGCAACAGACGCCACTGCAACATGGGCCTTTTGTCCACAGCTGATAGCTTGAGACATACACTACCGTTTGTACCTATACTATCCAGCTAACCAACGACCGGCGCACTTCGGTAATAAATCAGTCCACGGGACACCAGTGTTCTTGACCGCTAACGGTTAAGTATTTTTAGTTCACAATGAATAAAAGTGTGATGTGTGGAGCGAAATTATGAGTTGTGCGCAGGGTTGAAGGGTGATGTGCGAGTGGGAATATTTGGACATTAGCGTCGCAAACGGGGCATAACCTCTGTTGCACAAAAGTTGCCTAAAGAGACGGAAAACGAAAACAAGATCATTGGGGTGTTTCGACACCCATAATGTGTATTCATGGAGCGCTAAGAAGATTGAAAGAAGGATGTCGTGTTCGTGAAACTTCATATCATCTTTGATTATCACTTTATCATTTTCATGGAGTCTACGCTATCCCTTACAGGTTATCATCTCTAAGAAGTTATAAACTATCTCCTTGTTAAGCTTAAGAATACCTTTTTTAAAGCTTTACTTACTCCGTTATAACCTTTGCATAAGCATTTAATAACCTTATTGGCCTTGCATAAGCCAAACGCCTTAACGAGTGATATTTAAAACATTTGCCTTGAAACGGTCTTGGTCAGGGGGAAATCCTCATGAAGCCACGAAACCTTAAGTGGAAAAAATCGATAAGATATAAGGTATTAATTATTTTGAACCTACATGCTCTGGTTTATAAAGGCCCTCGGTTGAACCACTCCAAACGTGAAATCGCCAAAATTAATTGTCAAAAGGCTGAATAGTACACAATGAAACATTCGTTAATTGTATTACAATAAGAAATCGCTGGATTCTCGACGATGATTTACGTCAGGTAGGAAACTTCTACCTTACAGCAGGTAGATATTAGCCAGTATTCTACCCGTTTAGTGCACTGAACCTTGTCTCAAACACGGCGTAATATTTCACTTTCATCCGTGCCATAAGACATTACGTAATCACATTAGAATCAAGCATCATGCTTATTATACGCCTGTTCCAGCATATAGGCTTACATACGGGGTCCTTTCGAACATTTTGGCTGTTCTATGTACGCGAGACCTATATTTCTGGTTATTCGACATTCAACGGTAATATGGGTTTGTTGAAGTAATAACAGCACGCTTACGGTGATATCTTGACAAACGACACCGGCTACCAAGTGTCACAATCCACGATTACATCTGATACAGCTGTTTTTGATCATATTTTATTCAAGTACTCGTACACAAATCGTTGTGTTGCCTCCAATATCTGATCTGAGTTTGTGCACAAACAAAAATATTCAATCAATGTCACAACGCCTGCCGCGAGAACTCTTTGAGAGATTTACTCAGTTCCACGACAAACAAACACCCTACCACAGCAACTCAGCATACCAGAGCACAAATAAGAATAGCAGTACAAAAGATGGCGTTAGAGAACCGTACTTATCAACCATAGCACTGATTCAATACCCTGATGCTGAGACAGCATACGTGACTCTGGACATCACACAAGACCTGCGCAGACTCTATCATATGCTCACAGAGACCGGAAAGTCTAGCGAGAACAGTCTCTTGTATGTCATCAGCGCAATCACAAGATACCTGGTATCCGCCATACAAGGGATGTTGAAGCACACACCGTTGATTGCGATCCTTACAACGGCCATATGGGACAAGATGCACGACTCGAAAGTAGTAAAAGATGCAAGTAATACGGAGGATGCAAAATTCGAGGCCTTTGTGCGTCCTTTTAGGGGCATACCCGTAGCAGAGGAATTTCTTCTTGGCTTGTTTCGCTTGGTGGGGCCGAGGGAGTCATTGTATTGCATTGCATTGGAGATTATCCTCAGGTTTGGGATGATGTATGCACTGCTGCCACAGTCACCGATGAACAAGCGGAACGAGGGTGAGAAGCAAAGCAATTGTGCGCGTGCCAAAAATACAGTTCACGATGGAGAGGATCTTTCGAATATCGAGAGTTTTCTGAGTGAAGTAGATTCTAGAGAGGCAATGCTGACTATGAAGAAAAGGTTTGACCCGCGCAATATTTCACTTGACTACCAAAACATACTGCAGAAACACAAACACCAGAAAGAGAAAGATATAGATTCTACTTCGCGCCCGATAAACAGGCCGTCACATATACTCCCAGACGAGGGTATACTTCAACAGAAAGTCCTAGAACCAGAAAAAATCCAGTCTTTTGAGACGATCATGGCGGAGCTCAATAGTGACATTGAGAGGATACGGAAAACTGAGAGTCAAGGCAAAAAGGCCACTGACAAGGTCGAGAGTCAAGCGAAGAAGGAGACCCAAATAGTGAACAAGGATGTACAAAAGGGAGAAAACAAACTCCATCAAAATACTATAAACATGGAGGGTAATGCCAATGAAGACCAAAAGGGAGAGAGCCAAACAAGGAAGGAAGTTCCAATAAATGTGGATAACCCGACAGAAACACTAAGCAAAGAGGACAGAAGAGATCTCACGGAAACACAAAAACACAACCCTAAGGCTGGAATTGGCGCGACAGCACAGACTCAGCCCGAACGTTCGACTAATAAATCTTTACTGGGAAGGCCTGAAATGGCAAAGACTTCAGAAAAAACCCAGAATGGATCGGAGCTCGCAGAAGAGAAAAACACGAATAAGAACAAGATTTCCCAAGAAAGAAAGACAAAGAAGAATAAGGCTTCCAGTGAGAAGAGGGCCAAATTAACAAGAATGAAAGAGGAAATGTTGGCAAATGCTGACAGAAAAGAAAAAGAAGGGAAGAACTTCTCTGAAGAGATTTCAGAGTCTTCAAAAAGCCAAGAGCCAGAAAAGAGCCAACAAAATTCAGGGCAACCTGAAGATGAACCCGGATATTCATCCGGCTCACCATGCTCAGATGCTGACAATAAAGATACGTTTTACTTAGTCAATGACGCAGATTACACGAAGTACGTGTATGATGAAATGGATGAAGACGACGATTTCTTGGCCTTGGCCGACAAGTTGGCCGATTTGTTCCCTACGTACAGTCGAACAGATCTTAAAACGCGGTTGAAAGTTAGCGACAATCTTGAACAACTTATCGAAAATCTCTTTCTTGAACAGGAACTGAATGATATTCTTGAGCAACTATCAATGGAGGCGAAAGAGATGGCGATCGAAGAGCATAGCCGTAACCATTCGGCTGGGGCAATCCAATTAAAAGAAATTTTCCAAGACCATGACATTGATTTGTTGGAACGTGTTCTTGAAGAACACCACGGAGACATCGAGCTTGTGACCAATAACTTGCTCAATGGTCGCGTTTCTGCTTTCTACGAACGCCCGCGTCACACAGCAACCACGACTGTTCCCGATGAGACAATGTGGGGCAACCAGCACCAGGTCTGCAAGAAGCTCGCAGAGATGTTAGATCTTGAAATGGCACAAGCGGTGGAGTATATGAAAACTTCACAGGGCAAACTTTTGCAGGCGGTAGTTGCAGTTGTTCAAGATGCTAAGGAAGATGCTCCTACTGATGTGCCGGTTATGCCAATAACCAGAGGTGGCCGCGTTCAGCGGGGGGCACCTCGTGCCCGTAAGCCGAAGGATAAGTACAGCGAGCAGAAGAAAGAGCTCCAGACTTTGGTCCAGAGTAATCCTGTCTTGAAGACATTGAACAAGCGTTTCTGCGAAATGGTCATAGTACATTTTAATGGTGATGTCATCAAAGCTATTGATGTTTGCCGTTTCCTTGTGGAAAATGGCGGCGCCTCATTGACGCATGGTGCCAAGAAACCTTCAAAGCCAATCGCAGCTTCGTATGCTTCTGCAGCCCACTCTGCCCCTTTACATGTCCCTACCAAGGAGCTTTCTTTGAGTGCGCAATTCGCAAAGTTCCGCACGAAGATGGACTCAAGCATGGGCCCATCCACCAGTCTTGAGAAGCAGATTCTTGAGTCTTACAATAGAACGGGCCAATTGGACTTGCACCATCTCAAGTTGGCTCCTGCTGTGCAGGTCACAAGGCGTGCTTTGGCAGAGTGGTGGGGCCGCGAGCGCGAGAAGCGCGAGTATGAGGGACGGTTGTCCATGTACGGGTCACGTGCATTGTTCGTAGAGCCGTTGCATGTGATCACAGGGCGCGGAATCCACAGTGTGGGTGGTGTTCCTGTGATTCGGCAAGCTGTTTTGAGGCACTTAAAGACGGGGGGTTATGTTTACGACGAAAGGGCAGGAAGCTTTGTTGTTTTGGGAAAGAGGTAGCCTTATAGTTCCCAAATGGGCACGAGCCTACTATCGAAGTACAGAGGACTGTAATTTGAAAAGATTTATTGAAGAAGCTTGATTGAAAGCGGGGACGTTTGCTTCAGGGGATAGTGTGGAATGTGATGAAGGATGCATGGAAGCATTACGTCATATATAGGGATAGTATGCGATCTTATACATGTCCGCATGGTAGAGCATGTACATTTATACAATAAGGATATTACGGCGTGACATCATGAAGGTACAACCGGTTTCGATAATTGCCATTTTGGCATGCACGATCATATGACTTTAATTGGTAGTTCTCTTGTTAGATTACATGTATTGGTTGTCCAGTTAGATTAAATGAGTATTATTGGCAGCTTTACATGACTTTTATTGCATTGAAGCCTCTACACATGGTGCTTTTCCGTTACATTATAATTGGCTGTTTCATAAAGTTCATACTCGAGGAGTTCTGGTTACATTGTTGGACCAGATTTCACTGAAATTTTAAAGCCGAGAGAAGCTTTTGTGTAAAAATAAGACCATAGTCGAGACCTTACTTGCCACACTTGGAAATTAGGCTTTAGCAACTATAATACGATCTATAGTTCAATTTAGGAAGAAAACATATCTCTGTTATGATGCGGAGTATTTCTTTGTAGAAAACCGTCTGGGTCCGTTTGTGGTGTCCTGACGACAGAATGCATCATGACCCCTATCCTTACTAGGAAAAGAAAAGTTTAATCAAAGAGATAGGCATTGGGATTCATGTTGATATTCTGAGACACTAATTACAGTAATAAATCCGCACCCCGTTTTACCCGTCGTCGACCGAAAGTGCATACACAACTAACTGGAAGAACGTAGCATTGTCATCACAACAGCATTATTTGTAGTCGAAAAATATGAACCGTAACCGAACAGTATGATCCTCTAACCGACAGTTCAGGACTCAAAGCTGTAAATTCCCCGGCAGGGTAAACAAAAGTAACAAGTAAAAGAGGATCTTGCACCAAACGATCCACGATATTTATGCATGATTTACGCCTGTATACGCAAAACGGCATTCACGAATTTTCTTCGAACGGCATCCTCGCCACAATACTTTGATCAACCAGAGTATGTGCAACCATGGTGACGTCGAACTGTAAATCTCACACAAATGCAATACAAGGTATTTTGTGTTACCAAGCCAGGCAAATTAGGGCCGCAGGGAAAAGCCAAAGCGAGATAGACATGGCAATATGTCCACCAGGGCAGCATTCTGCACCAACAGAGAGAGGGGGAACGCAGGGATGACACAGGCAAGGGGCAAACGTAGAAATGAGGCTTGACTTATATGCAGTATCTCATACTAACTTCAGACAGAATACAGTACGTCGTATATTCTGGGCTCGCGCTGAGCCGAGGCAGGGGAGTTGTTGCCAACTGGTTTTAGGACCTGCGTCTGCGTTGAAGCGTTTTGAGGTTTAGCGTCTACCAGCACCTTTGTGGTCAACAAACGTTTCACGTCCAGCCATTTTCAGGTTTTGTCTCATTCCGTCTTCTATTTTGCATTAGCTGTTTTCTGTTTGCCAATTACTCCTATTGTTCTTGTCCTACCTCGGCACATTTTTCCTCGCCATTCTACCCTTTACAGAACGGGCCCCTTAGTGTTGCAACCCTGTGGCAGACACAAGGTCTGGTTAGTCTACTTTGCCGGCATGCTTTGGACATACGAGATACGATTGATAATTAGTACACGCGCAGAGAAGACCAGACGCGTCCGCGTCGTAGTGTTACGTAGAATACAGCAGGTTGTAACATACAGGTTGTAATATTGTGGATTCATAGATCGTGCCTCGTAATTATGTAAACCCAACCTAAAACTATAATTGAGGTCGATCGCTAATTACGTATCCAATAGTGTAGCATTCCCTACTCATTCACCATACGTCAGCATCGAACATCTCTCACCACTAATTGTTATCCCTCTTCAGGATCGCTTATTGTCCTAACTACTCTTCGGTCACCATTCTCATCACTTGCCATCACTATTCATACTTCGTTTAATATAACTCGCCTCAACTCATTTGAACTACACCCACTCTACACACTTAACAGACTACAACTCCACATCTGAACTATACCTTATCACCCTCGAATGTCGTGTCCAAAAATGGAAGTCAACTTTTGTCAAACTTGTTTTCAATTTTTTTCTCCATTAGATTGCTTGTGAGCACCATGACCGATAACAACACGGCGCTGCCAACGCTGGCACGCGTGGATACGCTAGATAAATTGGGGCTGCCCATTCACGAGAAGATTGCACAATTCACGGATCGCATCATAAGTGGGACGCGTAGTGTCCACTCGGTCGCGACGAGCGACAATGAAGAACATGTCGACAAACACGTCCCCAAGGTGGAAAACTCGCTTCCACGCATGCCAGGAACTTTCAATGTGACAGGATTGCACACAGATGCCACTGATTACGCGCAGTTGACCCAGCTGTTGCACGAGAAGAACAACACGCTGGACTCGTTTATTTCTCATAAAAGGGAGGTCGAAGAACACGTGAATACGAACAACAACAAAGAGAACAAAGAATCACAGAATGAAGACAGACAAGAGCCCCTTCCTACTGACATCAGGTTGGATGGCCCGGTGAATTTGTCGAACAAGGTAAAAGAGTCGGCATTGAGTGAGTTGGAGAAGCCCATCTCGGAGTCTGATACTTCGACCAAGCCGACTGCCAACTCGAATTCGGAAACAGTGTCTACTTCTGAGACAGATGAATTGACCTCTGCTTCTCGTGACTTGGGAATGCACTCAAACGAGTTCAATGAGCCCAAACTGCACCCATTAGCCGAAATAGTGGCGAGTCAGGTGACTGGCACTTCCCACAAACCTTTGGAGCTGTCTTCTCTGTTACTGGACGCTTCACACATGGAAAGCGTCACAAACAAAACGTCGTCAAATACACTCCGGGGCCCCTATGTGCTCGCGCTGCCTGATCCGAACGACCACTCGTTCGACGCCGACCTCAAGAGCTTCAAGTCGATGCTTGATCCCGGCAAGCCACGAGGAATCCATATTGACGTGCTTAACGGGCTGCTGCAGTCGCTCGTGCACAGCACGTACTCGAGGCTGAGTGGATTTACGGACGAGGAGAACGATGTGCTAAGAAAGGATGCCCTTCAACATATTCCCACGACACACGATGAGAACATAGATGATAGGGATGAAGATGTGAGGAAGGTAAGGTTAGGGAGTGGCGAAGAAATTCTCGATAAAAGTCTTGACAAAAGCCTTCATCTTGATAAAAGTCGTGATAGAAATCCCGACGAGGATGTCCTTGGTGGGGATGCCCCCAGGGATTCCAAGGGTGAAGATTTCAAGGACCAAAGTTTCCATAACGACCTGATTATTGCAAACCAGAACGACCTGATGATTGAAAATCTGATGATCGATAATCTGATGATCGAAAATCTGATAGTCGAGAGTCAAGAGCTGATGATTGAGGGTCACAAGGTCCAAAGTTACGATCTGATGATTGAAGGTCACAAGATGCAAAGTCACGACCTGATGACTGATAGTCACAAGATTCATAGCCACTCTCCCAGGATTCAACATCAACCAAAAACCCACTCCAACCTCTCGCTAGACAAGTCGAACTTGTCGACCTCTGCGAACACCTCAAGCAATTCTGTTTTGAACTCTGCTTCAAACTCTGCTTCAAACGCCTCTGCTTCCAACTCCAAACACGCCGGCCTTTTCAGCTCACGCAATACATCCAACAACTCAGTTGTGCGCAGTCCACCACAGGCCCCTGGTGTACCGAACTTGACCACCCCGGTTCTCCAACAAGCACCCAAGTTCTCGTCGTCGAATCTGCTGACACTGACGGTCAACCTGACTCCTCGCAGTGCCGAGCAAAAGAAGCGCAAGAGTGGAAGCAGGGTTAAAGGTGTGCTTTCGCTGATGTTTGGCAAGTCAAAGCAGGGACTGCCCGGAGCATCGTTGCTGCTGCCTGAGATCAACATGAAGATCAGTACGCCCTTCAATGCCAAACACGTAGCACACGTGGGTATTGATGACGACGGCTCGTACACAGGTCTCCCTATTGAGTGGGAGCGTTTGCTTTCAGCTAGTGGTATTTCTAAGATCGAGCAGCAGCAACACCCACAGGCTGTGATGGACATTGTGGCCTTCTATCAGGATGCGGAGAACAATCCCGACGAGTTGGCATTGAAGAAGTTCCAGCAGTCGCAGCGCGAGACAAGTGCTACTGGATCGTCAAACTCAAACGGTTCGAGTGGATCGGTTGAAACTCCTCCAGCGACTCCGAAGATCGCCCAAACCCTGCCCCTGCGTGATCCCATTGGTTTGAGCACTCCGATACAAGAGACGAGAACCGCAACCCCACACACGCCTAATACAAACTATGAAAATCTGTTTATTCCTTCGAGGCCTGCGCCAAAACCCCCAGCATCAATGCCCCCGCAACATCCGCCACCTCCGCCACCTCCGCCACCTCAGTCTGCTGACCAGCGTGAGCTGTCGCAGACTATTTTGAATCCTTCGCCGGTGCCGCGTCTGGTTTACAACACTCCAGTAACACCAGAGAAGATTTCGCCAACTAAGCAGAGGGGGTTCATGGCACGTTCTTTCTCGTCCAAGCTGATCAAGTCATTGCGTTCGTCTTCGCGTAAGGAGAAGATTGGAGCTCCTTTGCCTCCAAGCACTCCTACCGCCATGATTCCTAAGTCGAAGTCCCACAGCAGTTCGCTTGTGGCAGTTTCTCGTGTTGATCCTGTTGCAGGTGGGCAGACTGCCCCAGTGGCACCTACTGCAAAGTTTGAAGACGCGAAGCAGCGTGATCTTAGCGCGCAAAGACCACCACCTCCTGTGCCTTCGGCAAAGCGCGAGGCACCACCTCGCCCTCCGCCACCTGTGCCTGTATCATTACCGCAGCAGGCGTTGGCTGAAGTAACAGGCACGCAGGAACAGTTTGAGAAGCGCTCTCAGCCAGAGCTGCCACTGCAGAAGAAGAAATCACAGCCGGTGCGCGATGCCAAGCAGGCTGCTATTCTTGCGCAGAAAAAGCGTGAGGACAAAAGACGCAAGCATCAGCAGATCATTGCCAAATTGCAGTCGATATGTTCTGAGGGGGATCCTACATCCATGTACTGCGAGCTCACTAAGATCGGACAAGGTGCTTCGGGAGGTGTTTACATTGCGCACGAAGTCGACAACATGCTGAGCACTGTGGCCATCAAACAGATGAACTTGGAGCAACAACCCAAGAAGGAATTGATTATCAATGAGATTTTGGTGATGAAGGGCAGCAGACACCCCAACATTGTCAACTTCATTGACTCGTATCTCGTTAAAGGCGATTTATGGGTCGTCATGGAGTACATGGAGGGAGGCTCGTTGACGGAGATTGTCACGCATAGTGTGATGACCGAGGGTCAAATTGGTGCTGTTTGTCGTGAGACACTTAAGGGTCTTAAGTTCTTGCACCTGAAGGGTGTTATTCACCGTGATATCAAATCTGACAACATTTTGCTTAATATCGACGGTAACATCAAGATGACTGACTTTGGGTTCTGCGCGCAGATCAACGAGATTAACTTGAAGCGTACTACAATGGTGGGCACGCCATACTGGATGGCCCCTGAAGTTGTTTCGCGCAAGGAGTACGGTCCCAAGGTGGATATATGGTCGCTTGGTATCATGGTGATTGAAATGATTGAAGGTGAACCTCCGTACTTGAACGAGACGCCGTTGCGTGCGCTCTACTTGATTGCAACGAACGGAACTCCAAAATTGAAGGAGCCTGATGCCCTTAGTTACGACGTGCGCAAGTTCCTTGCTTGGTGTTTGCAAGTAGACTTTAATGCGCGTGCAAATGCGGATGAGTTGCTCAGCTCAAAGTTTGTTCAGGAGGCTGATGATGTGTCGTCGTTGCTGCCATTGGTAAAGATTGCGCGGATGAAGAAAGAGGATAGTGATAACTGAGTCACCATAGCGACGACCGGTAACTGTGCTTAGGAACTTGTCATCACTGGGCTAATGTCATGAGGACGGAACGATAAGCTGATTTGTAAAAAGGGCATCTGAGTTTACAAAGAGACTAGTGGAGGAGAAGGTTTGCGAGGAGGGTTCACAAGTGGGGATCCGATATGAGCAGTTCGAATAGCCAACTTCCTCAGTATGTTAGCATCACAATTTGTATTATATGGAGCATCAGAACATGTAGACTAAGTGAATATGATAGATTTGCGTGAAAGATGGTAATGGGATCATGTTTTCCATTCAACAAATAGCATCCATAGCTGGATTTAATGGGTTTTCATCATGTGTGTATGTTGAGGAAAGCTATTGTTTTTGGCATATTCCTTAATGGTGGTTAGGCTTCTCGTCTGTTCCAATTTACTAGGCACTTTTTAATCTACCTCCTAGCTTTCCTTCACTGACATCACAGTTCTCGCTAGACTTGCTTAGACTTGCTTCTTCTGTAACTCTAGTTTATGGTGAAGTTGGAAATAATTTAGGCTTAGAGACAATCTATGATCAAGTAACAATATCACCAGGAAAACATTCATCTTATCCCAAAAAGAAAAGAACGCCCTATTGAGAATAGAATCGATCATTGCAAATGAAAAATTACGTATAATGCCCCAAGAAATCTCTGTACTCTTTGTAATTTAAACTATTGTTCCAAGGTCTGTATTTCGCTAATACCAAATTATAAAATTATCGTCTAAATTGTGTAGCTGGTTTCCACCCAAGCAACCGTTCAAGCTCTCAAAATGTGTTCGAGCTCATCGAATTTGCTCAACCGAAATTAGACAAACCAGGGTTTCTAAATTATGACATCTATAAGGGCATATCATTTTTGAAGAATCTTTCCATTAAGCGAGTTGTATCTTGACTCTGAAACACCTCACTCGCTTGTTTACTTAAACCACAGTTATACTCAATTCACCTCCATTTCAACACTGTTGCACTGTTCAATAATTGATTACTCGGTTTTACACACTTTGCTGACACGTATCTGTTGCACTTTTCATTTGGTCTATTAAATTCTAATGATTGCTTATTCTTTCTCTCGATTTCTTCCGACAAAGTCGAAATCTCCTCACAAAGTATCGTTCAAAAACTCTGCTATGCGCTTCAATCCAAAGTACTTTTCTGGAACTTTATCGTGGCTGGCCTTGCCATTTTGGATCAACCGCAAAAGATCGTTTTCAAAGTGCATGCAGGCATCGTGGATTCCCCAGGGTTCCACGAAGGTCCGCACGTGAGCACTCAATGAAGAGCGCGGAATAATGTGCTGGTGTTTCTCTGGGTCAAAGACATTGTCGGAATTGCCATACTTGACTGTAGAGTACAAAGGAACACCCAAGGCATACTCGGCCCATGACAATATGTCATCGCGGAAGACTTCATCCTCGCCAACAATCAAAAGCACATCGGATGTGGGCTTCTTGAAAGTATCAATGTCAACCCAATCCTCTCTCTGTGGGTCCTTCAAAGTATGTGGTGAAAGAATACGTTCGGTGTGAGTAAGCTCAACGACAGCGGGAACCAAAGCCTCTATCTTGTCATTATCGCGCGCAAAGACGTATTCAACCGCGTCCCTCCTCCTGTTATCGTAGTACAGGTGTCCAGGCTGGTACTGCTCTTTGTCGGGCTGTAATTTGACCCAGGGGCTGATCAAAATAACTTTTGATGGGTATATGAGCTTTTTTGCAGCCGTTCTGTTCCGTAGAGAAATTCTCAGTAAAAATGTAATGGCCATGTTCCCGCCGGCAGAGTCCCCCATTAATATTATATTGGTGAATCCCTCGTTTACTAACCTCTCGTATGTTTCCCCTAGTTGGTTAGTCTGATATGGAAGCGGGTAGCCATCTCCGGCCAATTTATAGTCGAGGTGAAGAATCGAGACCTTTTTGCGTTTTTGCGGCTCAATAATGTGGTACAAAGCCAAGATCGACTGCATTTGGAATGCCGAAACTTCGATGTAAAAGCCTCCTCCATGCAAGAAGATAATAATGGGGTCGGTTTTTGCTGCAGCCGGCTGCTTGACCACCCAAAGGGAGTTCTGGTCGTACTTCTGTCCGTAACCTGGAAGCATCTTAGTGGTTTTGGAAAACCGGAGCGGCATTACTTTTTGCATCAAGTTACGAGCGGAAATCAAGTTGATAAGTTTTACGTCCTGGATGCTGGATAGAATGGCCGTTCTGAAAAGTGTAAGTTTAATAGCCTGTTTGAGATCATTGCGGAATTTGCGATATGGTGAACCGTATGTGTAGTGGAAAATTATTTGAAGAAGGCAGCGGATAGGGAGCCCAATGAGCAGCGACACTGTAGTGAAAATTGTCATTAGTGCTTTACCCTAGGATTTGGTCTCCTTTTGTATTGCCCTGGATTTACATGTGAATTTATCTTGCACAGAAGTCAGGAAAGATATACGTAGGTAGTAATGATGAACTCGGTTTTAAAGTGATAAAGGTGAATAAACGAGAGAAGGAGCGGTAACCTAGTGATTAGTTGAGTAGCTTGCCCTTGCTCAGCTCAAGGTCTGAGCTCTGGACCAGGTAGCCTAATATAACGCCAAACCTTGGTGGTTCTGTGTAAAAATGACTAGATCTGAAATATTTAGCGCGAGGAGAGGACTTGGTAAGAAAACAATAAACCCCTAGATTAATGGTGAACTAAGCAACCTAAAGAAGAGAGATTTTAGCGTATAGTGAGAAAATCATGAACCATTTCTCCGGTAGAATCATCTATGTGATGAGCTGTGAAGAGCATTGAGTGGCTGGTGCAAGTTCTTGAAATTTGTGGGAAATATTTTTTGCTGTCAAATGCATTAAATATGTACAGTATCTAACTGCTCCTGTCAAAGTATATTTTGATTTTGCATGTACTATAACTGTGTATTCCTTCACTCATTAGGGGCGAAGATCCTGAAGCATGATTGTAAGATGTTCGAGCTGCCTCCTACTCATAATATCATTATCTGATAATGCCCCTCCTAAAACTTTACCGCCTGTTGATCTGAATTTGTTTTGATCACTTACATTTTGCCGCTTTGCACTCCGCCCTGAGGGAGATGTACTCACGGTTGAAACACCAGACAATTTTTATGTAGCCGTTTCAACGTTCACAAAGCAAAAATCAATTAGACAAAAAAATATTTCAAATTTCTCTTCCAGAGTCAATTATCTGCGCAACACATTTAGTTTTCAATCTAAAAGGTTGGTAAGGGCAAAACGCTCAAATACACTTGTTCAAAGGATATCTGCAAGTCGATGGTGCTAAAACTTATTGACTCGTAGAACACCTAAGCATCTTAATAGCAAGTTTGTCTACAAAATAATTAGCTCCTATCACGTTTTTATCTTTGCCGGATTTATCTCGTGAAAAATAACGGAATTCTCATAAAATAATACTAACCCAGTTGAATGTTTGGATCCTCTAATCGATAGGCCAATGGCCTAAGTGGAATTTGTACTGTAACACTATTAGTATGATTGAGCGATAATAAAAACCTCTCTCTCATTCCGAGTATGGGGTTGTTCTCTCGGTTAGCTCAAATATGAAGGTTCGGGGCCCTCAAGGTATTGGAGCTAATATTGATCATGTGATATGAGACATGCCCGAGCTAATATCACGACTTCTCGTCAATCTCGGAATCATAACCTGAAAGGCCAGGATAAGAAAGGGTACAATCGCAGAAGTAATCCAACAATGCAAGCCGCATCATTGGTCGAATGCCGTACCGGCATCCTGTATTTGTGGCGTTCAGACTCTCATATCGGCTTATCTCATCATTTAACCTAGAGAAACTGTCGAGCCGCTCGTACACATGACTTCTCCTAAAATAAGCCTCTAGTAACAATTTTGCCTCTGATGTACCAGATTCATAATTGAACTCCTGTTGGAATTGACATTTCATGTTTTCTCCGGAAACGGAGTTTCACGGTATCAGTCGCTATTATTGCACGGCTCCTATTATTAGCTACAATTCAGGGAATCCCACGTTGTCTTTTGTGGTCTCTTTCTTTGTGAGTAATAACTGGTTTCGTGGGTGTATCAAATAGTCGTCACGTGTCACATCACGTGTTATCCTGGTGTTGCGATGGTGTTACAAATATCGGTTCCTGCCGTATACTCAAACAAAAAAATACATGGCAGGACTTTTGGATAGATTGCTGTGTAAAGGTTGCTGTCGAAAACATGTCACTTTTAATAGTGGCTTCGCACAGAAGCCTGACAGAAGCTTAACAGAAGTTTAACTTAAAGTTGAGTCAGGTCTTGGCTGAGACCCGTTGTCTATCAACCGCACCTTTCCCAAAAATCACTTTCTCAGAATCCACTCAATGCTTTATGCCTGACGCGATCTTTTCACATATCACATACCACCCACTGGATCTTCACAGAAGCTTTACGCGACCGTGTTAACATTTCTCCTCTAGTACCCCACCGCCACCCAGAACACCCCCATTTTCTTCTTTTACTCACATCTGCCTTTTCTCTCTAATTAAACCAGATAATTAGAGTTCATGGAATGAACAGTAAGCCCCCTGCAACCCAAGTTTAACCTGTCGCTTTGATCACAGCAGCATAGCCTACTCCCCTATAATTTAATTTCGGTCCACAGCAAAATTGAATTCTAGAACAATCGATGAACAATTGCCGTTTTCGTCCAGGGGCTTGGCAGGCCTGTACAACTCCATCTTAGTTTGAGCCGATCTGGAAACTCTCAGTGCCGGGTTGTCACGAGGTTGGTACGATTATTGTACCACCCTCGTGCGGATTAAGACTGTAGTAAAGACAATACCCCACGAACTACCCCAGGAATGTTGGAATGTTTATTGTGACGGCGACTGACATCTCTTACACTCCATCCTAAACTTTGCAATAACAAATCTTTGGACAATCGAAACGGAAAACAACCCTAATACGGCTGCACGCTCGCTCGGAGATCATTTCCAACAATTCATAGCCCTGGCTCGGAGTGTCTACGACAAGTTAGC
The DNA here is from genome assembly GCA_003707425.3 of Kodamaea restingae. Taxonomy (NCBI): domain Eukaryota; kingdom Fungi; phylum Ascomycota; class Pichiomycetes; order Serinales; family Debaryomycetaceae; genus Kodamaea; species Kodamaea restingae. The sequence goes on from PPJA03000012.1 coordinate 419,702, forward strand.
AATAGTCTCGCTTTTTTACGGGCTCGTAACTCCGTGATTCATCACCGAGGGAATTTTGAGGGGGCTCGGACGCGCAATTGCTGACAGATTACTGTATGCATCCACAGGGTGTGCCATTACTACGCGTAGATTAGCGTACCGGTTACCGCGTTCTCACTTCGTGTCTCAATTGCCGACACTACGCTGCTTGTGGCGATAGCAACTCGTAAAAAATTGTGATGTCATAGCAAAAAAAGGGTTGTAAAGTTGGGGTCCCTAAATAACAGTATATATAACCCTCGATCCGCGTTCAAATTTCTGAAACACAATCTTAAACCACAATCTTTAAACATGAGTGAAGAAAAGTCCCCACAGTTCCAGTCATATCTCAACAACGATGGCATTGATGAATTGCAGCCAATGGCTCGCAAGCACCGTGTGCTGTCTCTCTCGCTCTCTGACTTGAACCAGTGGCAAAACGGTCTTACCAAGTTGTCGTCGCTGACTTCGCTCAACAAGAACACATCGCTGTCTAACTTGAAGAAAGTCGACTCGTTAGCCAAGTTATCGCGCAATTCTTCCATTATTCGCCGTAAGAAGAAGCTGGTGATTGACCACCCTAGAGTGGCTTCCTACGCCTTCTGTTTCGATATCGATGGAGTCATTCTTCGTGGTCCAAACACCATCCCTGAGGCCAAAGAGGCCATTCGTCTTCTTAATGGTGAGAACAAGTACAACATCACTGTGCCTTCTATTTATGTCACAAACGGAGGAGGAAAGCCAGAGGCCCAGAGGGCTACAGACTTGAGCGAACGCTTGGGTGCGAACATCACTCCAGAGCAAATCATCCAGGGACACACACCAATGAAGGACCTTGTTGGTGAGTATGAGAACGTGCTCGTTGTTGGTGGTGTAGGTAACGTGTGCCGCCACGTTGCTGAGTCTTACGGCTTCAAGAACGTGTACACACCATTGGACATTTTGAAGTGGAACCCAGCCGTGACCCCATACCACGACCTTACTGAGGAGGAGCAGGTTGCTGCGCGCGATGCAGACTTCTCAAAGATTGCAATTGATGCAATCTTGGTCTTTGCAGACTCTAGAAACTGGGCTGCAGACCAGCAGATTATCTTAGAGTTGCTTTTGTCCAAGAACGGTGTGATGGGAACTGAGTCCAAGGTCTACAATGAAGGACCGCAGATCTACTTTGCCCACTCTGACTTCATTTGGGCCACCAACTACAAGTTGTCACGTTACGGTATGGGTGCTCTTCAGGTCTCCATTGCTGCATTGTACAGAGAACACACCGGCCACGAGTTGAAGGTCAACAGATTTGGAAAGCCACAAAAGGGAACCTTCAAGTTCGCCAATAAGGTTCTCGCCAACTGGAGACAGGGTGTTTTGGACGAGCACTTGAAGAAGTTGTCCATCGATGATCCAAACGCAAACGATGCAGACATTTTGATCAACGAAGACGGCGAGGAGATTATAAATCAGGCCAAGTTGGAAAACTACGAGTGGTCCGACTCCGAGGACGAGGAGGACGTCAAGCACCTCGACGTGGGCAAGAAGTTGGAAAAGATCACCTTGCAATTGCCACCATGCTCTACGGTCTACTTTGTGGGTGATACCCCGGAATCCGACATCCGTTTTGCCAACTCGCATGACGAAACCTGGCACTCGATTTTGGTCAAGACTGGTGTCTACCAGGCTGGTACCGAGCCAAAGTACAAGCCAAAGCACCTTTGTGAGAATGTTTTGGAGGCTGTCAAGTACGCCATTGAGCGTGAGCACGAGATGGAGTTGGCTGAGTGGAACGAGACTGCTACTGATGACGTCGCTTCAACCTCAAGACTCAACTTCAACGACTTGGTGATGACGCCATCAGAGAAGGCCAAGCCTCAGGAAAAGACCCCTCCAAACATCACCGAGGAGCCAGAAAGCATTGAGGTGCCGGAATTGTTGGCACAGCAGATCGACAGGGTGAAGAACGTGTCTGTTAGCTGAAATTAGGCATCATACGATAGTATGCGGGAATGAAGTGTCATAAAGTATTTAATTCAAAATTCAAGTGAACAAAAGCGAGACCTGGATAGCTGTGTATATTAAGCAACGTAAGCGAGATGAATAGTGTAAGTAGATGATCGGAATAGAAAGGTTGGATGAATGGAAATATACAGAACTCGGTAATTAGATGAACGATACCAATGATTACTAAAAGTAAACCTGCTCGGGAGCTAAATCCAAGTGAATTTCATTTTTTACGGTCCTATGGAGTTTATAATACAACTAGTAGTAATAGAAGCATCATCCTATTTAGATATCAATCATATATATCTTACCAATCTCGAAGGTTTCGTATTATGTACTTTGGTTACAGGAAGGAGTATATTTAAATAACCTAGTTATTGCAGACTTTCGAGGATTGAGATGCTTGTGTCATTAGCTGATTCCACTAATGGGGTATATGACACTGTTTGGGAATGTTTATATATATATTGAAGAAGGAGTATCCCCACAAACAGGTATGAGGATTCGGTAAGATCTGAAATGATTAGCTCAACAAAAAAGTAGACCATGTTTTCGATGTTCCTGAAAGTACACAGCATCAAGGCCAATCTAGGCAGCTAGATACAAAAGCCTTACTGGTTCTTAGCTTAAAATCGCTATTTTGTGTAAATTCATCTAGACTAAGATACACTGGTTCACTTGGGACTGCGAATTGTTTTGTCATTTTGCAGTCGATTACTTTTCACATCACTCACTTGTCGCCTCTTTTAACTCACTGGTGGCTTGATATACCAATGTCCAAACAGTAAATCTTCTTAATCCTCACAATATTCCTTTGATAGTCACTCATCAGTTGTGTATCTCGCCTAATCCACCCTCATCATTACAGGGAGCTCATTCGGCTGCTTGATTTTCTCCAGGACCTTCTGCATTTTGTGGCACTTCTGCATTCCCTGGAAATCCTGTATTCCAAGCACCTACATGTGGGGTGCTCCTGATTCTTGAACCAATTATCCAGTACCACGGTGGTAAAAGGAAAATCAACAATGCCTCCTTCACCCAGTCCGTCGGAACAGAAAAGCCTGCATTTTCCAACATCTTCAGTCTCTGGTCTACGTCACTATGCAACGTCTGTGGCAAGAAGTATCGCACAGCCCACCACGCGTGTGGAATGGCAAACCCCAACACATGGGACCATAACCAAGACGTTCTGATCAAAGTCGTGAAATACGTCAATAGAGAAAACTCCTTAATAATACGGTAGTGATCCAAAGACTCGAACACGACGAAATTGAACAACGCCTGGGCAAGCGGGTAGTACGCAGCGCCCACAGTGAGGATCCAGAGCTGTAATTGGACCTGGTGCGTATTTCGACACCAGATATATACTAAGGTAGTCATGAGGATCGATCCGAGGTTGAATGAAAGCCCAAACGTTCTTGCCCATGATAGTAACGCCAAAAGTGATGTACACACTTGCGCTATGAAGTAAGTATAGTCGTAGAATCCGTTCTCTCTCATCTTTTTGGTCAAACGACTAATTTGAAGTGGCGACATTCCAGTCGAAAGCAAGTGGGGAATTCCAAGAAGGTGCTTGCTGTAGCTAGTCTCCAACCACAGCACTGCACTGATATTGAGCACGAAGAATATGATGTCCCATATTCCTGTACGGGGAAGAAAGCAAAAACATGTCACTAGACGCCAGGGCTGAGACGATATTCTGCTGGCCACGAAGTCGAGATCGGATCGACTGGCGGCTCCCTGCGCTATGAGTAGAGTGCAAAAGATTGTCCCTCCTGTCCAAAACCGAGTGAGTGGTGGGATAGACATGATTTGTCTTCTGATCGCTTCCATGATTTTGTGTTGTGTAAGTTGTTGGTTTAGTTGTTGGTTGAGTTGGTGGTCGTCTGAATAAAGGCCAGATTTTATAAAGGTGTACCCAAGTACTTTTATCAGTTATCAATGCAGGCTAATCAATTTGGATTTGAAGTGGGTGGATGAATTAAGGGCTGTTTAATTGGCAGCAAGTCTGTTTCTCTGCGGTAATGAGTAGTAATATGATTGCGAATGTGGTTATGGCCAATTTGACTAACAAAAGATTTAATCTAAGTATATCCAGAAATATTTTGATTAATTTGTCAGTGCTGCACTCACGTTGTGTACAGCAAACGGTTTCTATGAGGTAGTTGACGTGGTAAACTTTCGAGTGGTTGAATCAAGTATCGTTTTCTCTAGTTGTCAACCTAACCTGTAGGTATCTTCACTTCAACGAGTTGGCCTTTGATGTTAAAGGGTCTGCGGTTTATTTCGGCCTTTCTGTGTCGTTGGTAGCTCCTCCACTTTATACACGACCAACTTCTATCTCCCCAGCTTCTATCTCACATACAGGTTAAAGCTACTGAACTCTTGGATTACGTAATATAATGTAATGGGGTAGCTTTTTAATATTAGAGAGTGATGGACGATTTCAGTAACTCAATGGATAGGTGTATGGGTTCTTTAGTAGATGAGGTGTTTAGACAAACATGAATTTATTTGCAATACCTCCATTCCATATTTAGCTCATTCCATATACTGCTCATTCCGTATACTGCTCGATTTGGGTCTATACCGTTGGAAAAAATCAACACTAGATGACTGGTTGTACATACCTGCAGTCATAGTTATAGTGTCTAGTGTGCATTTCTGGAAATCCCACCTCCTTAGCTTCGTGACTGATGTAACAAAGCTTTGATCTGATCACATGTTAATATACGTGACGCAGTGCACGTGGGACAGTCTTATATTGTATTTGGCACTTTAGTCGATTTAACTGCAACTAACTTGTTTATTCAAAAGGCTGTTCTCCAATATCGTATTTTGTCGATGTTTTAAACACATGGAGTTTTGGGGATGCACCCCCACATTGAGTGGTCCCTATTATATACACTAGTTCCGTTCGCCTATAACCTATTTATGCTTCAATTCCATCTAGGTCAACATTCAGAAATATTCCCGATCCAAGATCCTGATCTAAGATCCCCGTGCTCCCTCGCAATCCTGTCGACTTCTTCAAACTCGCCATCTTCACTCTCACCTTGCTCCGGCCTTCTTTAGTATACTGACTCCCAGACCCTCTATCAATTATCACACTTGGCCAAATCATTTCAACCCTCAAATCAAAGGCAACTGCCTCACATTCAGCTCAGCAAAGAGAGAGTCAAAAAACATGTCAATATCGCTATTCATGCTTCGACTTATGGAAGTCGCATTTGGGTGGTAATATTCCGTACCCAACTCGAAAAGCCGCGACTCCTTGGCAATGTCCTTCGGTATAAACGAATGCAGAAGCAGAATGTCCACGAGATCTTCTTTTAACCCTTTCTGTGCGCATCTGACTGCATCTGCGTAGCTTTGCGTTAGCAGCAAGTGGTCTTCGTATGTGTGAGCAGGAGCCTTGAGTCCTGGGGCGGTGGGGAAGTTAGTGCGCATACTAGTCTTTCGTGAATCTTTTCCTTGTGTCTTTTCTGCTTTCCCCGCCTTTCCATGGTCTTCACCCAGCTCTTTTACCTCCATTCTAGCGGCCCTCCGCGTCCTTCTGCGCGCAGGTATCACTTTTTGCGTTGTTTTTGCTCTTTTCACAAAACCTGGCGCTTCTCCCCTGACCCGGCCATACTTTGGACGGACTAACATCGCTGTGTGCTTCACGTCCTCTTCTTGACCATCAGCTTTCTTTAACCGCTTTGGAGGGATGTCCTTTTCAAAGTCGCGCCCACTTGCCACCATAGCCTGGTACTTGCGTATGTCCTGTTGCACGTCGTGCTTGCTTCGTTTGGTCTCTCTCTTCATAGGTCAGCCGTGGTGTAAAGTATATGCAAAAGTGATAAAAGGTGTTGTGAATAAGGTGTTGTGTGTTAAGTCTGGTGCTAGGGTGGTTGTCTAATGTGTGAATGAGAGTTGTATGTGTTAGTTTTCAACCTGATGAGGTCTGTGCGTGCAGGTTTTTCAATCCTTTGACGTTAGTGGTTATAAAAGTTCATTTTCTGAAGATCATCACTGATTAAATCAACTCCGTATGAACACTATGCCAATATTCAGAGCATGATGATATTTTCTTCTACACTCGTTGCATTCCGGGCTCAGTCCCCAACACTTTCGTCTTTGTTCATGTAAATATCGTTACCACATGTACTTAACTGGTTGACACTTGCAATCTCCTGACCTACAGCGAACTATGTCCCCAACACTACTGTATCACCCCAACACTACTTTATCACCCCAACACTACTGTATCACCCCAACACTACTGTATCACCCCAACACTACTGTATCACCCCAACACTTTCTTAAATCTCACATTCGTAATGCTCGCTGATCATGCCATATCACTACTTCATCTTCTCTTTTCCAATGAGAAAAAACCATGTTGTACCTCATCGGCTTGGGCTTATCCTACGAAACAGACATTACCGTGCGCGGTTTGGAAACCGTCAGAAAGTGCAAGCGTGTGTACCTCGAGGCATACACGTCCATCTTGATGGCCGCAGACAAAGAGTCTCTTGAAAAGTTCTACGGTCGCGAGATCATCTTGGCCGACAGAGAGCTCGTCGAGAGCGGCGCAGAACAAATCTTGGAAGGTGCCCAAAACGATGACATTGCGTTCTTGGTTGTTGGTGACCCATTCGGTGCCACAACCCACACCGATCTCATTATCAGAGCACGTGAAGAAGGCATTCCCGTGGAGGCTATCCACAACGCATCGGTGATGAATGCAGTTGGTGCTTGTGGCTTGCAGTTGTACCAATTTGGACAAACTGTGTCTTTGGTTTTCTTCACTGAGACCTGGAAGCCAGACTCGTTCTACGACAAGGTCATGGAGAACCGTAAGATCGGTTTGCACACCCTTTTGTTGCTCGACATCAAGGTCAAGGAGCAGAGCATTGAGAACATGGCCCGTGGACGTTTGATCTATGAGCCCCCTCGTTACATGGACATAGCGACTGCCTGTCAGCAGTTGTTGGAGATTGAGGAGATCAGAGGAGAGCAGGCGTATACTCCAGAGACGCCTTGTGTGGCTGTTTCACGCTTGGGATCGCCACAGCAGACTTTCAAGGCTGGTTCGTTGAAAGAGTTGGCAGAGTACGACTCGGGAGAGCCTTTGCACTCGTTGGTAATGTTGGGCAGACAGGTCCACGACTTGGAGTTGGAGTATTTGTATCAGTTTGTTGACAACAAGGAGGAATTCAAGGCAATGGTGGAGAGAGACCAGGAATTTTTCAAGCCTGCTCCATGGGTTCCACCACAGGAGGATGAGGATGAGGATTAGAAGTGATGTTTATTACTGAGCTTTGATTGCAGTGGTTGCTATGAAGTCGGCGAAGAGTGGGCTGTTCATATGTGTGATGAATACAGTTTAGTGTATCAGTGATTATCATAGTATAGTTTTATTCACGACGGCTGATAGTTATTGTATTGCCAGAATGGCGCGAACTACTTGTGGGCGCTAAATGGTTTCAAGTCTTGAAAAGTATGTAATGGCATGAGACCTGAGAAGGAGCGTTAATGCTGTATAGAATAAATTATGTGAATAGGAGCGAGTAGATACCAAGTTTATATTAACTGAAAATTAATGGCTGCAAAAAGGCTATAAAGTCTGCAAAAATCCATCAAAGGTTGTAAGTTACGATCTTGAATATATTCAGGCTGTTTGAATCTTGATCAGGTCAATAAACAGCTTTTAGCGAGTGATTTGATTCGACGAGAGCAAACAAACAATAATAAAACCTGTTCATACTTTCAAGTTTACAAGTTCACGGTTCTAGTTTACATACCTGAGTAAATTTTAATTTCCAAGTCATGACCGTCCCCGGGTAAACAAACTCATTATAGCTTATAGTAAGCATGAGCAAACTCCCAAGATGTCTATTTCTTTCCATCAAATCCAGGTACCACAAAGCTGTGTACAAAAACCATATTCTAGGGCTCCATATCGCACTTGATTCTTATATTGCATCTCATATCACCTATCATACCACCTATCGTATCACCTATCATATCACCTATCATATCACCTATCATATCACATATCGTACCACCTATCATATCACCTATCATATCACATATCGTACCACCTATCATATCACCTGATCACATATGCTGACTATCCACAAGACCTTAATTATTTTTCCTTGGTTGCACCAAAAACCTTCTTCCAAATAACTGCAGCAAGAGTAATGACTTTTGAACTAACTCAGTTAGAAAGTAATACTAGACACGGAATGTAGTGTCGTAGCAATCCTTTCTCATTAATACCGTTAAACAAGTCATATCATAACCAAACTCACATCACCTCATTCAAAGATCACTTTTCTTCCTAACTCACTCGACCTTCCGCTTCGTACCCCTCACATTCACGTCCAAGTCCCACAACAGCCAGTCATACCACCCAAAGTACGCAGGGAATATCGTTACCAAATGCCACAAGCTGTGCGCATCAACCAAGTCATACACGACCGGTGCAAAATCAAACACCTCCAACAGCATACCAAGAACGACAATGGTGCTGAGAAGAAGCGGGTACAACAGATAGAGCTTAGCAGACCGCAGATAAAAGCTCGGAAGAATTATCCGCTGAAAGTTGATGTAGTGCAAGTAGCTCAAGTCGGCCGTAGCATCCAGCCTCTCCAACTCATAAAACTTGCTGTAGATGCCATACACGACAAAATATAAGCCAATGTTCTGTAAAACCCCTACAAAAATGTTAGCCTGCATGTTATAGGTGTACAGCCAGTCTGTTTCAAGGCGGTAGACGTGCCATGTGTACGCTGCAGCACACAATCCCGCCCATGCAAACCGCGCAAAGAACATATGTGGCTTGTACAAGCCCCATAAGCGCGCAAAGATGCTATGGCACAGCACCAACACCGTCAATCCCGCGAGGTAGTAGTCGAATTTCTCTGTATATTCAAAGTCGCGTACATGAAAAATTGTCGATGCTACCCACGCACACATTGTGACAACATTCACAATGAGCATGTTTACAAAACTGTAGGAGAGTCCGTTTGAAAAGGCGTATTTGAGTAACTGAACGAACCCAAGGAAGTGCACGTAAAAGTTCCCAAGTGAGAACACCATTGATACAAACTCCTGGATACCATAGACCCTGTAAAATGGCCATTTTCCATGGAATTGGTAGATTTCCTCGTTGTTTTCCTTACGCATTTGGGTTACCAATCGCTGGCACTCGTAGTCGCAGTTGGAAGGGCAATCCCACCCGAGCACCTGGAGATGTTTTGCGAGTGGTTGTGGGGAAAATGTCCAGAAAGGAAAGTAATCGTGGAACTCGAAATCAGGGTCGTTAGCAAGGATCTCGTCGCGGTGCTCGTGTTCGATTATATGGTACAATGGATTGTCGTAGCAATGTATCTGCTCGCATTGGTATACACAGTCTTGAAAGGCAAACAAATCATCGCCTGGGGACGCGAAGCATAGTGTTGCAAGCGCTGCCAATAAAAGTGGTTTCATGTGTTTTTTCAGATAACCATAAAGACGAATCTAAAGTTAAGCGATGAAAGTGAAATGAGCACACCAAGCTAGATGCATGACCAGTTTGCCCAAATCAACCAGCAGGTGACATCATATTTAACTGGAAGACTACAAGATGTTTGCCTTAAGTTTTCATTCTACCGGTATTATCCGGCAGAAGGAATACGAATACAATCAGTAAAGTCCCGATCCACATGTTGATGAGTGATAACTTGGTTGATGAATTGGGTTGAGCAACAATCAGTAGGTTGTCAGGTAGGATATAATGGAAACCAGATAATCCAGAAATCACATGAACTGAATGCAGACATCAGACAACCAAAGAATTCGGACAGCCAAAGAATTCAGACAGCCAAAGTATTCAGACAGCCAAAGAATTCGTACAGCCAAAGAATTCAGAAGAATTCAGACACCCAAAGATCACATAATACCGATGATCTAGAAGGGGAAATAAGGAAAAGAACAAATCCTACTTCTTTATCGTTGAACATACTACGCGAAGGATGGAAAAACAAGGAAAACTGACAACCCTTCTACAATGTGACTACCTCGATCAAAATGGCAACCAATGTTTGCTTTTCGCAGCATACTAAACTGATACTCTAGGTGTTACTCGAATCCAAGAGTGTGATCATGTGAAGAGATACAAAAGCGACAAGTTTGGTTGAAACACACACACTGTACTAAAGAAAGATGCTCAAGTTTGAGTAGTCGTAACAGATTTGGAAGGGAATGGAATGTAAGGCGTAAGGATAATTAATTGCGAAAGATATGGAAGTAAATGAAATGTAAGAAAATTTGAAAAGTAATCAAGAAATATTCTTGGAAGTGGATGAAAACTACAGCAGAATAGAAAAATAAGTCCACAGAGCTGTGCACCGAAGATCTGCTCACTCTGGCTGCTTCAATTCCGGGGAATTCGTACAGACAACCCTTCAAGCTATTATATCCATTCCAAGTAAACATCGTCTATTCTTTGTTAAGGCAATGCTCAGCTCATTTCAACCCAACGCCGCTATTTCTGTGCACGATCTATAAAATATCTGATCTAGATCAACTGTGTAAAAATATTCTCTAAAGATGATACAAAACAAATACACAACACTTAACTCTCAATACTTCAACTTGTAAACTGGTGGGATACTTTCCGGTATTTTACTCAATGATTCAACTCACACTAGTGGGATATCTTCCCGTTTAAGTATCAAAATATTTGTTTATCCATGAAAACCCCAGTAGCTACGAATAATTCACAAAACCAACCGAAGCGCCACTCCATATACAGGAAAACACTAAATGTAACCATAAAAAACTCGGAACTGTACGCGCAACTTGTACACAAATCCGGACAATAGGCCCAGGCCCACAGCTACCTACACTCCTGTATCTAACTGAACGTGCCGTGGCTCATTCGTATTAACCGCTTTTTTTCTCCTGAACTATACTTTATTCTCCGTGCACACTCCGTGACCATCTTGCGTGAACGACGATGTGATATGCATTCGACGGACGCACCTCGTCAATCCTTCTATTTAATACTGCCGGCTCTCAGCTACTTGAATGGGTGCTCACTGGAGTGGCCCCATGCACGGAAACTAGAAACGAAAAAGCAGTAAGAATGGAATGTACATATCCGAGGTGCTTAATAATCACTTGGGTGCATATTGTATTCACAGGATCGTGAAAAAATCACCTTGAATCTACGATAATGATTGAAATTAATGGATTACTCGCCTTCCCTTGAAATGCTGTTATAATCTGTTTCATTTTCTCTTCGATTCAGCATTCTTCAAGTAATCTTCAGCTAAATCTTGTGCTTTTGCACTTTCTTCAGTTTCCTTTCACTTACTAGACACCTCGTATCCATATGGCTGAAAGAAGAAGTCATCCTCTCCCAAATCCTCCGGCACTTCTCCCGGAGAAACTGCCTTCTGGAACTTCTCTACCTTTTCTAACACCTCCGGACCATATGGCTCATCATTTCCTCCTGTATATGTAGACACTGCCGTGCGCATATCCCTCAAAACCTGAGAAAACGCCCTGGCGTGAACGTTGGTGTTTGAGAAAAACACCAAGATCTGAATGGCCACATTGAGCGTGCGCTTGAGTTTTACCAGCTCCTCCTTGTGCAGTAAACGCCGCACAAGCAACTCGTTGCATATCACGAGTGCACCAGAAAAGCACGGTACAACCACGTCTAATGCACACCGCTGTGTGGACGTGAACGAAAAGCAGAACGAAATGAACTGGATGCTCAAAGTAGCGGCAGAGAGTGCAGCATCACAAAAGAAGTCTGCAGAGTCGACATCCTTGACTTGCAGCTTGTTGAAAGAAGCCAACATGTAGACCGGTCTACATAAAAGTAAAATCGAGTGCAAATGGAGCAAATTCGCATGGAGCACCACATGTAAATCGTCTCGGTCTTTATCGAGCATTCGGGCCACTCGGTACTCATCGGGCAAAAGCTTAGGCCAGGTATCAAGTTCCTTGGCTATACGAAGCGTGGCCTTGGTATTCAAAGACCCTCCGTGGTAAACTCGCACAACAATCTTTCCCATTATGTAACCGAGGCGCACGTACTCATTCTGGATAATTTCATCTTCTGTGAATGGAACACTTTCATCCAGCTTCCTTACCCGAGACCTGTCGACCCAGTCGTAGTCGTTGATGTGGAAGGGACGGCCCAAGTAGGTACTGAGTTTTCTATCGGCAATGTACAAGCTTTTGAAAAGCTGCAGTGAGTGGAATCCACAAATGTTGAATGAGTGATGCATTCCCCATGTCTTTGCGCTTGTGATTGCCGCACCCAAACAATTCCACGCCGTCAGTGGGCGAGCTGTGGAGTAGTAGAAGTGGTAGCATAAGTAGTGGTACACGATAATCCAGTGACCAAACAACTCACAGCCTGCCTCGCGAAAGAGGATGGTTGAGGTCTGGAAATAGCGCTCTGCGACTTCAGGTGCGGGCCTCGACTGCGTGATTCGAATATCCCCCAATTCGGGTTCTGCGTCCTTGTACAACAGACCAAGCGCCAACATGAGAAATACTACCGAAGGCTCGTCATTTATTGCTCGAGGCACCACCAGCTGATGGAACTCGCCCAGATTGATGTAGACATCACTGCTGTGAGCAGCATATACCCTTGCACAGTTTGTGACGACATCATCCAGGGGACGCGGCATACGATTGGCCTCACTGGGCTTGCTGCATTTATCTGTCAGTTCTGTTTCTGGGGCATCTGGAATGCGCACCTTGTTACGCGTCATCCATAACTTTGTTTCTGCAAGTTCGGCAGCTGGGCCTGTTTTTCCGGGGTATCTAGGGAGAGTTTGTCGATGATGCGTGTGTTTTTCGTTGGCAGGTGAATGAGAGTGGGAGTGGGCATGGGAGTGGGCATGGGAGTGTGAATGAGTCGAGTTATGGGCATGAGTATTGGTGGGCAGTTTGATTTTGTTGAGTCGTTCAGTGCTTGTATGGCTGTGAATTTCGTCAGTGTGACTTCCGTGATGACTCCCACCATCACTATGGCTTCCGACACTATGATCTCCATGGCTGTGATCTGCGTGGCCATGATCTCGATTTCTATGACCTCCATGATTATGACTTGGATGACTATGACTATGACTTTGATGACTATTCCCTCCATCGCTATGGCTTTCATATTTTTGATCCCCATGACTATTTCCATCATCTTCATCCCCTTCGTCTTTATCTAAGGGAAACAGAAGCAAAAGCTCGAGGGACTTAGGCACATACAAGCTCTCCGGAGCCTTTATACGCTTTTTCTTTTGTGAATAGACAAATTGATCATCGTTCTTGCCATCATCCTCGGACGGAGGAGTTTCGCCCAGCTGGCTGCGTTCCTTCCGCATACGCGACAATCTCTCAGCTTTGAGTGAGCGCTTATCAAGAATGGTAAACTCGCAAACTATCCCCTTCTTTGTACACAACGAACACGGTTTCTCGCCACTGCACTTGTACTTCCGTCGTTTGCAGCTATCACACGCCGTTGACACCTTCTTGCGCTTTTCCGGTGAGAGTAAACGCCTTTTCTTGGTCTTATCAGGACGAGAGGGGATCGTAGTAGACATTTGCGTCCGGTTGAAGATAAAGACGAAAGATGGATTATATTGTCTTCTAAAGTAGTTTAAGTTTTTGCGGATTATCAACAGAGTACTATTTCCGTGTTGTGCCAGACTTCCAGTTATTTTTTACGGTAGTGTCATAGAGAAAGAGTGGCTCAAAACCGGGTGCCCGTGGAAGCCGTCCCCGGACTCGTCGGTGATGGAGGAGAGGCTCTTCCTTGCCTTGTGAATCCACATCAAGGTTGTCTACTTATGTATGCAAATGCTGGAACCGGTGATGGTGCAGAAACAGGCTTTTCGCTTTGCAGACTCGCACATGCGTTGAGAACGGGGAGTGCAAAAATAATTTCTGTGCGCAACTTGAAAGCGGCCAGAATTTTCGATGTCCACGCTTTGACTGGTATTTCCATTTTTGTGGGGTGTGCATTTTGATCTGACAAGAGGATGTGGCTTGTCGAAATTGAGGGGGTGTTTCTAACGAATGACGGTACCGACAGATTCCTGTGAGGCGTTGTTGTACTTTATTTTCTACACAAAAATAGAATTCATTGAACAATAGGTGAATGTGAGCGTAGCGAACGTGAGTGAAAGAGTAGAAGATTGAGCCTAGCGAACGTGGATAACACTTGTTAAAATTAAGTTAACTGAGTTAATGAGTAAGCTAAAAGATAATAATAGTAAGTAAAGTGATTATAACGATAGAGAAGTAAAAGAGTAGCTGAAGTGAGTGTTTCATGAGAACAGTTCTATGAGTGCTGAGTGCATGATAAATAAAAATATGCGTTTAAATGACCTGACGAGATACTTGGTAGACCTGAGCATTAATAGATAAGGGCAAAATTCCCGTTGAGAGAATGACCAAACTTGCATCTGGGAAATATGAATTGTAGAGACGTTACGTACAATTTTGGTTTCCGAAGAATTAATCTTTCCCTGTGGTCTCAAAAAGGGGTTTACAGATGGAGAGTTGCTACTCGTTAAACCCCAGATTTGTGTGCTTGGACTCCTGGCAAAGCTTTGATACGCTTTTCGGCGTGGAAATCGTGTTTACATTTTTACAGTCGTTGAACAATAATCTTCTTTGGCATGTGAGGACTTCCAGTTCGTTTTGAGTATCTTCAAAAAGCGGAAATATCTCCTTTCGTAGCTTTTTAGATAGACATATCCGGTTCTACAAACACGTTCCAAAGCGTAATGAAAAAGTTTATAATCGCCGAAATGTCGGATCCTAACGATAAAAGGATTTTTTGCCGGATTCAAGCTCGGGTTTTGTGGGAGAGCCGAATTTTGAAATCTTGGGCCAAGAAGATTAGGCTTGAAAATATCTACAGAGAAAACCTATGAATATGAGCCCTGTACTTTCTAGGCTAATGTTTACACAAATATAGTTCTAGTGGTGCTACATCTATAGCTTGTTTTTATAGGGGTTGTAGGGAAATAGATAGTCGTTTGTCAAGTCTTGCTTGATTATTTACGCATAGACTACATCACTACGATCCGAGGATACCATCTCTGGACATCCCGATATTTCCACCACCGAAGTATGAGCTCTACTTTTAAGGTAAAAATTTTCAAATACAGTCGATACCAAATTCAGTACAAAATCATTCAACCATAGACTAGGCCAGCATCACCGTGCTTTCAAGAACACTCACTTCCGTTCAATCAGTGAATTCACCATAATTTCTATGGATTAATGGTTAACTTTCACCACAAAGACTGACCCGTAACACCTAGAGATTAAAAGAGAATGGCTGCAAAATATCCAAATCAAACTTCAAAAAGCGACCAAAAGTGAAAATCATTGGCCAAACTAGATTTAAATCACTATTAGTGTACTCCCAGCCGCATTTTACCTCTGTCAAAAATTGTACACTTAATAGTAGCGAAAGCAATTGCTACATCCAAGAATAGAACTCTTTCAAATTCTCATCTTCTTTTTGCTAAAAAAATTTATAAAATCTGCGGAACTGTAATCAGATCGAACCCGATGCCGCAATAATTAGCTCTAGAGACTATTATCCCAACCCTTGTTTTGTATAAATACACGCTTTTGAAAGCGTGTATCAGTTGTACTATTCTAGTATGCTTGTGGAAAGACATTAAATAACACATTTTCTGTGTCCACCCCTTATTGTGTTGTCCCGCAGTTCAGCCTCACTTTTCAGTATCAATCCGGAGTTCTTGCACCATTAAGAATGTGCAAAGTTGTTCTAGCGTAGGAGCCCTAATTTTTTACCCCCAAGTTTCTATGACATGGTTACATTTTACAAGATAAATGTCACCCAATCTAAATAGTTATCCGTGATAAAAAATAGTATATATTTCCGCTCGTGAAAAAATAAATAGGCAGCTATCAACGAAAAGAAGGCTTTAAACGAATAGCAAAGATCGAAGCAATAATTTTGAAATGGTTTAAGCGCGTGTGTAAAAATACACCGCTCTCATTCTTCTTGTCATTTTAGTCGAGTTGATCTTTTGTATGCTGATCCGTTTACCCTCAGTGAAATTTGCTACAGTCTGCGGACCCGAAAGTTTGGTAGCCTGTTCTCGCTCAATTCCTGGGCAAAATGAAGAATCAATTTCCCGCAAACAAGAAAAAAGCAGTGACCTTTTTTTCATTATTACCGAGTTTAGCGGGCACTTTTTTGGCTTCCGAAATATTCAAAAACCACCTGTAACATTGTGCAGATCTCATTACACATGAGCCTTCATTATTATTAGTTTTATAATATGCGTTTTCTAGAACTAAACTGCTCACATAAGCGCAAAAATATTGTCCCAGGTTGCATTCCTCTCTATAAATAGCCACTGTGCTTACAAATTAGCTCGACTGTTATTGTTCAACTTACATCGTAACACAAGCTGAAGCACCTCAGGAAATGCAAAACAACCGTGGTAATGGCTAATTTTAAAAACTGCCAGACTAATGGGCTAAAAGAAGAAGATTTAAGCGTACTATGTGGCTTCAGTTTTATACCAGAGTAGGATTATTGTCCACCATTCTGCTCAATAAACCGCATCGCAGTTCATTAATTCTGTTCAAGCTACTCTTACATCCCCAACTTAATTCGTAATAAAAACTCTGCTAAGTACTCTACTCATATTCTTGTGTTCAATTAGCATTTTTATCTACACATCCACCGACTATGTCCTTTTCTAACCCCTCAACTGGAACCACTCACAACCAATTTCTGCAAGTGACCCATGAATACCTGCAATGAAACGTCATCAGTCAAGACAACAGCACCGTTGCTCATAGCAAAATCTTGGTTATTGTACGCAACCGAAGGGTTGAGCTTGGAGAACAAGAAACGCGCCTGCGAACCGCCCTCTTCGGTATCGATGAAACGTGGCAATGGATAACGGTCCACCAACAACTCTGCTGCTTCCTGTTTTGGCTCCTCCAATAACGCCTTGAAGTTCTCGTACTCTGGTTGGTCCTGGTACCCTGCCTTTCTCCACTGGGCCACGGTACGTCCGTGGAACACCAAAATGTGGAAGAAGGTGTCCAATAACAAAATGCGGTCGTCTTTCACAGACACAGAGTCCAACAACACCGCCTCAGGCTCACTGTCAAGGGAGAATGCCGTTAATGTAGGCTGGATCATGATGAGCGAGTTGTTGGTGTCTTCGGTCAACAACACGTGTCTGTAGAAGGCCGTCTCGTCCGGCGAGTTGTTAAACACTTGCAAGAACTGCGATCTACGGAGGTAGTAGATGAATTGTGGGTACAACAGGAACTGTGGACCGAGACGGAACGACTCCTCTTGGTCCTTGCGGTAGTCAGCAAACTTCTGGCACAATTTGATCAAAACACGGTCAATCCACCTCAACACATCTGCACCATCATCCTGCTCACTCTTAAACAACGTCACGCGCGCCATTAATACAGCGGCGGCCTCCTGGTCGAAAGATGTCGTCAACGCCAACTCATCACTAGTCATGTAGTTCAGTAAAGTAGTGACGCGAATACGGTACAGACCCAGCGAGTGCTGGTAGTGGGTGATGAACTGTATGTACGACTGGTGGTTTGCAGGCAAAGCCTCGGTGTTGACCACATCAAAGAAAACACCGTAAGAGTGCTGCTGCGACAAAGCGCACAAGCGATAGCGCGAAGTGCCTCCCACACCCAACTCGTTCTCAGAAACATTGGCGGTCTTGTGGTGAAGACTGGACACGTGACCAATGACACCAGATACCTTTAACTCACGCGATGTCTTGATGTCAAAGGTGCCATTGAAGCCCATCAACAAGTATCCGTCATCGTCCTTATTGAACAAGCGCAAGAAAGACTGCTTGAAGATGGAGGTGGTGAAGGCATCAGCCAACAAAAGTGTACCACCAGTTTCGTTACATATGTTGCGCATCTCCAACATACCGATTTGATCGTAACAACCAGCGAAAACGTCTATAGCGTGCGAGTTTTTCACTGCCTTGGCTGCTACCGCGTTGTAAAACTTGACAGCTTTCTTGAAGTGCTTGGCGTTGTCCTTGTCTATGTCAGAATGCGAACGGATAGGCTCCTTCAACTTTGTTCCCACAATCATACCGGGGTTAAGAGTACCTGGACCAGCAGCGAACAACATGATACGAGCACCAAATCCGGGGTAAGTAGCTCCCAAAAGAGAGACAGCAATCTCCAAAGCAGAACCTGTCAGGCGAATTGGACGCTCATCCTTCTTGTAAACCCAAGGGTCTGGGTGCAACTTCTCCAAGATCTGCGTCAAGTTGAACTCAACATCCTCAACAGGGAGGAAGAAACGAGTCAAGGTGTTGGAGTTCTGGATGTTGTTTGGGTCCAAAACTGGGCGCTGTAACATAGTGGCAATTTGCTCATCTGTGTACTCCTTGTCACCACGGAAAGGATACGATCTCTTGATCTTTTCACTACCGAGGTCGTGCACCTGCACAATAGTACCATAGGTGATCAAACCAACCAACGCGTTCGGTGGTAACAATCCCAAGGAAATGATCAAAGTGTCCTTCAATGCCTGTAAGTTTTCTGCGTCCTGGCATAAGTCAACGACAAAAAAGAAGATTGGCGGGTTTTGGACCGGTCTCGAGGTGACGTACTCGATTGTAGTGTTGGCACCTTGCAACTCCAAAGGGATATTCTCAGGCGAAATTCCCTGGTAGTGCGGTGGTAAAGCATTGCGGAACTTACAAATGGGGCACTGCCATGCACCACTAGGTTCCACCACACAGTAAGCGTTCAATATAGATCCACAATCTTTGTTGTTGCAAAAAACTGGGTCATACTGGGCGACAGGCAAATCCTCCCTAAGCTTGAGAGGTGTGTATAATGCACCCGTAGGGACGATTATCTTTGCGGCCTCCTGCTTGGTAGCAGGGAAAGTGTTCCATGCAAGACGAACGCCGTTGATGTCCTCAGCTTCCTCGAAGTTCATTGATTTTTATTTTGAGGACAACTCATGAATTTTGAGGTGTGGGTCACGTGTAGCATACAGTGATAACTGAGTTCGCCATACAGACTTCTTCGGTGAAGAAATCCTTCGATGAAAGATAATTGATGAAACAATGTAAGTGTGATGGATGATTTCATGGGCAAGGAAAGTCATAAGCGATTGTTACTAGGTGAGTGTAGAATCGAAAAGGTTGATTGATAGAGATTCTAATTTGTAGAAGCTTCAATGAAAAGTTAACAATTAACGTCAATGTTTTAGTGGCTGGTGGGGTAGATTTTATGGGTTATAGTTGAGTACATGATGAAATCGGTGTATAAGTGAAGAATTAGTGGCGTAGGTAAGAGCTTACTGAATTTTGTGAAGAACCACCATAAACGCATTGAAGGCCTCCAGTAGATAACTTTGCAGGAACTCCTAGTCTCCTTTGGTCATATATGGGAAGTTTCAAAGTAGCACAAGAGTATGATTTAGCATATTCCGTACTCGAGACAGTATTAAGTGGTGATATAGCCAATTTGTAGAGTTTTGTCGTGAAGGTTGATAAAATAAGGATGGGTTGATACCTGAAATCCCGGCAATTCTATGCACAAGTATGAAGTATTAATAGAACTGACAGTCGTAATACTGTGAGCACGAGTATATACGAATCGTCCAAAAAATGGTACACAAGTGGGATGCACTCGCCCAGAAAACTCTGGAATATCATTATATGACGTAGTCAAGACACGACAATATGGAGGCCTGATGGTATTGCTAAAAAAGCATCGAGACACAAAAAATGAGAGCTTGTCGATCCAAGAACTCCTTATCCCCTATAACAACATTCCAATTCCCATGACATAATTGCCAGATATTTCAGATTCCTTACATACACAGAACCTTTATGTACTAAAGCCCCTGAACTACCAGGACTCGAATTGTTCAGCTACCCGTAATGACGCACGCCTTACTTTTGTTCTCTTCTAATACATCCCCTGAGATCACCTGTTACCATTTTGGAAATCCTTTTGCTCTTATCTCCTTAAGAGCAACGTTCGTTTACCGCGCTTTTCTGCCCTTACAACAACTCACCCCACAAAAAATACGAGCGTCTTTCTCCGAGACATTCTTCGGCAGTACATATATAACCACAAAGCACATTCAACAGGGCTTCCACCTTGAGATGTATTTCTAATTAGTTTTTGCCGTTATGACCCTACTTATTGGCATGAATCATCCCTAGTGAACAAACATCAACCGTTAGACTTTGCCTTTTTATAGGTAAGCTTTCTTTACTGTTGTGAGTAAGCGATGGGTTTTCTTACATCTCCCTAAAATTCAATCACTTGCAGGACTGACATTCTATACTTACTAATCCCTCGCCAACGGACGTCACAAACTCACCACCGGCGAAACTAGCCCCTTTTTTGCTCCTCATGAACATGTAAATGCGAACTCCACTTTAGAAACACTCATAACCATGGAAAAGATCGCACGTAAGTCCGAGGTCATGTTGAGAAAAATTGTGGTATTGTGAAGTCTCAGAAATTGGAATTTGGTTGCCAAACTACACATACAGTCTACTATTGAGTTGTACTCCGTCTTGCATAGTCACTATTGAGCTGCAAAGATCTTCTGCCAATAAGAACATATTTCCACAAGTATATATAACCGCCTACCCCTTTCATGTTGGTCGAGACTAACCATCATCCAGAGTCAGACAGCGGTCCATCTGGGCTCAAGGTCATGGCAGATGGAAAGGTTATGAAAGTTCAACGTGCGCGCCAGCGGCGGATTCTTAGCTGCATTTACTGTCACTCAAAGAAGATTAAGTGCTCGCGCCAACAGCCTGTGTGCAACAACTGTGACAAGTTGGGATTGGAGTGCAAATACTTCGCCAACCAGCGTGTTAGTAGAGGTGGCAAGAAGTCTTCAAGACTAGGACCAACTTCCCCATCTTCAAGCGAAACAAGTGCTACAGGTAGTACTCGCGCGAGCTCCTCAGAGGTACTCCTGCGTCATGGTCTGTGTGACAAAGTAGGAAAGACGGACCCAGAGAGACGTGAAATAAAGATGGAGTTTTCAGGAACGACTTGCAAGAGTGAATATAAGGTCGAAGATAGGCGAGCAGCCCCACTAGCTGCTGCAACTCCAGAGTTTCCTTTCCAAAAACTAGAGAAAGCACCTGGTACTAATTTCGTGAAAGCAGATGAATCAAATGTTATTTACCAGAAGCAGTCTGACCAGTCATACGCCAGAATTCCGGACCTCAACTCTACCAATTTGAACATCAACACAAACATAAACAGCAAGGCCAATCTCGACAATACAATATTAACGAATTTTACAACTAGTCAGAACCCTGACCCAAATTTGAAATCTAATCTCAACACCAACCCAGATGCATATTCACACCAAAGAACGAAGAATTTTACACCTACTTTGCAAAAGATAGATCCCCAGCTGGAGTTCTCCAAGTTTGATTACAAAATGGTCCCCGTGGACAAAGCCCCTACAGACTACAGGATGCCTTCCCCACGAACAGTTTTTGCAGATGACAGATCGCATATTTTGGCGGCAGACGTAAGAAAAGGTCAATTTCAGAGTCAACCCACATCAGCTAAGCAGAAAGGTGAGGATGATCTGTATTCTTTTGGTGCAAGTTCTTTTACCATAGCTCACAGCAATCCTGACGTCGTGGACAATGCTCCTACACAAAAGACACCACTGCTCATGCCAAATTCACATAGCAATAGCTCTTCAAACATAAGTGCTTTCTTTGCACGCAACATCAACAACTTATTCAGTGGAGAAATGCAACCACCCTCAATTCCTTCTCCAGGCCTTGGCTCTAATGGTCCAGGCCCTCTCCTTCACCAGAACTCAAACCGGAATGGGGTATTCAGCGCGACTTCCAAACCTTCTGAGGTAATTCATAATGACAATCCATCATCTGGCACGACATATACTTCCACGGGGAGTTTCTCAGGTAATTCTGCTCCAGATCAATATAATGACGACAACATGCCGTCTTTCAGTGCAAGGAGCGATCACAGCGCCGCAAGCACTTGTACCATCTACAATACTGTTGACCAGTATAACCCAACAAAAAGAACCTCGGTGCACTTTTTGTATGGTACCAACGTTAATTATCATAACGACCATCTCCTGCAAGACTTAATCAAGCATTTGCCTACATCTAAAGAGAAATCATTCGAGTTAATCGAGCGGTACGTCAACTCAGTTCATCTTCTCCTCCCCATCTTAATCAACTTAGAGGACTTCCTTGCTGAACATGAACGGTATTGGCAATTGGATCTGAAGGACAACAACCAGTCTTTTGATTTTATTCAGTTCTACACGATCTATTTTCCGGTGCTTTATGCTGCTGCCATCTCAGAGTTTGAAGAGTACGATAATTTGTTGTTGAATCAAGACATAGACCGTTACCTCAAGGGCTTTAATAAGATTTGTCAGTACTATAACTATCCACACGGCCTCAAAACGATTCCTTTGTTACTAGGAAATGTTCTCATCCAGTCGACTTCACCAAACCCTTCAACAATGGAGATGTCTGTGATAATCCGTTATGCCAAGTTTTTACAGCTTCACAAGGATCCACTCTTGACGCTTAGGATCACCGACTGGGAGGTAATTAAGTTTAGGCGACTTTTATGGTGGGTCATCTTCGGTCTCGATGCCTTGACTTGCCACAACTTCTGCTTGCCACCAGTGTGCAAGTTCAGTGACTTCAATGTCTTGATGCCCGAAGTTCAAGAGCCAGTATTTAATGAGCGTGGAAGTATGAAGGGCACTAAAATGAATATTGGGATTTTGTCTTTGAATGTGAAGTTCAAGTATGACCGTGTTCTCAGTGAGTTGGTGTATCACCTTAATAATGGCCTATCTTCAAACATTACTACGGAACAAATCGTGGAGATCAAGGGCATGATCAACGAGCTTTTTGAATATATTCAAATCTCAATCGGGCTGCTCAACGAGTATCTTTCACTGAATCCCCCTTCTACTGTTCAAGAATCGAATTTAATCAACTTCATCAAAAACCACTCTTGGAGTTTTGTCGATAGGGCGTTGATGCTTTTGCACAGAAAGATCTTGATGAGCGAAGACGACTCTAACAATGGTGTCTTGTCTATGGGCACCAGTGTCAGTAAGGCCCGTGACGGTTTGTTATCCTTGCTGCGCTTCCAAGACACGTTTGGCGGGGTTGTGGAAGGCAACATATTGCGCAACTTTGACAAGTGCTCCATATCCCAACTCAAGTTCAACCAAAATGAGAATTTCTCGTATGACAACCTCCATAACAATCTCATTCCGTCTATATTGCACAACTTGAACGACTTCTTAAAGTATAACGATTTCATCAAATTTGGCAAATTTAACTGGTACGTCAAGCGCACTATCCCGATCGACTCAATAATTCTAATGTTTGTTATCATTGCAATCAAGTTCAAGTACGAGTTTATGCTTATGGATGAATTGTGCATCTATGTCAAACTAATCAATAAAGCACTTTTCATTTTGAATAGAAAATGGTTCAAGAATGAGAAGTACAAGCGCATGTTGACGTTGACAAATAACACTTGGGAGTATATCTTAAAGAAGTACCAGGCAATTGCATTAATCAACAAGTATCGCAGCTCGCCAGACCAAAATGGTCGCATCGAATTCTATGATTACCAGTTAACGGGGTACATGCAAATGAATGACTTGTTTAGTGTCATGAATGTTCCCGAACCAGTTACTCATAATGGCCTTCCAGCGAGGAAGAGTGTGGTTTGCGTTTCTAATGAAGATGGAAAGCCCTTCGATAACATGCAAGTGTCTTTGAATGTCGATTTGACCCCAAAATCGTACCAACTTGCAGTTAGCCATATGGACATGAGTCTTGAAAGTAGAGGTGAGCTCGATCAGCAGAGAGAGAAGATATACTACGATTTGCAAAACAACTTTGTGGATATAAACGATTACTGTGCTTTCTACACGAGTTTGGAACATATTTTGCACGAGTTGATGGATTTCATTCATCGGCCATAGCACAGCGTACGATACGCAATAGCATATTATTTGCAACCGGTATATTTATGTAATAGCTAATGTGACAAAATAGATGGGAAAAGGAATGTGAAAGTGGTACGATAAATGTAATTCAAGTAATATATAATGAGGTTAAAGAAGACAAAAAATGCAACTTAGGTTAAATGAAAGGCATTGGTTCTACGAGGCATTATCGTGATGCCAACTCTATCGAAACATTACTTGAGTGATGTAATTTCTACACGAGAAGAAGATTACTCAGATCTCAGCTATTGGTAATTTCCGTTGCATATGTGCTAAATCCGCTCGCTATTCTACAATGTTTTGGTGTGTTCGTTTACTCTAATACGAATCTCAAATATAAATGCGGAGATAAGACGGAGGGCAAATTCTAAGAATCGGATCAAGCCTGGCTTCGCGTGACGCCCTCTGACTTGCGCGATCTTTTCAGGGACTTTGGAAGGGGGAGCATTTATTGTCACAGTCAAAAGATGTTCTGTACTAGTCTTGATAACGACACAAACCGTCGATTTGACCTCTCTCGAAATCTAGTGATGCTTTTTCAATGGCTCAACCACTAACTTGTCAAATGTGTACATCTGTGATATGGTAGTTTGTCTATTCAACAGCTCCAAGTTGTCGATGCCCGTATTGTAAAAGTTCTTGATTGCCTCCTGGTCCTTCAAGCCCTTGTTGTCCTTGAAAGAGTCCACGACCTTTCTTCTAGCGTACTCCCTGAAGTTGTAGTTATCGAATTTGTTGGCGGTGGCCAACAAGCGTCTGTACAAAGTCAATACTTCTCTGGCGGTGGTCATGGTGTACGGAGAGAAAAGTTAAGTTGGGGAAGTCGTGCGAAAGAAAAACCCGGCCCGAGTCTTAATAAGTCAGGCACAAATTTTGGTCTGCCCAAGAAAGTATGATGCAAACACTTGCCGATAATGGGGATTAACCGCAAATCTGAATATACTGAGTCTACCTTTAGTATTTAACACGTATCACGGAGAATTTTTATGAATGCTTTTGATCAACCTCCCAAAGATCTTGTTGAAAAGAAATAACTTGCAAGTTAGTGTTCAGCAATGATGTAAGAGTATAAAGTGAAGGTTACTGATAAGTTGAGTATACATTGAATAATTCGAACTTGGGTACTGAAGAATTAAATTTTGTGCTTATGTAGTTAGTCTGTGCACATGGAGCGCACGGATTCTGATACACCTACTTAGTCTCAGAGGCTCTGTGTGCCTCATTCTCTTCCTCTTCATGAATATGAGCCATAAAGGCCTCCACATCCTTATCGTGTACTTTACCACTCCTCTTGCTCGACTTCTTGGCTGTGGCATCAGCCATCATCTCCTCAAATATACGTGCCTCCTCTTCTTCCTCAGGTGTCCTCCGCACAAGGGCTATGCGCTTGCCCAAGTGCAAAACAGACTCTGCTCTGGCTACGCGCTCCTTCCTTGACAAAGATTTATCATTCAAGACCTTGTCGCACACCTTATTCAAAACGCCAGTAACCTCGTACTTGGTTGAAGCCCACGCAGTGGCCAAAAACTTGCCCATTATCAATTTTTCCATCTCAGCCTGTCTGTATCTTTCCGCTTCCGAAATTTCAACACCCGAGTCTATAGCCTGTTGCATCGCTTCCTGTTCGCGTACCATACCCTCGACTGACGACTGAGCATCAAGAGCAGTCTTAATAATCGAGAATCCGTTTTTGACCGAGCTTGTTTTCGTCTTCACACTGGTAAAGATTTTCGAGACCCCAAATGTCTTGCTCGACGCAATTGTAGCATTTGCCTGACTAACGTATACCTTAGAAATCAATTGCAACAATTGGATACCAAAACTTTCTATTTTCAAATCCTCAAGCTCGACATCCAACTTACTCTCGTACAGGTGCAAAGCCTCAGGGTTGGATGCTGCCGCACGGTACTTCTCTATGCGTGCAACAAGGTTCTTTGCAAGATGATTGATTCTTTCTTCTTTAATGCGCTTTGACTCCTCGTGCAACTTCAAAATCTCCTCGCGCTGCTTCTGAGAAATCTTTTGTTTCTTCTTCTTCTCAATCTGCTCCGTTGTAAGGCCAGTCGTATTCTCGTGAGCATGCGCCACATGTGCATCGGTAGTATTTTGTGCAACGACTCCTGTCTCTCCGCTTTCTTCCTTGGCAACTTCAGCAGCTGCTTCGTCCTCGTTATCAAAGATTTCAGCTGTCTTCGATACTTCTTGCAACATAGATAACTCACCTATCCATTCCTTGAAGCTGTCGCCACCGAAAATCATTTTGAAGAGTTCAGTAGGGTCAACTTCGGCAGCATCACCCATTGTCCTCTCCTTCATCCCATCAACACCCATTTCGTCATACAATGCGCGCGAATCCTTGTTCAGAAGAACTCCGTAAGCTTCCCCCAAATCCTGGAATTTCTCCGCAGCCTTTGGGTCATTGCCGTTTTTATCAGGGTGGAGCTTGATAGCCTGTTTTCTATACGCCTTTTTCAATTCCACATCGGTGGCAGTGGGCTCAACGCCCAAAATGTCATAGTATTTCGTGTCTTTAACCATGTTGTGAAGTTAAAAATGATTGCGCCTGCTGAAAATATATTAGCCTCCGGGTGGAAGCGGAATCTACACAATCACTATTTACTTTGCTTCCTCAAATGCCGAATGAATGCTTTCACTGCACGATCTGAGTTCCGTGTATTCCATGCCAATGCATTTTACCACTTCACATTCTTACTACTCAAATCGTTCGTCACTCCTTCGGCATCACAAAACAATCGAATTGACTTTTCAACAGCCAAACTCATACCCTCAGAGATTCAAATTTTGTAAACTTTTTACGCGAAAGCTATTGTACCTGTTTGTACTACACATTCTTCACTCCACAATAACTCTTTCGTAACCCTGCTCATTCACCACTATTTATAACTCACATTCCAACAATCTATGGCATTTTTATTTAGCACACTCTAATGAGTTCCATTGACTTTTAACTAAACAGTGATTTCCATCGAATTGAGTCAATTCCCGCTACTGTTAGAATGAAAAGGTTATCCTGTCAACAGCAGGAGCCACGAGAACTGTTTCCATTCCATTTTTCACAACAGTATCTATCAGCGCCTCCCCCGTTGCCCCCACCGCTTGGATAACCAACTTAGGAAGATTTATTTTCCCAACATTGAGTGGAATCATCATTAATTTAAACTTTGTGGTCAGATCCTGCTCGATTGAGAAAGTGTGCTTTTTGAATCCCGAGATGAGCCAGTTGTCGTCTGTCTGCACTTCGATTTGAAAGTTTTGGGCAAGCTTGTCCGAAGTGGCGTCCTCGTTGTGCCATTTCGTCACTGTTTTCACCTTCAACTCGACCTCAAACGGATCACCCACTAATACCTGCATTTTCCGATCGAAACAAAACTCTGCCTCATGCAAGTAGTCTAATATTGGCATTGGTACTGAGATGCGCAACTGCTTACGTTGAAGCTTCAGATCATCTCGCACTGGGATCTGGTGCAGCTTGAAAAGCTTGCTAATGAGGACCTGCTCTTCGATATTACCGACACTTTGCAAAACAGCGTGCTCCGCAGCCAAAAATACCAGTGATTCGTTGGCTACAATCACTTCGTCATTGAATGAATAATGTGACAAATCAAACTGCATTGCACTGTCAATCACACCTCGCACCACAAACCAATATCTCTGAAGCCCGATCTTTCTGAGCTCACTAAGAAAGAAGTCGCTGGCAATTTCTTTGCACTCTTCTTCAATCACAGAATAGTCAATAGCCAAGTTGAGCGTATCAGATGAATGCACTATCTTTCCATCCTCGGGTATAATCCTGAAGAAAACTGAAGCAGGCTGGTCCCCAAATGCTATCATCTCTCCCAAAGGTGTGGATGGATGTTCCACCTTGTACTTTTTGTCATCTGAAACAAGCTCATTGCCAATGATCCTGATAGGTGATTTAGGCTTTGATGTGCCTATCTGGAACTTGGAAATAATGTAGTCGCTCCTGAACACATCCTGGACTGAAACTGCTATTGGTAACGCGGTGTCCACAACATCTGATATCTGGTGCGTGTGTGTATCTTCGCTACCTTCAATTTTATATACCACTCTCGCCCCAACTCTAACGATCTTATTGTCACTATAGTACTTGTATGGGACTCGTATGGCAATTGTCTCATTTGGCCCAATCAGATCCACGAACAAGTCTTCAGGAACGCATGTGAACTTCAAGCCGTCGGTATTCGATTGTAGTTCCACTTCTAACCCGCAAATCCGGCGTGAACCATTGTGCAACTTGAACAGCAACTCTGTACTGCCCAACTCCACGACCAGAGAGCAAGAATACTCGCACCACAAGCTATCCACGTCCTGTAAAAGAGGGTATGATGGCAATTCTGTAGCTTTGTGTATGTTCTCGGTATCACCAATGCTCCCACTGTACATTAACACTGTTGTGTCAGCGAACCCTTCATGATCATCTAGCTGATCAGAGAGTTCCTTAACGAACTCAAGGTTTTCGTCCATCTGAAATTGAATGCTGTGGGGATTGTACATGCCCGAATGAAAGTGCCTTGTGAAGAGCCGCACTCTTTGCTTTTCGTTACTGTCGAGCTTTACATGATCCTCATGGAATGACAACACCAGTCCATCCCCTGAGATGTAGTTAACTTTGACACGACCGAATGTGAAATCGACCTTGAACACATTCTCAACCTCAAGCTCGATATAGTAAAGATAATTATCTGGGGAAGCATTTATGAAAGGAACGATTTCCACCACAAACAAATTATCAAGAGGAAATGTAGTTGGCGAAGTCAACGCTCCAGACTGCAGAACAATCTTATCAGCAAGCTTTCTCACGCTCTCTCTATTCTTGTAAATTTTAAAGCTCTGATAGCCGGACTTTTCTTCCAGGTGCACACTCGCAAGTAACTTTAAGCAAGTCATGAGAATCAACTCATGGTCTTCAGGCTGGAGTCTCTCAACACAGTCCAAGTATATTTCAAGTAAGATTCCTCCTAAAAAGTCCCAGCCCTTCTGCAAGAAGAAATCACACGAGTTCTGAAGCACAACAAACGCATCGGAATAATTTCCGTTGTGGTAATTTAATATCGCTAAATCGATGCTAAGCATGTCCACCGTCTTTGTTCTGTTACAAGGCACGAAAACGGCTATCGCCTCCTCGGTGATCTCTCTGTATGAACGAAGATATGACTCCTTCGACTCAAAGACTTGTTTCAAAGGCCCATACGTGATTTCTGGTTTCTTTTCCTCCACCGTATCCAAAGATATCTCCTCCAAGACCCCTGATGCACCATCAATACGCATGCCCATGCTCTTGGCAATTTCTGCCATTGTCGACCTTTTCAAAAGAATCAACTCGCCCCTGAACTCTAAAATCTCGTTCAATTGAAAAAGGTGCCTCTCGTTGTTCTGCTTATTGTGTAATTCATTGGCCCGGGTGATCTTGTCATATAGAGGAAGTCCCAAGTACTTATCCGCTATGGCGATTTTCATCTCGCTAGTTTGGATCCCTCCAGGCAATCCATGCAAGAAGTTGCTTAGCTTTTGGTATAAACTCGAAAAATGCAATGACGACATTGAAATCGGTGTTTTCGGGGAGCTTGCTAGCAGCTGTAGTATCATTGATTGGTTTATAAACAAGAATGCCCGGGCCTCCACCAAGTTGACCCTATTGTCTTCCGTGAATAATATTGATCGAAGATGATTTGACTGGCTCTCAAAGTCTTTTGCAAGATCAACGCGAAAATTATTGTTGATAATGAAAAGGGAAGGCGCTTTCAGATACAAGGTGTCCAAGTCGTTTTCAAGTTCACTGTACACGTGCAATGAGTCCTGTAGTAAGCGCATGTCACTCAATATCCTGGCATGCGTGAGTTTTCGTACAAATGCGTCTAACTCGTTCCCATTGTTGTTTTCTGGAGCAGTGTATTCGGCAAATTTGGAATTGAATGAGGCCAAGAGCATCTCTTTCAAGTGATATATGAGATCTCCGTAGAAGTCCCTCTCGACCTTGTCCTCTTTGAGCTTGAAACATCTTTCGAATTCCGGCGCAGAGTCAATGCCCATGCCTGCAAGCTCTTTGCCATCATGGTCAAAATCAAGCTTTAACTTGTCGAAAGCCGATGTCTTTATTATGGTCGACAGTTTATCCTTCGATCCCTGTGGCATGTAAAACACCACCATCCACTCCAGTTGTGAAGGTAACACAATGTTTTTCAACCACTCTTTGATCAAGGGACGGACTTGCGATCTGTACACGTCAAGGTTGTCAAACTTTACGAGAATGATCCGCACATAGACATTGTAGTTTGTGCTTGATAATTTTGCTGCCTCGACTGTGGTAGGGAGAAACGAAAGCAGCCCTTTAGTTCGAGGTACCTCCTCTATGAACTTGACTGGAATCACTGGGATTGATTTGATGGGCTTGGAGAGGTACTTCCAGTTCAAGTTTGTCAATGGTAGTTTCTTCTCTAACTCTTTCTGAATGCTCTGGTATACATCGAACGGGTCGTACAACCCAATGTGTACGGGGTTCTGTAGGCTCAAGTCGTCCATGATATTGAAAAAGATTAGAGTTTCGAAAGATCAAATCGAAACTAATCGGGAATTAATTGAAATTCGTTTCAATTAAAGAAAGACAGCAATCTACACCATACTTTAGAAGGTCTTCCACCACCACAGCTGTTAAGCCGGGGGGCATACATCTTGTGAAACTACCAATTCAATATTGAAGGATGCAAAAAAAACTCCGCGACGGGGAATTGAACCCCGGTCTACCGCGCGACAAGCGGTAATTCTAGCCACTAAACTATCACGGATGAAAAGTGCGCAAGCCCGGAATCGAACCGGGGGCCCAACGATGGCAACGTTGGATTTTACCACTAAACCACTTGCGCTCCTGTTGAAGTAAAAGCGTGTACAAGTTTGAACATCTATAAGAAGGATCATATTTGACTATACCTCAAAAGTCCAAGTTTGGTCCATTTAAAAGTAGTTTCTCCTCCACCGTGAACTCGATTATAAGTACGAGACAGGCGTTTTGGTTTATTTTACCTTCATCACCACTTCCAGTTCATCCAGTGCT
This sequence comes from Kodamaea restingae, assembly GCA_003707425.3. Taxonomy (NCBI): domain Eukaryota; kingdom Fungi; phylum Ascomycota; class Pichiomycetes; order Serinales; family Debaryomycetaceae; genus Kodamaea; species Kodamaea restingae. The sequence goes on from PPJA03000012.1 coordinate 450,880, forward strand.
TTTTATAAGAATTTTGTAGGAAATTATCGATAAAAGTTTTAATTCTATTAGGAGTGGAAAATTAGAAGCTTAGTCTTAAAAATCTTCCAATTGCTAAAATCATACTCAAGCACACATTTCACATATTTATAAGCTATACTCCAGTTTATCTCCATCTCTTCCAATTTTACATAATCGCTCAGTACTCACTCAGTCCGCATTTTATAACTAATTACACACCTTACATACCCAAGGCACTGCCGAATTGGGAGGCACCGCCCGCCTGCTGGAACTCACTCATGAATTCCTCCAAAATGCCAAACACAGTGGAGATGGCAATGACACCAGCAACACCCTTGCCAGAGCCACCCAAGATCTCGGAAACAAGGGCCAAAGCTGTCAAAGCAAAGGCACCAGTAGTGGCAGCCAAAGGAATGATCTTGTTTAACTCCTTAAAGAGGGAAACATCACGCTTACCGAGGATGGAAATACCCTGCTCCTTGAACTGTTCAGACAACTCCTTAGGGCCCGAGCCGGAGATGATGGACCACTTGTCAGCGAACCAAACGGACGATCCGAGGACAACGAGGACAAAGCCGAACACCTTGAGTGGATTCAAGCTGACAGTCAGAATGTAGGCAAAGATACCGGAGTCCAAGTTCAAAGTGTTGGAAATAGGGTCAAACTCGAAGCCTGCAACAAAGAACTTGAACAACTCGTCGTTGAAGCCAAACTTGTCAACAATAGTGGACAAAGCAAAAGCCAAGTACTGGATGTTAGCAATAATAGTGTAGGCAAACAAAAGAGGCAAGGCACCGGTGTACAACAATCTGATAGGGTAAACGTTGCTAACGCTTCTAACCTTAGTAGATCTAATTGGCAACTCGAGTCTGAAGTTCTGCAAGAAGACGACACCAAGAACCACAGCAAGCGCAAGGATAACCTGCGATACGTTTGGCAACGCAGTTCTCGAGAACGCGTAGTAGATGCTGGTGAAGTTCTTGGTGAAGTTGGTGAGACTAACGTTTCTGATCATGTTGGCCAAAGCACCGTAGCTCTCCACCTCGTTGGTGTGGGCGATAGGGACGTTTTCAACACCGACGAGGTCTCTGACCAAACCGGAAGTGAACTGCAAGGCAAGGAAGGCGAGGATACCACTGCCAAACGCAAAGCCCTTGTCAAAGATGTCCACGAGCAAGGTGATGATCAAAGACCACGCATTAATCTGAATGAAAATCAAGGCGTACGAGCCGTATGGCGGGTTTTGGGCGGTCGACGCGTCGTAACCGGCAAGGACGTTGTCGTAGTATCCTGAAAAAATCAAAGCGGCAGAGTAGACAGCAGACAAGATGATTGCGGTAATCTTCTGTCCGGATTGGAACAATTCACGGTCTGATCTGACGTTAAAGTTCACCTTGACCAATCTCAAGCCAGCAGCCACTTGCCAAATGAAGGCGGCAGTGACAAGAGGCAAGAAGCCCAACTCGAACAAGGTACCCTTCTCCATGCCCAACACAGTGCGGAAAGATGAGAATGGGTCCACGATCTTGTACTCGGACTGGGAGACCAAGCCGTAAAGTGGCAACTGCCCGAGTATGAAGATGATGGCAGTCGAGATAGTGAAGATAATCTTCTCATCAAAGCCAATTTTTTCCGTTGGGAGTTCTACCTCTGGCAAGAGGGGAATGAAGAACTTGACCAAGTCAAGGAGACGAACTAAATGTTAGCAATGTTGTGGCGTGCGTAGATACTACTTACATCCAGCCATTAGTGATAAGTTGTCGAACTTTTTTTCCGCCATTTTTCATTTCTATACGGTACGGCGAAAAACTGTTTGTACCACTTCCGGAGATCTAGCGATCGTAAAACTCGAGTAGATAGGGTGGATTGTGGGGAGATAGGGCGGATTGAGAGTAGATAGGGTAGACTGTGAGTGATAGGGTAGATTGTTAAGATTTGGATAGGCTCGCCTGTAATTTTACAGTGCTATTAGTGATTTTTGGTCTCACTTTCGGACCAAGTGGTATTGTGATAAAGCCAGCCAGTGTTTTTATACAGTTCAGATAACGTTAGTACACTTTGTCTTCTATGCTTAGACGCAGAAATCTTTCTGAACATTTTCGAGCGCTTCAAGTTACTAACCGGTCCTAATAAATGCCTATTCAAGTATCCTTTATTTCTATTTCATAACCTATTGATCGTTCCACGATGCCCCGCCACACATTACCAAAGAAGAGCCGTCAGAAAAAATGCTCCTGATGTCAAAGTCTTGGGTATGACTGCTGCGAAAGTCGCCAGTAATGCGGTCGGGCTTCGATCTTTTAAGCATCTTGATGTAATTGTACTTATCCGCAGTGTGGCGTTTCGTATCCACGTCGCACGACTTGTTTTCAAGAAGGATGTGGATGTACCGATTGACTCGGTTTTGGAGTGACGGGTCACGCGAGAGTAGAAACAGCTTGAGGTCGTACATCAGATGGAACTTCTTGAACTTGGCCAATTCGGCCTTGTTGAGATGCGACAAAAGGTCGTCGCCATAAAAAAGAAGTCTGCTTTCGACGGGCGTTTCACTCATAAGGTTCTCATCCAAGTTCCAACTGGCAACGTTATCGTCATCCACATCGGAGGAAACGAAATGCGAGTCATACCAGCTGTCGATTCTCAGCGATAGACTCTCGTCGTGGTTCTGTGGCGCACTACTTTCCTCTTCTTCACCTTCCTCATCATTCTCTTCGTCTTCCAGTTCGCCATGTATCACAGTGAACGTGTTGGAAGTGTTTGTAAGCGATAAGATATCCGAGTCGATCTTCAGACTGTCCTTGCGAACCGGGTTGAATAAAACGTACAGAAAGTGGTCATTTATGCTCCCATCGTCAAATTCAGAAGCAGCCCCATCTAAATCTGATAGTATGCTGCTTGTGGTTTCGAGCTTATCGAGATTCTTGGCGCGTAGCTTACTTAGTTCCTGATTGTTGCTCATGATGTTTCAAAATGTTAAAAACGGCTCTTATCGCGCTTTTAAATGTGTACCAAATCGAGGGGTTGCATGATAACGTCACGTGGAAAGTGTTGAGGCTCAACACAAAAAAGAAATGATGGTCCGTCATCGCAAAAGGATTACTCATACGCAAGCCACTAGATAACTACATTTTAAACAACCTTGCCGTTCCTGGTGTTATCGTTTCTGATTGTTAGTAGTGTTCACAAACCAGTCAGATAGGGGTGAAAGACTATTTATATTATACCAATATTTGACATCATTAGATCTTAAGAATTTCAACTATCATCATATGGTGTGGATACATACGCTTAGCGAGTGCCTGATGCAACGCTGCATAATGCTGACCAGCCTGCGTCAGTCAAGTACTGCGTCAACCTCGATATACTGCATCTGCCTGAAACTGTGTACTGTATAAGAGCTTATGCTGTTCAAGTGTAAAGATTTATTTTGTCGACATTTTGGCTTTTTGATTTCATGTCAAATGCCGGGTAACTGTTCACAACCTGACGCAAGGGCTTGACTTTTAATAATTTCAATTACTGAACATGGCTGTTAAAGGATTGGGTCAGGTTGACCAGCAATACGATGGTTCTAGCTTGAAGATTGGTATCATCCATGCAAGATGGAATAAGAAGATCATAGATAACTTGGTCAAAGGTGCAATTGAGCGTTTGAAGGAATTTGGTGTGAAGGAAGAGAACATCTTGGTGGAGTCAGTGCCAGGTTCTTTCGAGTTGCCATACGCCACCAAGGCTTATGCGCTCGAACACAAATTGGATGCTATCATCCCTATCGGTGTGTTGATCAAGGGCTCCACTATGCACTTTGAATACATCTGTGACTCCGTTACCCACCAGTTGATGAAGTTGAACTTTGAGTTGGGCATTCCTGTTATATTTGGTGTTTTGACCTGTATGACCGAGGAGCAGGCGGAAGCAAGAGCGGGCTTGATTCCTGGGAAAATGCACAACCACGGAGAGGACTGGGGTGCTGCTGCTGTTGAGATGTCTCTCAAGTTCAAGAAGTCTACATAAGTAATGAAATTGATGTTAGATCAAGTAGAACCTTAGAAGGAGGATAGCACAGAGTTGTACAATAAGCTAATAACAAAAAGAAGGCAAGGAAGCGATGGATAAACTGTCCAATGTCGACCGAAACCAATTAATAAGCTTTCTGTAATGAGCTTTTGTGTGCGTCTTCATTTGACAAATAAAAAAAGACGACCTCGGTGAGGATCGAACTCACGATCTCAAGATTAACAGTCTTACGCCTTAACCAGCTTGGCCACGAAGTCTTAACTTATGGTTAATGGGAAAAGAAGATAATTTTATCAACGTAAAGAACAAATGTCAAAGTGAATTTTATGGTAAAAAGTCTTGTATTTAATATGAGACCTTCTATACGATGGCACAAGGCATTCAAGCTTGACCCGAAATACAAGTTTAAGTGTGGCTTGGAGATACATACCCAGTTGAAAACAAAGCACAAACTTTTCTCGGGGTCTTTAAACAGGCGCCCACACGACACACCTAACTCCGCTATCAGTTACTTCGATCTAGGGCTACCTGGAACACAGCCGAAGCTCAACCCAGAAGCGGTCTGCTTAGCATTGAAGACAGCAGTTGCAGTTGGGTCTGATATACAGCTGATATCTTCTTTCGACAGGAAGCATTACTTTTACGCAGACCAACCATTAGGTTACCAGATCACGCAGTTCTACAACCCAATTGCGAAAAACGGTACAGTAGAGTTGACGCGTGAAAGAGACGAAATCACCGAGAAGAGGAAAGTCATTGGAATTCAGCAGATCCAATTAGAACAAGACACCGGCAAACTTTCCTATGATGAGGATTCCGTTAAAATCGACTACAATAGGGCAAATGTACCATTGATTGAATTGATCACACACCCTGATTTTGAAAATATCGAGCAGGTAGTTCTGTTTGTGAAAAAGTACCAAATGTTGGTAAGGTACTTGGACATTTGTGATGGTGAGTTGGAAAACGGCTCTTTAAGAGTAGACGTGAATGTTAGCGTGAACGGCAATAACAGAGTTGAGATCAAGAATTTGAATAGCTTCTACGACATTCAACAGGCTTTGATATTTGAGTATTCAAGACACATTCGTCAGATAGAGAAGGGTGAACCTATTGTACAAGAAACTCGAGGTTGGGATGGGAAAGAAACCCGTCCCTTCCGTTCCAAAGAAAACGCAGTTGATTACAGATATTTACCCGATTCTGAGTTGCCTGCCCTTCACTTGGATCCAAATATTGGTAATGAAATACACCAGGTTTTGCCACCATTTCCTGACCAGGTATTAGGGGAGCTTACGACAACTTACGAGCTAGAGTGGAAGTACGCTAAATTTTTGATCGCCAACAAGAGTATTCTAAGATACTATTTTAACCTATGCGAAGCAGTTGTTCCGAAGACTTCAGTGAAAACATGCAACAACTGGTTGTTTCACGAGTTGATTGGTGCCTTCTCCAAGCAAGAAAAGCCGCTCGACTTAGAAGTGTTCCCGCTGGACAAACTTTCTGCCTTGATATTAGCGGTTAAGAGTGAAGAAATATCCCAAACTCTGGCACGTATAATACTCGCAGAGGTGGTTAAACTTCCTAAAATACTTGATGGTAAATCTGTGGCTAAATTAATAGATGAACTTGATTTGGGCGCCCCGAAAGAGTTATCTACGGATGACTTTAGTACGGCTGTGGAGGAAATCTGCATCGAGATCATGGATAAAAATGCAGATGTTGTTGCAAAAGTCAGGAGAGGCCAAAAGAAGTCCATCAAGTACTTGGTAGGCTTAGCGATGAGGGAAACCCAAGGTAAAGTTAAGGCTAAGGACTTTGAGAAGAAATTCCAAGAATTGTTAGGGGAATAAGCATCGGGTATTTTCTACTGTCTTCACGGTAGTCATTGGGAAGTGACAAAAAGGTCGACACTGTCAATTTGCTGTCATCAATGCTCAGAATGGTCGTGGACCAAGTTTTTTTTATAAACTGTATCTACTGAGGCTCTTGCAATCAATGAGAGACAGGCTTTAGTTCCTGATGTGAAGATTAGCGAAAGTAAAGTTGAGCAACCTAGATTGTAAGTGCTGGAAGTTACTATTGAAAGCTGAAGGTCACGGATGCCTCAAGTTCTCTGCTGATTACGAGCCTGTTCAAGTTGATAAAAAGGGTGCTACCAAAAAAACCGAAAAGTCAGTACTTTAACAATTTCTTTGACCTTCAATAGTTTAGCTAACGTTGAGCTGAACATTATTCAGGGACAACACCAGATGTGATTCAATGTCAACCTGTTCACAAGATATTCATGTCTCCTTATGGTAATAAATGCTGGACAATGACAAGGTTTGAGAATCCAAAATGATGTTGACTGCTTCTGTTCCAGCTTCTATAAATTCTGGTTCTTGGTTTAGTCCGTGCACATGGCAAAATCTCAGATGTATTTTTCTACGTTACTTGAGGAAATGTAATGGTAATTGGGGTTATTTCTGCAGTAGAACTAGGATAAATCTTCACCACATGATACAAGCTAAGTGTAATTATTTGAAGTACTCCTTACCTGAAAGCTGTACTTGATTCCAGCATCACTTTCGTTCTCGTAAGGGTAGAGAAAACTCTCCTGGTATGGGGAAGTTTCAAAAAGGTCCTTGCCGGGATCCTTGCCTAAGAAAGTTGTAGCATTAGTTAATTCAGAGCCACCGCTTATTTGCGAATGGTACGTATCTGTTCGTTTTTGCGACACGGTCTTGATCAACTCATTGCGAGCGACATCCGGCTTTTTTCTTCTAGTGACCCAGTTGAGGAAAGTCTTGTACATACTGAGGGCATCAGAACCCAAACCAAACAATAGAAATACAATACAAGACAATGCGACCACGACGTACAGCTCGTACGTGGAGTCACCGTTCTGCTCTTGATAGTAGATAGAGGTTCTATCGAATGTGTAGATCCCAAAATCGTATCTGAGCAACCGATAATTTCCAATGAAGACGTATATGCTCAAGGGCATAACAGCTGCGATCAAAACAAAGCAGAATACGAGCAATCTCGCGAAGCGCTTTAAGTTCAAGCCAGAATTGGTGCACTTTAAAATGTCGCGAACATCTTTACGCTTCTGGAGGTACTTTATAACTGTCATTGTTGCAAGCACGAGACTGACTGCAGACCATATAAGCGGCCACATGTAATACAAAGGTATGGTTGCCCAGGTTGGTCTATAGGTCGCAATACATCCAGTGTAAGGCGTCACGACATAGCGTGAGAACTGGATGTAATACTGCGTGCAAATGACGAAGATTGGCGTGAACAAACAGATAGACAACTCTATGGCTAATTTTCTCCAGCCTCTTCCCAGTAAGTAAATGGGATCGTTTGCGCGCAACACCATGTACAAGTTGAATGCGATTGCAGCAGTGGAACTTATCCTGCCCACCTTCGCACCTGTGTTCAATTTTATCATGATATCACAGTAGCCAACACCATCCCAGGTATCGGAAATATCTTTAGTACTCCAAATGATGCTGTTAATGAAGGCATTGATATTTGCGATGAGGAAGCAAACAATAAGGCATATAGCGGGTACATTCCTGGATTTGCAGTGCCAGAACAATGGAGGGGTAAGTAGCACGATGGCGATAGCAGCGAGAATACACAAGGAAAGAGCCTGAGGATCCATGCGTAGAAAACAGTATTCATTTCCTATTAATATAGTATGTGAGCCTTTTGTTTGGTATGCATCCTTTGTGTTCCCAATTGGGAACTTTTTGCAACCATGTGAGGATTTTAATTTAAAAATTAACACAGACGGAATATCTAAGCAGAGACATTTTTTCAATGCTTATTTCGACAGAGTATGGCTCTACATATCACTCTTTCATTATTCAGATCACTATTTATTAGCTTGGCTCTGTGTTCACTTTCTCGGCCAGTCCTTCACCCAATTACTATTCAGTATCAATGAAATCTACATTCTTTCATAACTAATCTTCAACCTATACGCTCCTTCGCTTACGCGATCACGCCCTTCAAAGTCTCGTTAGCAGAGACAACACCATTGTACTTGGAGTCCAAGAACTTCAACAATGCAATGACCTTGTGTCTGATTTCCTCCTTAGGGAACTGCTTCAAAGCATCGGCATTCTCCTCTCTGCCCAAGGTCGATTCACTGATCATCTTGGCACGGTCGGCATCGGCAATGAACACCTTGGCAAAGATGTCAACCACGGCCTGGGTCTGTGGCACGATGACGGCATTCTCCGACTCGTACAACTTACAGATCCACTCGAAGATAGGAACGTTCTCCTCGAAGCCAACCTCCAATGGCAAGTGACCCAAGAAAGGACCCATGACATGCTCCAATGGAACAGCGTTACCGTGCTTCAAGGCAAGACGTGCCAAACAACCAGCAGCATTAGCGTATGAGCGGTTGACAACATCCTTAGTCTCGTCGTCATCAGAGTTCTCAGACTTCTTGTCAGCCTTGTTCAACAATTGGAACAACAACTGCAACACAGTTGGGTATACAGCAGTCAAGTCGGCAGACAGGTTCTCAACAATGAGACCAATACCGTAGGCACAGTTGCCCTTGACCTCCAAAGACTTGTCGTTGGTGACTCTGTCGATGAAGACTTGCAACAACTCTTGCTCAAACTGGTTGTGCTGCTTGAGACCACCGACAATCTCGGCCAACGAACCGGTGGCAGAAACACGGATGTTCTTACTCTTGGAGTTCAATTGAGCCAAGATGACGTCCTTGAAAGAGACGAAGATCTTGTTGAAGTCACCCTCCAAGGCGAGCGAGAGGTTCACCAACACCTCGGAAGCAGATTCGTACAACAAGGCGTCGGTCTCAGAAGAGTCCTCGTCTTCCTCGTCGGCAGGGCCCTCCTCGTCCTCGACCTGACATGGGTGCTCACGCTTGATGATGTTCATCAACAGCACACACACAGACTCGAGAGAAGCGGTGTTGTTGGCGTCGTCCACAAGAGCAATAGCACCGAAGGTGAACAAGAAGTCGGCAATTCCGTCCAAAATACGGGCAACCATAGTCAACTCAAACTCCTCAGTCAACAATGGCACAGCGACATCTCTAACCTGCTGGATCAACAGCAACACGGCAGGGTCGACGTACATCTGGGTTGGAACACCCTTTGGAGCCTTGAAGTCCTTGCCCATAGTGGCCACGAACATGGCCTTGGTAATGCGGAACATGGCCTGCATAGCAGACTCACGCATACCGTAAGAGGTCTCAATCTGCTCAGCGAGGGTCTTGAAAGATGGCTCGATGAACTTTGCGAACTCCTTACCGGTACCAGTGGCGAGCTCAGCGAGGGCAACAGCGGCGATCTCCTTCTCGATGGTAATACCAGTGTTGACGTTGAATCCCTGGGAAAGGTCCTCCTCATTTTCCTCGTCAAGGTCGTCCATGTTGAAAGTAAACTCAGTCTGCTCCAAGCACTTCAAGATTTCAGGAACGAGCTGGTCAAGGAAACCGGCAAACTCAGGACCGTAGACCTTAGCCATATTGGAGATAAATGCGAAACCAGACTCTCTGATTCTTGACTGCTCGGAAGACAAAGCCAGGTAGGCAACCTCAATCAATGGCTTGGCGTAGGCCGAGAAAGCCTCAGACCCAACGGCACGGGCCATAGTGGAGATGTTCTCGAAGGTCATGGCCTTCAACTCGATGTCATCGTCAGAGAGGCCCTCAACCTCGGTGACGTTCTGCAACAAAGGCTCGAGGAACTGGATGGCGTTGTTGAAGTAAGGGATGAAAGCCTTACCAGATGCGAAAGCAGTGGAACCGATGGCAGACACAATGGCGGAACGCAACACAGAAGAGTTGGCAGACTGCAACATGTGGAACAACTTGTTCATCAAAGGCTCGATGTACTTCTTCATGGCGTCGTGGGACATGAACTCGATCAAACCGTCCAAGGCGAAGCACGCGAACTTGTATGCAACAGGCAGCGAGGCCGAGTCGATGTTGTCGATAATTGGAGACAACAACTCCTCGTGGTGGTTGGCAATGACATCCTGCAACTCAGAAGTTAACTGGGTCAAAGTCTTCAAAGCGGCGACGCGCACAACCACCTCGGAGTCCTTCAAACCAGCGGTGACTGCAGGAACCAACTTAGCCAACTGGGTGGAGAAGTAGTCTGGGCATCCAGAAGAAGCAACACCAATGCTCAACAAACCACCTCTTCTCTCGAACATGTTAGAAGAGCCCAACAAGGAAGGCAATTGCTCAAACAATGGGTTGACAACCTGCGAAGGAGGAAGCTCAGCAGAGAGAACAGCAAGCAAACGCAAAGCCAAAGCAGGTGGCTCGGACTCCTCATTCTCCTGTTCCTCGTGCTCGTTGTTGAGCTCATCGTCAACGTCAATCTCCTCAGAAGCAATGCGGATGGCAACCAAGGTGATGGAAGGACCCAACTTGTTGGCAGAGATCTTGCTCTTTCTGAAGGAAACAACGGAGATCAAAAAGGAGAGACCGAAAGTACGGTACTCCTCATCGAGGTCTTTGTTGGCGGCGATCTCAGCAACCAACTGCACGAGGCTGATGAGGTGGTCACCCACCAACTTGGTATCCAAGAAGATCAACGAGTTGAAGACGTTGAAGATCTTCTTGGTGGACTCGGAGTCATCGTCGGAGATGACCTCCTTCAAGACCTGGACCATACCTGGGATACAGTCGCGGAATTTGGCCGCCAACACTGGGCTGATCTCAGTGTCCTCCTCGATGATTGGAGCAATGGCGTCCAATGCCAACACTGCGTTGACACGGATGTTTCTGTTGGAGTCCTCGCGGGTCAACAAGCTGGTGAACAAGGAGAGGAAGTCCTCCATGTGTGGCACCAAAGCTGGGATCTGAGTCTCCAAAAGGGTGAACAAGGTGAAAGTAGCCATCTCGCGGGTGGAAACTTCCAGTTCCTGGATACCCTTGACCAAGGTTGGCAACAAATCGTTCCATTCGCCCTTCTCGAGGTCATTTTCTCCCACAGCAGCGACAACACGGGCACAGGAGTTTCTGACAATTGGCGACGAGGCCGAGTTGAAGGTCTCGGTCAAGAGAGACTGTCTGATAGAGTCCTTAAGGCCGGCGTCGACGGTTTCCCACTTGGAAATCACCAACTTACGGGCCTCAACGGCGGCCAACTGCTTCATCTCATCGCCCTGTGCGTGCAGGAGGATGTGGACGAGGGCTGGGAGAGCCGCAGGGCTTGCGTAGAAGTCCTTGTTCAAGGTCTTCTCAGCTTGCTTGATGACGTTAGAGTCAGGCACCAACGTCTTCTTCAATGTTTCCTCCAAGGATGCAAGGTATTGGGCGTCCATGGCCGATGGGATGTGATTGAAGAAAAAGAGAAAAAAAATTTAAATCAGAGACGATGGGGAACAAAAAGACGTGGTAGGGTAATTGCTGGGGAGTGGTTTAGATTAGTGAATGAATACAAAGGAAGGGTTGCGGATATGAAGGAGAGAATGCTGGGTATAAAAGAAAGTTTTCTGTGATAGTTTGTAATAGTTAGATCAATGTGATTGCTTTTAATATGATTTAAGTGGCAATTGATCTAGCACAGAGGAGTTAGATGATGAGTTTATGGGTGATATTATGGAATGGTTAAGCATAAAATGCATATTCCGAGTTGCTTATTGTATAGCTCCTGCACGCATAAAGTCGGCAAGAGATCGTGAAGGCAACGGAATTGAGTTTTTAAGGAGCGCGAAGTTTATACGTGCTTGGGGTACATAAATATGTCAATCTGGGTAATAATAAGAGCCAATGAGTGAGATTCTGGTGGTGACAGTATAAGCAAATACCTAAAAGAGAGAAATGGCGTGGTTCTTGGTTTAATCGAGAGTGACGACCCAGCGATTAACTGACGATGATTTGTGATTTTGTACTCTAGTCGAAAATCCCTTGTGATACCATCAAGTACAATCTTTTTTCAATCCTAACGAAATCTTTATCATTGTAATTAGATTCTGTTCCTTTCAACGGTCTCGTCTTTATCATGTTTCTTTCAGTTCTTCTTCCTGACTTTATTCTTCTATCTCATGTATTTTTATATCTCTTCTACGTCTTCATATCCCACCTTCCATTTCAGTCTAACCTCAGTCCGATCTCAATCCGACCCCAATCATCCTCAATTCTACCCGCTCTAATATCATCTGACTACAACTGCAAATTCATTGGCATCTCCCGTATCTTCACCAGATAATGCCTTTCCAACTCCTTCATCTCCCCAACATCCTCCTTTGTGATCAAATTAATAGCACACCCCTTTCTGCCGAATCTACCAGATCTTCCAATCCTGTGAATGTAATTCTCCTTGTCCAAAGGAAGATCGTAGTTAATAACCAAGGAAACCTGCTGCACATCGATTCCACGCGCCCACACGTCCGTAGAAATGAGCACACGCAGGTTTCCCAGGCGAAAGTCGTTCATGATGGAGTCTCTCTCATCCTGCTTCATATCACCGTGCATCGCCACGACGGCAAAATTCTGTTTCCGCATCTGCTCGCTCAACCAGTTGACCTTGCTCTTGGTGTTGCAGAAAATCACCGCCTGTGTGATGGTGAGTGAGTCATACAAGTCGCAGAGAGTGTCGAACTTCCAGTCCTCTTTATCACACTGAACATGATACTGCTTGATTCCCTCTAAGCTGACCTCATCCTGTTTGACAAGGATCTTTACTGGGTCTGTGGTGAACTTGGACACCATCTCAAGCACATCTCTTGTCAAAGTCGCACTCACAACAACAACCTGTACACTTGGCGGCATATGCTTGTATATCTCATAGATTTGTTCCTTAAACCCCTTGGTAAGCAACTCGTCGGCCTCGTCCAAGATGAGCATCTTGACATTACGGGTCACCAAATTGCGCCTTTTGATCACATCCACTACACGTCCGGGCGTGCCACTCACAATCTGCTGCTGCTGTGAGAGTTTCTTGACATCTTCACCAACATTTTTGCCTCCAATGCATGCGTGGGTATGGATATTCATGTAACTGCCCAAAGTCTGCACCACAGTGTTGATCTGGACCGCCAACTCACGCGTGGGAGATAGTATTAAGGCCTGGCAGTCTCTCACCTTAGGGTCTATGACCTCTAACATCCCGATGGAGAAAGTGGCTGTTTTTCCAGTCCCTGATTGGGCCTGTGCAATGGTGTCTCTACCAGAGATGATCTGCATGATAGCCCTGGATTGAATGGCCGAAGGGGCCTCGAAACCGTACGAATATATTCCCTTGAGGAGCTCTGGACGGAGCTTCATACTTTCGAAGGTGCTGTGCACCTTGATATTCTTGGTGGACTTGGCACTGAACTCCAAGTCATTGGCAAGATCGAAGTCCATGGTTGTGGTAAAAAAAGATGCGATGGCCAGAAATATTTAGACCAAAAGAATTGATCCACATTTGCATTCTAACATGGCCATTGTTGTGTTAATTGGCGGCGGTCATGCAGCTGGAAAGAAAAGCACTGCAGTGCTCCTCGAAAACGAGATGATCAAGCACGATCCAAATGCCAAAGTTGAGCTCATAGACATGAGAGCGTACGAAAAGCGCGAAGAACGCCGCGCTGCTTCGAAGGAAGGAACACATGCGGCCCTCACTGTGCACAAGGACGGTTTGAAGAGTTTTGCATCGAAGCCTTCGCGCTTTGACTATGCCAGGTTGCGCCTGGATGTAAGCTCTAACGAAGACAAAATATTTGTGGTGCACGGATTATACGCCTTGTACGACAAGGAGTTGCGCGACATGGCCCAGATCAAGGTCTTCATAGACAGTGACCCAGATACCCGTTTGATCCGCTGGATTCGGAGGGATGTAGTGCCGGAGATGGGCGAGGCCACAGCTTCTCTTGAGGATGTCATACTGGAGTATCTCCACTGTGCTCGTTCCGAAATGAACGACTACATTTTCCCAACCAAGGAGTTTTCTGATGTCATCATGCCTCGAGGTGCAGAGTCCAATGCAGTTGGGCTCATTTACGACGGCTTGTTGCAAGCAAACAAGGTGGTTGTGGATGCAAGAAAGGATTCGGTGAGCAACTATTTGAGGCCATCGCGGAATGACAAGTCAATTTTCTACGAGTTGAACTAGGATTAGGGAATAAAGATGGACCAAGATTGAAGTAGCTTATATTGGAGTTTTCATTGTATTCACATAAGATGGTTTATGGAAGGGCTGTTATTTCTTGTTTCTGTCTCATCTTCAATACTTTTAAAATTTCTGATATCACTTTCCAGTACTCTGATTTGTTCTCTAGTATCACATCCTAACACCTTCTTCTTCTACACTTTCTAATCATTCTCATTCTTATCATCATTATTTTTATATATCCCTTCTATCTTCATTCATCTCCTCACAAATGGATCGGGTCCAACTCAAGACTGTACTCGGTGAGGTTGTCAATTTTGTCACTGGACACCAAATTCCGCAACTTCTTATCATCTGCATACCACTTCTTGATCAAGTACACCATCTCATCCTTCTTCAAGTAACTCACAAAGCCGGGGTAGATCTCAAACGTGTGGTGCTCGATGAAGGACCGCACAACTGTGTATAACTTCTGGTACGAAACTCCACTCCGCACAAACATGTCAACCAACGCGCCCAGCGGTGGCTTTTGCAGAGCTCCCAAGTCTTCAATAGCTTCCTGGATGTACTTACTGATCAACTTGATTAGCTCATCAATAGGGAACACCAAATCGTTCGACGACAACTTGGACCCAATAGCGGTGAAACTTTGCTCAAGCAAGATGTAAAGGGGAATGTTCTTCTTGCCCTCATTGAATTCGTGATAGATCTTCTCAAAGAACAACTCCCATCTCTTCAAGATATCGTCTGTATTCTTGTAGTCTGAGATCTTGAAAATGAGAAGACACAAGTCGTAGTATCCCAATGGGTCTGTGTAGTTGTTGAAAAGCTCACTAATAGTCAATACCTTAAAGTTAAGCGAGTCGACTGCCACCTTCTTATTATCGCTGCTGATTCTTGCATCGTCCTTAATAGCAGACAACACGTCCAACTGCAAGTTGGCCACGTCAAACAACTCTTGGATAATCTGCGACAACTGAATCATGCGCTGTCTAATATTTGGTGGGCATACACAATTGCAGAATCCGTTGGCGCGTGCCAAGTACTCAATCCTAGCGGTCAAGTTCAAGTCAAACTCAGAGACTGAAAGAGCGTACAACAAACTGGCGGCCTCGAAATAGTTCTCACGTTTGGCATGGAACAACCACAACAAGTTGCTCAACTGCAAGCTGTTAATAGACTTCTCTTCCAAAAACTGCAACACAAATGGAGTCTTGATCTCGAGCAAGCGATCACTGATACCCTGGTCTATGAACCACTCGTAAAACTCGTAGTGGAAGGCCTTATCCAGAGAAGCAAAACAGGTGTCATATGTTGCATTGCGGATATCCAAGATCTCGTTAATGATGAGCTGGTTATTAGAGTCAGAGACACGCAATGCCTCGAGGTCCACCTTGCTTAAAATCTTGAACACCAATTCATACAACTCGTGTGTTTTCTTCTTTGAGTCTTCCAAAGCCTTGAGGGGGCCTGCCGAAGAGTGAGTAGGGTTCTGGCTAGTAGCACTACCCATCTTAGATGCCAAACGTAACAACAAGTCAACAGCGCCGACGTAATACTTCAACTCGAGCATAATGTTGATGGAGTTTTCAATGTTCTCCAACGTAAGCGACTTGTATGCTTCTTCAAACAAGTTGATTGAGGTTCTCAAGCACTTATTTTTCAACTCCAAGTCTTTACTTCCGACGTCCTTTGCTCTGGTCAAGTTTTCGATAGCCTTGAAAATCAAGACATCGTCAGTAGAGCAGAAAGAGCCACAACGGCCTTGAAGTGACGACGCGATCAAGTCAATTGATCCACCCTTCAAAATGTTCTTATTAATTACGGACGATAATAAATCCTTGATCAAGTTTTTCACGTCCTGGTTTGGCAACAACAAATCTTTGAAAGATAACTTCAAGAGGTTTGCTTGGTTTGTCAACGACAAGAACTGGAAAATGTCGTTCACATTGGTCTGGTTTGATTGGATTTCCTCAAGCAAAACCATGAGGAACGAGAGACCTTCCTTGATGGAGTTCAAGGACTTAATGATCGAGGTGAATGCAATGTGTTCAGCCCTCAAACACACCTCACTTTCAAATTGACTTGGGTCTGAACTGTAGTTTGGAGCACTCAATCCCAAAATGCTATTTCCGTTTTCAACAAAAAACTCAATCAACACGATAACCGAGCCTATGAAAAATTCAATTTGTTTTTTGTCAATCTTCAAACCCTGAATTATCAAATTGTCATTCTTCAATGAGTCCTTCTCCACAGAACCATTAAGGCCAAATTTGATGTATGGCAACGGGTTGAAAACTTTCTTGTTCCAGTACTCTCTAAACAACCTCGAGATTAAAAGCGAAGTACCATAGAAACGATCACTCAACACAACATCCTCCACTGTCGGATGCGCATCGGTCTGCTGTTGTGGAACTTGGTAATGCGGCGTTTGCGAGGTACTCGGCGTCTTGTTTATTAAACGTGGGTTATTGCTGCAGCTTGAGAACAAAAGCTGGGCTTTACGCTTAAACAACTCTGTAGCATTATGGTGGCCATAGGAACATGCCAAGTACAACAAGGTCGAGCAAGTTTCCTCGAATCCATTCTCCTCTATGAAGTTTTCGATAGTACTTTCGTTCAAGGACTTCAAGATCTGGTCTGAGGTTCTGTACTGGTAAATTAAAATACCAAAGTTCGTCAAAACAGCTATTTTCAAAGGCTGCTTGGAGTACTGGCTTGCCAAAATGTTGGCGTAGCCATTAGGCGTGTCTGTAGCATTCATCGGTGGAGTCAACTGAATAACATCTTGGATGTATGTGTACTGTTCTCCCTCGTCTGCGCTAGTGTAGTTAATAAATTCTGCATCCTCCACCAACTTGTTGTTTTTCTTCAAAAAGCCGTAGTTAGCAATGCTAATAAACAACTTGTCGGATTTTTTGGTTTTTTTAGCACAGATGAACACACCAGGGCTAAGGATCCTTGCAAACTTCGTATTTTTCAACAACTGAGATTGCTGCTGGTTCTGAATCAACTGTGATAAATGCTGCTTGCTCCGTGTAAAAGAGTCCAACTCTGGGTTTATAACGGGAACATCTGCAGACGGAGGGAACTTGATTGATGAGAGGTTCAATCTGAGTGATGCTGGGGAAGGTGTAGATGAGTACGCCGAGTTAAATGTCGATGAGATGAATGATCCGAACCCCATGGAAGAACCAAGCTTCAAGAGAATACGACATCCGTTCGTTGTGATGGCTATCAATTGAACAGCGGCAGACTCATGCTTGGAGATATGCTGGATGTTGATAATTTTGAATTTCTCAAACACCTTAAAATTATTGGCATTTGCATACATGTTCGATGCACTCTTGAAGATCTGCGTGGGTAACAACCTGCTTGCTTCGTTCATCTGCTGATGATCCAGGCGAAGGCTGTAAACACGAATGACAGACTTGTTGGACAATGTGTACAAGATGTTCCTTTCCGGGTCAATTTCAAGCTGTGATATCGTCTCCGGTGCTGAAGCATTACTGTTTGTATTGGAAGACAAGTAGTCAAATCCCGGCAATTTTGTTGGAATCACACTTGAGATACCAGTTTTGGTCAAGCACACCTTGTCACATCTGTTTTTTATGAAACTGGACTTGTTGGTGTACTCCAATTTCCAAACGTTTATGCCATCGCCCTGACCAGAGAAGTAGATGTCATTGGTGGTAGGATGACACACAATATTATTGACGTTCAAACCTTGAATGGAAACCGACAATTTAGGACTGAAGATCTCCAAGTTGTTGAACGAGCGATCGTACTTTATAATGAATATGTGCAAATCCAGTGTGGTAGCAATCAACAAGAGATAGTTTGCATCTGCTGAAAAGATCCCTGTCTTAGGTTTGACGATCTTTACCATTAATATAGCGTGTTTCAACTGGTCTATGGTGAGAAACTGTGCAGCCAGGTTGAAAGAGGACTTTGGCAAGTTGTAGTTCCACAAAATCAACTTGTTGTCGCTAATGATCCAAGAGCGCTCGATCTCTTTGAAGATTCCGATCTTGCTGATGCTACTTGTTGAGTTGTACTCGTCGAAAACCTTGTCTGGGAGGTTGATCTGAGAGATCTTCTCGAACCTGTGGAAGTCACCCAATCCCTTCTCGTTATCGAAGTAATAATTATCCAAACCTCCAGTTGCACTCCTGTCCATAGCTTCGTCGTTGTATATGTCAGCGGGAGTCATAGAGTCGATTTTGTTGAAGTCGGTGATGAACTTCGAGCCCAATTGCAATGGTGACAAGTTGGCAAAGTTCGGAACATGCAACTTGTAATTCACCGTGCTATTCTTCAAGTTCAACGGGTGAAGAAACCTCTTGGACAATTCACCACGCGATTCGTCCGTTGCTACGGCAGATGGATCACTCTGGTGGAAGTGTAATGCTTCAGAATTCTCATCAAGCTTCACTGTTGGGACAATGTACTTTGTGTTTGTGCCTGTGTGGTTCTTGTTGGTTGCGTTGGAATTCTCACCGCCTTTAATGGGATTAGAACGCCCAAGTATGAGACTGGCCATTGCACTGTTGTTTATGTCTAGTTGAATTTTTTTTAAGATGAAGAAACTTTTCGGGCTACGCACGAATCTTAATTAAATTCCGTAGAATGAAGATAACCACAGTTCTACTTGCATGCGCGGCATTGACCCATGCCCTCCCCGTATTGGAAGCAGACCGCTTCGACCGTAAAGTGGTCAAGCTTGGGCCTCATGAGTACGCCATCATCAAGGAAGGTGACAAACACCATATGAGAGCAAACAACGTCCGCTTTATCGACGTTACGAGCAAGATCCTGGTCGATGAAGCTGTTTCTCGGGGAATTGTCTCATACACGAAGGTCCCTTTCCTTCTGCAAGTCATGAATGTTGGCTCTTTGCAATTATCAGAGATTTATGAGCCTCCAGTGTACAACTACCCCAAGAAGGTTTCGCATAAGGAAGAAGTCAAAAAATTACACGAGCAAATTGATATTGCAGATGTCAGAAGCAACTTGGCCAACTTTACCTCTTTCTACAACAGGTACTACAAGTCTGACTCTGGACATGAAAGCTGTGAGTGGTTGTTCAACAAGATCAGCGAGGTTATCGCTCCATTGAAGAATGCTACGGTCAGAAAGTTTGCCCACGAGTGGAAACAGTCTAGTATCATTGTTACTATTCCAGGTGAAATCGAGGAGACCGTAGTGGTTGGCGCGCACCAAGACTCCACAAATTTGATCTTGCCTCTGCTCACCCAGGCTCCAGGTGCTGATGACGACGGGTCGGGAACGGTCACTATCTTGGAAGCGTTGAGATTATTGGCCAACTCCGGTTTCAAGCCGTACAACACCCTTGAGTTCCATTTCTTCTCTGCAGAGGAAGGAGGACTTTTGGGCTCTTACGAAGTTTTCCAGGAGTATCACGCCACAAACAGAACAGTGTATGCGATGTTGCAGCAAGACATGACCGGTTCTACCAAGAGAACGAAGGAGGCTGGAGTTGAGGAGCATTTCGGATTAATTGCTGACTACACATCCAAGCATTTGAATGACTTTATAAAGCTCATTGTGGAGGAATACAACGACATTCCTTACCACGAAAGTCAATGTGGCTATGCATGCTCGGACCACGCTTCTGCTCTTGAGTTTGGCTTTCCATCTTCATTTTTGATTGAAAGTGAGATGAAATACACCCTGGAGGTGATCCACTCTGTTTGGGACACGATTGACAGAATTGACTTTGACCACGTTCGTGAGCACATAAAATTGACAGTTGCCTTTGCGTACGAGTTGGCAAGTGCCAAAATTGAGTAAGGGTATCTGAATGACTCGAAAAAATATGAATTGAGAGAGTATCAGACTTAAGGTCGGTTTAGAGCCCGGTAAAATACAGTTGAGTGATAACATGTGGTAGATATTTTACTCATAGTAAGCACCCATTGTACAGATATTCTACTTAGCACATCCTGATTTTAGCAATACATATAATTTAGCAATACATATTTAGCAACAACTCTCATACTAATACATTCACGGCAACTGTGTTTACGCGTGCTCCTCGGCCTCCTCGGCCTCTGACTCGTCTTTACGGGCGAATCTGATCACGTCATATTTGAGCTGCTTGTAATTGGCAACCTTAGTCTGGTTGTTGTCTTCGTCAATCAACACACGCTGCTGGACATCAGCCTCAACAAGCAATTGAGCACCCTTCTTGACGATTTTTTCCATCGAGGCGACTTGCTTGTCGTTGAAAACGGCAACATTGTACCAATCAGTCTGCTTCAGCTCATCGGCCTGAGGGTTGAACTTATTGACTGCCAAAGCATAGGTGAGGAATTTGTCTCCACGACTGGTCTCTCTGGTTTCGATTCTGCCAACTGTCCCCAAGAGCTGGATTCTGGCGAACGATTGTCTCGATACAGAGCTCGAGAATGAGCGGAGTGAAGTTCTAAGCATTATGTTATGTGTTTATTTGTGGAATTAATTCCTTTTTCGTTCGCCTCCGCGTCTTTTGGAACGCGATCACGTGTTCGGGGTGACAAGCTTTGAAGTGAGATTTGAAGAGTGACATCCAAGTGATCAGCTGACTACTGAAGAGGTTTAGTATTTAGGTAATATGGATGAGGAGTGCAACTTGGTGTTGTGCAGGGCCAGTTCAGGGAGGTTATAGGAAGGACAACAGGGATCGTATAGAGTGGTCGTTTCAGGTGTTTGGTTCTGAAAGTATATTTGATTAGGTAATTGCTTAATAAGTAATACTGTAGGGAATACAATTGGGTTATTACATTGCAGTTTTCACAGTATTTTGCTAGAAATCTAGATATACTCATTATAGTTCAAAAAACATCAACCAATTCTGAATCAACATGACTATTCTTGCCGTCTCTAATGGAGTCTCTCAATCCCCACTCTTTATATCACTTACCATATTTATTGAGCTCGGTCCACACTTTTTGGTCACTTACATAATTAATACTTTGCCACCCACGACCACGCTTATCGCAGATAAAAAGCTGGAATCATTCTTTTTATATAAACTCACATCTACAACAATAATCACCTATATCTAAACGTATCTATACAAAAGAAGACGACGGTATGTTATTACAATCCATTCAGGGAGCCATTCCTTCTAGTGAAAGTGTGAATTGAGTTGTACAAACAGGTTTTTTCCTGTTGTATTTAAAATCAGGGGGCAAACTCGATTTCAAAAAGTAGGGAAGGCTACGTTTATCTACAGCATACTGACATTACAGAACCAGCAATGAGATCAGCTTTCAAAGATACCTATTCTTTTGGTACGTTACTTCTTACAACACAGAGGAAAGTAGGGCCATCGCGGGAAGTCTCAGCAAGTACAGGTAGCTTTGAGTGCAAAGCGCTTACCTGTGGGCTTTTTGAAGTCTATGGTGGTGAGGACACAAATACGGACGCCCCCTAATCTTCGATCTGATATGGGAATGGGGATATAGATTGCAGAATTCGTATCAGTTCTGGTCTTTGTCTGCGTGATATCCCATCCCTTTTCATGAAGTTACTAACAATACAGAGAAACGCCAGGCAGAGGCTAGCAGAATTAAGCAGAGATTTAAAGACAGGGTTCCTGTAATTTGTGAGAAGGTCGAGAATTCGGACATTCCTGCGATCGACAAGCATAAGTACTTGGTTCCAAGCGATTTGTCTGTGGGGCAATTCGTTTACGTTGTGCGGAAGAGAATCAAGTTGCCTAGTGAGAAGGCAATTTTCATCTTTGTGAACGACATCTTGCCACCAACTGCTGCCTTGATCAGCACTATTTATGAGGAGCACAAGGATGAAGACGGGTTCTTATACGTATTGTACTCTGGGGAGAACACCTTTGGTGGCGACCGTATTAAATTGGATTTGTCATCCGTCTTTGAGAATTTGGAGGAAGACTTGAAGTCCTACTCCGGCTAGACGTTATCTCCGCAGAGGCTTGATGTTTTTCTACGGTTTAAATTAGCTTTTTAGTTAGCTATCCAGTGTTGGAATAGTTGAATGGATTTTGAGAGTCCGCTGGTGTAGAAGCCTTTGAGTAGAGTTGGTACAAGAAACCATTATTTTGTTCTGTAGCAAGATGGAAACACTCGGGCTCTTGTAAATACAATAGTGTGACCATTGGTCATTCACAAATTATTATTATAAATATGGATTCAACTCACGTTGAATGGGGCACACTCTTTGTTTGTGCTTTCCTGATTTGATACTAGCTCTTTTTCTGTACTTGCGCGCTACCTTTTTCTTTTAGTACTAAGCACGACCTAATATCAGTGGAATTTTCAACTTCTACAGCATCCTCGTTCTACTGATATGTCATTACACAATGGGGATGAACTTGATACGTCCAAGTTCCCCAAAACGTCAAGGTTCTTCAACAGAAATGAAAGTATGCCTGACTTACGGACTTTTCAGCCTCTGATAGATCAAGTTCCAGTTGCTTTCAATGGTCAAAATTCAAATATCACATACAATCCGTTCAGCTACCCACAACTGAAGACCAAGAATAACTACCCTCTAGACACATACCACCTACCGAGCAGAATATACTTGAAGGACTCCTCGAGAAGTGGGACGTTTGCGGAAAACCCAGAGAGTTCGACAGAGCCTCGACTGGACATACCGATGCTCAAGCTTGAAAGCTCGCAAGCAAAAGACCCGATACAGGTAGTAGAGAACCTATCAGTTTTGGGAAAGAAGCATGGTGCTGTGAAAATAAGATTGCCTGACCAGGAAGACTCTTTAATCAGATCTAACTTCCAAATCAATTCCGACTTGTTTTGGTTTGAAACAAACAAACTCTTGAACAGTCCACCGCGGGACGAGGTTTTAAGTAGGCTCAGATTCCACATTGCCCTAGTTAAGTATCATTTGAAAATGAGCGAAAAAGAAGTTGGCTCCAAGGTGCAACAGTCTGGGATTCAGAATGGGAAGGGCGAACACAAAAATATAGTCAAACAAGATCCCACCGCATCGGATATCAAAGTAGAAAATCCGAACAATCCCATGTCAATTGCTGCTATAAGCAATATATTGAACTCCCCTTCACCATCACCGGCAACCAGCCTGGATGAAATTGCCACAAAGGACGAAACAAAGAAGCCCAAGATACCCACATTCATTGCAAAGGCCCCTCTGATTGACAAAAGGACATTGGATTTGTACAAACTATTCAGGTCTGTTATTATCAGGGGAGGATTTGCCGAGGTCGTAAGCAAAAAGCTTTGGGCACAGATTGGTCGCGAACTAGGATACAAAGGGAAGATAATGACTAGCTTGAGCAGCTCTTTGAAATCCGCTTACGTGAAGATATTGCATGGGTTTGAGATGTATCTTGGAGTTGAGCTGCTTGACTTGCTAGGTTTGAGTCACCCCACTAAACCATCAGTGAAACCAGAGGTTTCCAACCTTATCATTAAATCAGACCCAGATCTGAAGGAAGGTAAAATTCCAGATGCGTATGGTGAAGATGAAGCTAATACTAGTGGTAGGACTTTGCACAGCACAGGGGAAGTCAAAAGAAGAAAAACAGATCTCTCAGCTCCGTTGGTGATAGGCTCAGCCTATGAATTTAAAAGATATACTAGAAGAAAGGTTTCGAAGGGTATTCTTTTGAAAACTCCACACTTGTTGGAAACTAAACAATCGAATGTTTTTACGTCAAAGACTTTACCTGAATGTCTCGCAACACCACCTGCAACGGGCGTCAGCGGAGAACAGAAAAAGCAAAGGAAAATATTCGACATATCTTCAAGTACTATAACACCCCAAAGTCAAATGAATTATGCTCTTGCGAGTATCATGTCTAGTTTGGATCATGAAGACGAGGCGGTCAATACTTCGACTCCAAAAATCGTCTCTGTGTACTCCCTCCGTCAGTTCATGGAGAAAGATATAAAATTCCAGGAGTTTGTTGTTAAGCAAAATACAGAAGCTTTTAACAATCCCATCGGGTCTTCAGAAATCCCGCCTTATGTACCTGATACGAACGCAACCACACCACAAACACCTAATCTTGAAACAGATGGTACATCATCAAACTTTATAAGCCCTCCACAGGCGACATCTTATCAGATAAGTGAATCCTTGGTGTCTATGCCTGAGAGAAATTTCATCAAGTTGGACGATTTTGAGGCACTCTACTGGAAGTTTGTGAAGAATGACCAGACTATAAGCTTTTTAAATGATGGTATAGAGCTAGAGAGCGGTGAAAATATCCCAAGTTTTATCGCCGGTTCTGGTTTCATGCGGATTGGAGATGACTTACTCAACTACAAGAATAGCCTCCAGAACTTGATTATCAGCGCATCGAACGCACGTGGAAGTAGTAGTTGTAAACAAGTGCCCTCCACTGAAAAAACAACTCCAACCCCTCAGGTCACCAAGTTTATAAGCGGAGCATCTGCGTCGAACTTGAATGCCGCTCAACCTGAGACTTCACATTTTAACTCGAGAGACTACATACTTAATACTTTTGAGGCATCATTACTGCCATGGAACTTGCACAATATTCCTGTGCTTCCAAATTCGCTTTTTGGTGCATTTCAAGAAAATGACTTGAATAATCACGATATGTTGAATACCAGATTAAACATAGGCATGACATTTAGCACCCTGAACTGGAAGTGCGAAGATCACTTCTCTCAGCTTATGAACTTCCAGTTCTTTGGTGCTCCGAAGAAGTGGTACTTTATCCCGGAGCTGGAGTTTGAAAAATTCGAATGTCTTATAAAGGAAGTTAATTATCAAGCTAATGATAGGCACACCGTCAACATACCACGCACTAGTGAAAGTGCCCGTGATGTTATGGAACTCTTCCAACAAGAAACTTCTGATGAGCTTGACGTAGAGGCTTTATCAAATGCTTTGGACAATCTGGTGAATGCTTCTGCAGATACGAGACTCCCTCATGAGAATCTGAAGTTCAGAAAATTAATTGAATCTGTGGATAAAACATTAAAGTATAACCAAGACTTTGTTATCAGCCCAGAAATGTTGAGGGAGAGAGGAATTCGATTTACTACGGCAATCCAAAGACCAGGAGATATAATTGTTAAGTTCCCAAAGACCTTTTCCTTTAATTTCTCTATGGGAATGAACTTCAGTGAGGAAACAAATTTTGCCACAAAAACGTGGCTTGACCATGCATTGGAAGGAGAAAAATGGCTCAAGAAGCAACATATCCTTCCCAATTTCCTGACTTTCAAGTTAATTGTTAATCTTATTCAATTGTACGATTCTGGGAAACCAATAGGATTCAGTTCGGAGGTTTTTGAAAAAGTGAGTCAAATGTACGAGGTTTTCTATGAGCGAGAAATGGACCTTCGGGCAAAGGTAAGAAAATTCAAGATCCAGGAGTCTTTGATAGACGAAAAGAGCTTGAATGATACAGACTTTATCGCAGACGATGATCTTTCGAGCGCTTTCCCTTCAAAAGTTGTGTTGGGAGATAAGACCTCCAAAGATACTATTATCATCACACTAGAAAATTACTTGAAGTACAAGGAAGATGGCTCCATAGGTTTCGAAGATTTTACCGCAGAACTTCATCTTGTGTACTCTGATGACAAGTTGAAGCAGTTTTCCAGGATTTTAAAGAACTACTCTATCGACTTCGAAAGTTGGACTGATAATTATGAGTCTTTGATGGCACAAAATACAGAATTGCCATTGAAGACATACAAATCATTTTTGAGTGACGGTGAAAGGATACTATCGGCGATCAATTCCTCGGAACTAACACTCTCAAGCGATAAAGATGATATCAAGCTGGCGAAGTTAAAAGCATTCACAAACCATGTGAGAAACTTGAGGAAATTTTTGCAAAATTCGAACTACATCATAGAAGAATGCCAGAGTATTCTTGCAATGAAGCATCAGCAGCGTATAAGAAACGGCTCAGACTACCATAGTGCGGAAAATTTGCCTAAGTTGATTGAACTAATTGGGAAAATTACCAAGTTAAATTTTACGTGCCCTGAGTTTGATCAAATATTTGAGTTTAAAGTCGAAATCGAGAACTTTGACAAAGCTGCAAGGAGCTTGCTCTCAAAGAAATCAAAACCTATAGAGGAGTTTAACGACCTTATCAATTTGGGACAAAGTTTTGGAATATCCATTCCAAGTCTAAACTTTTTAATTCGTGTTCGCGATCGTCTTGAATGGATTAAAATATTCACCTTAATCGACAAGGGTGTCGACCCATTCGAAGATAGGAAAGTTGTTTTCTCGATAAATGACCTAAAGAATTTTTTATCTACTGGGTACAAAACCTTAGCATCTGAAGATCGCGAGATGATTCGGTCAGTGGAGGAAATATTGAGCAAAAGTAAACAATTCGATGATGAGATTTCACAGTTTTTGCTGATCGATGATTATCTCAAGCTAGACAAAGACAAATTTCACACAATTGCTGAGAAGTTCAGATTGGAAAAACTCTTCATTTCCCCAGATAATTATGACGAGCTCTCCAAAATCCATGTGAGCTTACCATTGATAGAACAGTACAAGAGTCTCCTTGAAAAGACGACCAAACCATCATTTCAAGTGATGAAACAGTTGCAAGCAAACTTGATGGAAAGAAAACTTAAGCTCAATGTCGGCAAATTGGAGGAGAACCTTCTACAGGTAGAAGCTTGGATAGATTCGGCTTGTTCTTTGATAGAGAACGTAAAATTGGCTACAACAATATTTAAAGAAACTACTGACAACAGTGTTAACTTCTCCAAGACTGCAGTGAATCCCTCATTTTGTGAAAGGCTAAACAGATTTCTTTTGAAAGCTGATTTTAACTTCTCTAAAGATGATCGTTACGATATTACATCTTCATGTTTGTTAAATTTTGGTCTTGAAACAGGGCAGGTATTGAAGGAGATCATTACTGAAGAAACACAGGAGGAGAAAACACCCAAGTTTTACTGCATTTGCAGAGAATTTGAGCATGGCACTATGATTGAATGCGATAAGTGCAATGAATGGTACCATGTACAATGTGTCAGTGCAGAAAGCAATGAAACTGAGAGTGAAAATGAACTCTACGACTGCCCTGTTTGTGTTTTGATCGACTCTGGAAACCCTGATGACAGCCGGATTCGATCCGCAGTCACTTTTGATCAAGTAGTCAATTTGCTTGAGCAGGGTCAATCGTTTCCGATCGTTGCACCCAATGAAATTTCTGCATTGCAAGAAGTTAAAAACACTTTAGAGACCTGTAAGCTGGAACTATGTGCACTCGTTGAAAAGATCGAATTGGCTAATGTTAAAGCCGAGATGAAAATCGATATGTTCAAGTGGGTACTAAGGAAGGTTTATGGAAGCCCTTTTCTTTTGGTTGATGTCTTTCAAAGGGTTTTGGGTAATATAAGAACCCAAGAGTCTCTTAGTAATTTTGAAACGAAAATAACTGGCGAGTCCATTAAGCAGGAAAGTGGACATTCCAAAGAACTGCTTGTTCACAATCAAACTAATCAATTGGTTCTCACAACAGGTCAATTCCATTTGCATGATCCCGATCCTATGTGTGCACAACAAATTTCGAAAGGTGATCATTGTCCTGAAATGCTAGATGAAAAAAATCCACCATTATCTAACGGAAGCATAGGTAGCGTTGAAATTTCAAATGGAGCCCCCCAGAGTGGCGTACAAGCTTCTCCCAGCCATCAAAAGTTCACAACTCCAAAGGCATCTGAATCCCAAGTAGATACCCCTGATTTAAATTATATCAACGCTTCAGTAAGAGCAGTGGAAGAAAAGGGAGAGAAAATGGGCGGAGAAGGAAGCGGATTATCAGTTTTGAGTTCACCAACGCTGTTCGTTAAAGCCACTGATACTTCGATCCTTCCGCATACGAGTCAGAAAACAGATGATGTAGCAGAAAATCCTTTCGACCCACGGTTATGTTAAATAGAGTCAAAAAATATTGAAAAATGTGTGCAGAACCATGTATATTGTATTGCTTAGGATTTTATCAAAAAGCATTTAACGCGTGAAAATTATGAATTTTATTAAAGTCTTGTAACTAGCGATGGTAACTCCTCAAGAATTGATAGACTACTCATGGAGTGCTGTGACATGTAAAGAAACCATTAAAGTCACAGAGGTTATGTCTTTCGTTGGTCGTATTGAGGAGACTTTGGGAGTAACGAAGCTTCTCAATGACAAGGAATTATCGGTATTGAAGAAGGCAACAAATAACAACCCACAAATGAATATTTACAAGCGGAAAGCCTTGGAATTTTTGCTAGCGTTGGTTCCTTACAACGATTTTAGGTCATTCTTGTTTGACAGGTTCAAAATTAACTTAGATGATGTTCATCTACCTAAGTTGACCGAGAACCCAATCAGGGAAGACCCCACATTTAATACATCATCGCGAAGAATCTACGGCGATATTCTCCACGACCATACTGAAGTAAAGAGTGAACGATTTAGTCAGGAAATATCGGAAAAGAATGAAGAAATACGCACGCTCCAAAATGAGATATTGGAGTTAAAGGCATCAAATAATGCGAATATTGCACGAATCAATGAATTGGAATTTGAGGTGCGAAGTTTGAATAGATACAACGCGCACCTTTTAGAGACCCACGATAATGCAGAACTTTTGAAGAAGATCAACGATCGGGACCTCATAATAACGAGGCTAGAATCGCTTTGCAAAAAATACAAAAACGAATCACAACACAACTTAAATAGCACGCAAGTGGGCCCTTCCGTACATGAGTTGATATCTAATATTGAAAAACAGGAAATACTAATAGAAAGGCTCAAGAAACAGTTCCCTACGTCGGACCAAGAAGACTCAGTCAAAGTACGAGGGTTCATTAAGAGACTCCCTTTTACCAGAGATCTCTACGACCTTTCAAAATTCAGATATGGCAAGAGGGGTGTTGGCTCAATAATATCACATACTGTTACGTTAATATTGACGACCGTGATATTGGTCAACGTGATGAAATTTGGATTGTACGTATTTAAATCTACTTCAGATTCAAGTGTTTATCTATATCCACTGAACAGCTCAGGATCAGTATCCATCACATGGTGGAAGGAGATAGAATGGCTAGAGTATTTCATATATAAATTAACTGAACGATAGAGGTCTTTGGCATTATCATATAGTAGTTGCAAAAGCGAATTGAAAAAAGTTACGAAGCTAGATTTAGCTGGGAAAATCCATGATGTTTATTGTGTAAACTTTTTTGAGATGAGCTTACAATCGTAAACAATAAATGTTAGATTTCCCATCTAAATACAAGATATAAAAAGTTAAAAGATTATATATATTAGTACAGACATACACAACCCTTCACAAAAAAGAAGTGAATGAAAGATAACCAAGTTCAAACCGCTTAGTTCATCTGCTTAACCAAAGCGTTGATGAACTCCTCTCTGTTACCGGTGTCACCACCCTGGATGAAGTGCTGGAACTTTCTAGTTCTGAAACCACCAGTAGGGTTGGACAACTTGAATGGCCACAAGAAGTTGTTAGCCTGCTTGAAGTTTGGACCAACAGTGTAGATCTCGTGAATCAAGTCCTCAATGGACAAGATGTTGTACTGACCGAGAGCAGCCTCGATGATAGAGTTGTCGTACAAAGCAATTCTCTGCTTGTTGACCTTACCGAAACCTCTCTTGTAGACCAACTTTCTGATGGTGGCCAAAGATGGGTAACCGTAAGCAATGTATGGCTCAGCCAACTTGATCAACTCAGAGGTAGCCTTGGTCAATCTGACGAAAACACCGGCGTTAATCTGGGTCAATCTCAACAACTGCAAGACCTTTCTTGGCTTAGGTGGGATCTTCATGATACCCTTGATTCTGACAACAAAGACCAACTTTGGCTGGGCGTCGACGTAGTAAGAACCAGCAGCCTTAGCCTCACGCTTAGCGTTGATGATAGCACGGTCAGCCTCGAAGTACTCCTTGGCGTGAGCAGCAGCTCTGTCAAAGATAACCTGTCTCTTCTCCTTGTTGGACTAAATGTTAGTAATTATTTCAATAAACTTTGCAGATACTTCTCAGTCCCGAAAGATGGTTAATTGATAGACAACATGGCCGAAGCTAGTCATATACGAATGGTTGTTTTGCATCTTCAAAGTAATTCTGCACTCGCTTGGTAAAAATACATACAGCCTGTCTGGCCTGCTTGGCAGCAGCACGCTCCTCGTTGATCTTCTGCTGAGCCTTCTCCTTCTTAATCAAGGTTTCTGGTTTCAAAGTGCTAATATTGTTAGTATTATGAGCAAAGTATAAAATTTGCAACATAATTCCGTATCCTCTGTTAATATCGCAAGCTGCTGTGATTGTTGAGACATCCGGAAAGGTCGTCTCTGGATGAGAACTGGACAGCCAAGCCCATTCAAATCCCAATCGTTGTCACAAGCCGCCCAAGGGAGACTCGAAAGCAGGGTGCACAGAGGAAAACAGATGTATCAGGCATCGGCTAATGTGTATAATTGAATATTCATTCAGCTGCAAGACAATCTAGCTTTCCCATGGCATAGGGTCGTAAAACGACATAGAATAATCCACTTCACAATAGCAAGCCTAACAGGAAATAGTCGCCTATAACCTATTATGTTGCAATGTTTTTGTTGTCTGATGAGACTTACGTAGCCATCTTGTTCAGTGTTGTAAAGAAATATTAAGATCGGGAAAAATTTGCTGACTTTATACAAATGTGCCTGTATGAAAAATTTTCATGTTTACGGTAAAAAGAAATATGGGATGTGGTTACCCGGAAGTCTTCACGTGATAAATTTGTCAAGCCCTATAGCCTCAAACCTGGAGTCCGATGATACCTGCGAATATGGAAACGCTGATCAACTGAAACTCAGAATCAGGCTTGTTAGTAGTAGATGTCTTTTGTACAAGAATTGTTTGGATGATTTTGCCCAGTAATGTTGGCTTTAAATTGACTCTGTGGTCTTTTTCTCCATCATTCCTTACCGGCCACATTGAGTAGACCAGACTACGTCGTTATGCTATATGTCCTCTGTGTTGGGCTCGAAAGTGGTCCGTCTTTGAAAGATTAAGTAGTAAATACGACATGCGACATTAATTCGAAAAACAAGTTGGCAAGAAAAAACAAAGCTGCTCAGTACCAAATGCCTAAGCCAACTCCTGTCACTGTTTCGTCAAGGATCACTACAAATCTTGCCTCAGAAAATGGTATACCAGTAGCTGGTGGATACAATGGGTACGGTTATATCGCCCCTATAGGTTATAATCATGGTGGTGTGAATGATTTAGATAGAATTACCATGTCGTTCAAATCGGGCATTGTATCAGAAGTGAAATGGGCATTGACCAACATGGCCAGAATATCCACTCAAAGTGGCTTTCAACTAGAAAAGAAGACCTTTATTGGGTTAGAGCTCATAAAATATGTCAATCAATTGTTCCACTATGTTGCGGAAAAGAAGGAGAACAGTGTTACGCCTGATGTTGTGAACTGTGGTATGGACGCGTTGTTGACCTTAAGAAACTTGGCTCAAGAACTTGACAACCAGCACTGGTTGTTACAACTCAAGTCATTTAAAAAGAATCTCGTGGACATGTTGAAGTTATTGTATGGGTGGTTCTATACGGGCACCTTCAAACCGTCCATTCATTTGATACAATTTGAAAGCCAGTTCAAAGAGGCGTTTGGATACGTGCTAGACTTGCTTGAACCGTTGACTTGTTACTACATCGACAACACCAAGAGTGATACCTTGTTCAACATAATATTAAACATTGCGGTTCTGACTACGGACAAAGCAGTGTTCATAAGTGCCTTAACTTCATTGTCGCATCTTCTCATTGTCAGTGAACCTGAAACAGAAATAAGTGAAGATGAAGAGAAGGAAAAAGCCGAGGTTGAAGAATCTTCTACTGCCAAATTGCCCACCAATAATTGTATCGATGCAATTAAGGATAAGCATCTAGAGACATTTGTCAGCCAATTATTGGTGAATGATAACGAACTTAACAGTGCTGTCGTTGATTTTATCAAACTGTACTTGTATTCTTCAGCCTTACATGCTGAAGTGGAGACCGTGGAAGAATCGCAACTCCTTAGGTTAAACAAACTATTGCAATTTGAAGGATCGCGGGCAAATCTCTCGACTTTAATGAAACAGTTGCCTGTCATTATTTTGAATAATGTCGCTGGCTTGAACGATCCAAACAACTTCATTAAGATCCAAGAGCCAAACTTGACTAGGCGGTCTAATTACTCCGGGACACCAACAGAATTGCCGGAACTCCCTGAGGATCTCTACGAGATTATTGCTAGGTTCCCAGAACCTTTGAGAGCAACAACGTGGTTACGTTGCTGTTATGAGCCGTATACACAGGTTGGTGCTGTAACTGCAGGTACCGATGACGAAGTGCTGCCAGGCGAGGTTACTCAGATCTCCTTATGGAAGGCCTACGAGAAACAATTCCAGAAAGTGTGGGATTTGGGCGACAAGTCTGTGAAACCACTCCTTCCTGCAGTTGATTTCATCAAGAATGTATCCAATGCCTTTCCCAATTCTGAGGCGATGGTGATCAACTTGAATGTCCCCGAGGGCGAGAAACCAAAGAAGAAGTTCATCATCAAGGGTATACAGCCAAGACAGTTTGTGGCAAGTATAGATGTGGGCAACTACGATGCTTTGAAAACACCAACGATAAAAGATCCAGATATGGAAGAGGTATCTCCAATTGGTCATGTTGATGAAGAGGAGTTCCGCGCCGCGATTTTCTCGACATCCGAAAAGATCTTGAGCCTGAAAATACAAAAAGAGCAATTGAACCAGTTGAGTGTCTCAGGTGCAGAGGTATTGGGATACATTTTGCGCCAGCTGCTCAAGGCCAGACAAAACTCCCAAGTGAGCAAGTACTTCAGATTGTTTAACGGGTACTGGTTACCAGGGATAATATACGCCAATCCTAGCCTTTTGGAATCCGGTTTGGTTGACAATGACTGGCTCAGATACCTTCTTTAGATAACTGAACGATCCACCAGTGCAGACAGAAGTTGGAAAGAAGAGTGCAGGTGATAATTGAGTGATGAACTGACGAATGAAAATGTAGAGATTGAGGAGCCTATGCAACCTTTTGTATTTTATTAGGTCAACAAGTGTAAAACCGTAAAGATCAAGTGTGTAAATATTTTGTAGAGAGTAATTTGAATCTTACACACGGGCGATGTTCGTGACAATATGTTTTCAATTTTTGTCGCATCATAAAAAAATCGATCCATTCAACATCATGTCAGAGAGATTACCATTTAAAGTCCGCGCTACCGACGTTTTGCATAGATCACTCGTTCTCGGCTTAGTTGGGTTCAGTGTCATCGGTATGGGAAGTATTGCCTTCAACATTTGGGCTAACAGTGACTACTCGTGGCTCAACAAGAGGAAGCAAGCATATATCCAGGAGGATGCCGAGGAGAGTAAGTAACAGTGCAACGGGATTGACATGGGGCGTTACGTATCACAGACTGAGTATAAGTGACAATAGTGCACTTATTGACAACTTTACTGAGAAGGCTATGTATATATTAAATAAAGGACTCTTTGTACGCTATGTAAAATAAGGGACCGTCCATGTGGGTTTACTCAAGTTTCTTACGTTTCGTGCTTTTGCGGCTCTCCTTGTCCGCAGACCTCTTCAAAGCAGACTTATTGTTGTGCAACTTCAAGTCTTTCACCAAGTAGTTGTAGTTGGTTGAATTGAATTCTTTATGTTCATTACTGGTTGGGTTTACTATCACAATGTCGTAGTTGTACTGGAAATCCAGGCTGCAGCTGGGACAAGAGGACTTCTTAGTGCTCTCACCAAGCATCATCGAGGGGAAAAGAACCTTTAGTGAAAGAAGGCACCCACAGGGTCTCAAAAAAGCGTAGGTCAAAGCAGGAGCTCGAGTCACAGGACAGTCGATGTTATCTTCATTCCAGAGAAGTTTGACATCAACCAAGTTCTTGAGTGACTTAATGTGTACGATCTTAGGAAGTTCCTTCCCCCTCTTGCGGTCGATCATTGCTTCGATGAGCTTTTCCTTGATGTACAAGTTACCCAAGTAGTCACCAACCACGTTTTTGTTATTCTTGAGTGGGAAGGACGTGAGTTTGCAGTACTTTATGGACTCACCCGAACGCTTATCCTCTCCAATAGCCTTTTGGCTTCGCAGATGTAAAGCTATGATATCCTTTCGCGATGCTATCGTACCTCCATCGTTACCCATAGTTGCACACGTGACAACAGAAATTGTTCACCTGTATTTTTCACTCAGACAACATGGCTGCCCCGATCGAACAGTTGGACTTGGACAAACTCCAGCCACAACAACTTGTGGAGGTCCGCAAGCAATTGGACCAGGAAATCAACCATTTCACACAATCTTTACAAGCTTTGCAAACCGCACAGTCGAAGCTTAAGGACTGCATAACCAGTATTGACAATTTGGAGCAGGAGTCTTCCGTAGACAAGGAGTTGTTGATCCCATTGACATCTTCATTGTATCTCCCTGGAAAGATATCCAAAAAGGATGAGTACTTGGTAGACATCGGAACCGGTTATTTCGCTCAAAAGAACGCCGTGGATGCGAAGAAGGTATACGAGTTCAAGATCAACAAGTTATCTGCAGACGGAGACAAGTTAAGGGACATACTCGTGAAAAAGAACGAGTCTTTGAACACAGTTAACTTGGTATTGAGAAGCAAGATGATTGAATATGAGAAACAGCAGGAAAAGGCTGCAAAATAGAGTAAACACAGATATAATGCAGCAGAATAGAGATATGATGATATATAATAGGCTTTATTGAATGTCCTAATGGGCTTGAAAAGTAATGGTAGATCCACGCGAAAGAACGATTCCAGACTCGAACTAACTTCCCTTGAATTCTATCCACAGTCGTTCCCTTCGTTTACTCACTGGTCATACTTCTTGTTGAATATGAAAGGTTCCAGAAACACATCGTTCAAATTTCGCAACTTGGTGGAGCCCAACCCGCCGATTTTCGCGACATCTCTTGAATCGGAATTGCTGAGAACTATATTCCTGAAAGACTTGT
Organism: Kodamaea restingae; assembly: GCA_003707425.3. Lineage (NCBI taxonomy): Eukaryota > Fungi > Ascomycota > Pichiomycetes > Serinales > Debaryomycetaceae > Kodamaea > Kodamaea restingae. The sequence goes on from PPJA03000012.1 coordinate 486,049, forward strand.
AATTTCCAAGCAAACTGCTCACGTCCGTTTTATTGATGCTTTTGACGTTCGTGAGCACATTGGTCATTGTGGTTTTGTAGTCCTGTGGCGGCTTGGCACCCCCGAGATTATGCTCCAAAAGGTGGGGGTTGCTATCGAGATTCTTTGCGTAATGGATGTAGTTTCCTGCTTCTTCGAAAGACCATGCTAGCACAAGAGCAAGTCCCTGTTTGAGGCAGAGATTCAGGAGCGAGCGCAATATATCCTGATGCGATTCAATATCCACAACTACAAGGAGGATGCGTAGCACATCGTCACTATTATCGACAATGCTTCCCTTAAGTTTCTTGAGGCGGCCCCATATATACTCCGGACGGAGTTTGTGGTACTTGAGCGACAAAAAGAGGATTTGAAGCTTGGGGTTTATGTAGTAGTCCGAAAGGATTGTCGAGTCGACCTTGAAAGAAGTCGTTTTCATGAGCGAGTCCTTGAGGAGCGGGTTTCCCACCTGCGACTTGTTGATTAGAACCTCTGGTGGAGCCACAGGTCGCACTGTGGGTCTAGTGGATATTGCGGGGCTCGATGTTCGTGAGACTTGGGACTCTACAGGTATCTCTTTAGCTAACGATGCACTAGTTTCAGTGTTTTTCAGGCTTTCAACTGCGTTTTTCGTCAAGTCTGTGGCTTTCTTTGTTGCTTCTGTATTTGCTTGAGAGTCCTGCTTTGGTTCGGCGTCAATGGACACCACATTATCCTCATCAGCATTTTCGTATTGAAAATCATCGTCAACAGTTCCACCCAGTTGCTCCCGCATACGCTTGACACCAGCCAAGATGCTTGCGAACGAAGTGGGGTCTGTTTCTTCAGTCATAGTCTAGTTAAGTGAGTTTTTCGCTTGGGGCAACAAGATTGTAAAGTGAAGGGGATAAGAGGTGACGGTAAAGTACTTCTGTTGTCGGCTTCTTGTACCGCTTTTGAAGGTTTGATATTCGAAACTAAAATGTTACTCTCTACGATGCTAAAGACTCTCGGTATTTATCACGCGTTAAAACGCGTGCAAAAATTACTTTCATAATATGACCACTGATGCCAACGAAGCCTACCTAGCTTCACAAATAACACGTGAGGGCTACCCTGTTACATACCATACACTCTCGCGCTCGCAGAATATACACGTTGATGAGGCCAAAATACTCTTGGACTCTTTCTACAAGAGAAATACCGACAAGCTCACGGCTACATTCATCATAGTGGGCAAGTCTGATAGTTGCACCTTGATTAAAGTGACGAAGGACGTTGAAAAGGACAAACAAGACTTCTCCGAAATACAAAGCATATTTGTGTACTCGTTACTGCGAGCTCCAGAAGTCACATACGCTGATTTGGCTGCGGAGAACCTGAAATTCCCATCCAAAGTAGATCAGGTTGAGCAGTACTACAAGAATGGTATGCTTGAGGGCCCGAAGATCGAAATAAGCGAAGTTGGAGTTTTAGGGGCACATGTGAAAGCGGAAACAAGCAGGAATGTTAAACAGGAAGAGAAGAAGACTTTACCGAAACAAGAAGACAACAAGGTTTCGCTGAAACAGGAAGAAAAGAAAGTAAAGAGTGCTGGGCTACTTTCCAATTACACCTCCCGTAAGGGTGAAAAGGCGAAACCTCAAGCTTTTACACCAAAAAGAAGTAGTTCGTCTACTTCGGGGTACCAGTACAAGTCGCGTAAGTTGGAGCTGAAAGAGAGAGTTGTGGTATCGAGTTCAGTAGACGAGGTAGAAGAGATCGAAGAGCAGAAGTCTACTAGACCAGTTAAGCCCACTACTGATTTGGAAAAGCTCTTTGATGATGATGAGGATGGAGCTTGGGATTTCAGCGACGACGAAAAGTCTCAAAATACAAAAGGTGTAGACACCACGTCCAAACAAACGGAGAATCAGACTAGCATGCAGGCCTTTAACAAGGACAGAAGCGAGCAGACAGATACAGAGGTGGCTGTTACAGGTGCCGAAAAGGATGCGGAGATTGCCGTAGATATTGTTGCGGAGCCTGAAAAGGATTCTTTGTTTGTCGAGGAGGACGAGGAAGATAACGGGGGGATTGTGACGACCGTCGATGACGATGGATACTTTACTGCTGTTAAAAAGACCACACCTGCCCCCAAACCCGCTAGGTCCGTTATGTCCAGAGCTAAAAAGGCCACTAGCTCAAAACCCACTCCAAAAGGGGGAAACGGAACTAAAAAGCAGGCTTCCATTTTCGATATGTTCAAGAAATAGACAGAAGGAATAAATAGAGTTATAGTAAAGGAAGCGAGCGTGGGTATCAGAGTAGGTGAGATAAGAGGATATAGAGACATTATATAGAGAAAGGGTATAAAAGGCAGTATATAAGAGACAGGATATAAAAGGTAGTATAAAAGAATACAGGGTAGATAGTATGAGAGAAGTTTTCCAGAAACAGTATGTCGAGAGAATGAAAATAGATGGTATCATTGTATATCATCAAGTCTATAGAGTTGAATAAAAGTGGAGTTAATACAGCCTATGAGCTTGAGGGGAAAGTAGAACAAAAAATCCCATGTGGGGACAATATTACATAAGAGAAGCGTTTGGGTTGTTTAACTATCTTTTTTAGTGCAGCAACACTAGACAAGGGAAAATACAACCCAGCATTGATATTTGTGAATATCTAATGGTGTTTGATTCCAGCGTGTATGATTCTATATTCTCGTTGTATACCTCTTTTATATATCCTCTTATCCTTCTTTTGTTATCTCTCTTTTTCTATCCCATCTTTGACTTCTCCATACACTGTGTATTTTTAGACATCTTCTGGTGCCATTCTGGTTGTATTGAAAGGATCGTCCAGTCTCTTGGCTTACTATGATGGGAAAATGGAACAGGGTACAAATTGCCTCTTTGGGACGGGGATTAACGACTAAAGTATTCAAATCTGTGCCTTCAACTTCCGTGTTCATACAGATACCTCATGTAGCAAAAAGTGCAAACAGCTGGTTGTTGTGTACTTACTATATCCTGCATGCAAATACTCAATTTCCTAAACGAGCAAAAAAGTTGCACCAATCTTCCCAATACAGTAATTCTGAAAAGTTCACTTTTTGCAGTCTTGAGTACTGTATTAGGAAATTCGTGGAGTAGGGCCAACTAGGAGATGGGAATATATATATCGGGTCAAGCCTACTCAGCCTTAATCATTATCTATCTACAACAATCAAGAATAGTCACTCACTTTCACAGCAATGAAGTTCTCCACCACCACCTACTTGGCCTTGTTGGCTTCCATGACCGCCATCCAGGCTGCCCCATCCGTTCAGGTTACTTACGAGTCCTCCGCCTTGGAGGTTAGAGACAACCGTATTTCCAACCTCGTCAGAGAGTTGGAGTCACACAAGGCCAAGAGAGGTGAAATCTCTCTCGCTGAGCTTGAGAAGAGAGAGAGTCAGCTTGTCACTGACGTCTTGGAGCTTGTCAAGGACACTAAGTTGGCCCCAAGTGTTTTGCACTACTTCGCCACTAACCTGACTTTCCAGCCAATTGTTATCAACACCATTGTTTCTCTTCTTAAGTCCGGTTTGATCAACTACACTGCTTTGTTCAACGCTTTGGACGAGTCCAACTTGTTGGGTACTGTGATTCAGCAGTTGATTTCCGACTGTTCCTTGTACGTCGAGATCTTTAACCTTGCTAAGGAGGCTATCAGCAACTTGGTCGACGAGGTCACATCTAAGATCAAGGAGGGTTTCTCCAAGAGAGACTTGTTGCCAGAGCCATACTTCGAGGCTCAGGAGAAGAGAGATGACAACACTCCTAACTCCACTGTCGTGAGCTTGTTGGAGTCTTTGGCCGACTCTGGCTTGGCTGCCCAGGTTGTTAAGTCCATCATCACCGACTCTTCTTACCTTCCATTCGCTATCAACTTGATCAAGGCTGTCATCTCTAACAACGCTCTTCCATTGGGTCAGATTATCCTGGCTTTGACCCAGTCGCCATTGTTGCCAGACTTGTTGAAGCAGATCTTCAGCATCAAGACCTTGGAGACTGTTGTTACCAACGCCTTCGCTGCCTTCGCTGGTAAGTGTTCTACTGCTTCTCAGAGCTCTCTCCCATCGGCTACCACTGCCATTACGACCCCAACCACCTGTAAGAGAAGAAGAAGAAGAAGATCGAACTACTAAGTTCACTCCCGCCTGATATAATCAGATTTTACGCAAAACTTCAGTTCAACGGCATTTCGCCGACAGAAATCGAGGACGGCCTGACGACTCTTCCACTTCTAAGGGAACTGGTGAGTCCTGGCTGCCTGAGCCTCATGAGATTACGTTATTACCCGGCGGTCTCGCTTATGCTACAAGCGAGCTGTCTTCTTTCAATTGTGTTACGTCAGCTTCACTTCTAATAAAAATATAGGTTGTCGAGATGTAGATTGTAGTTCACTTCAAAATTACATAGTTTTGATTTGAATTCTTTTTAAGTTATTAGACGAATAGAGCAAGATTTTACTGCATATGAACAGGCAAACCTTTCAAGAGGCGATCGGATAAGACCTTTTTAGGATATGAACGTATATCAAAACTTTTTTAGGATACGAGCCTAATTTCTCAGATCAACTATCCTCTTTTGGACACGAAAAGACCTAGAGTGCGTTACCGTCCGAGAAAAGATAAACTCGAGAGGCATCGTGTGATCCGAAAGAGACGTAAGCTATATAGGCAGACTCGGGTTATACGTACCATAACTGCTAGCCAGGTGAGCTAATGAAAAAGTATGGAGTAAACTGTCGACAGGCTTACTACCACTCATTGGTTGTCGTCCATACGCTTTGGACCAGATTGCAAGTTGGAAGAAAGAGGTATAATGTAGAAGACCGTAAAAGACGAGACACGGTTTGGATCCCAGCCGTACTATACTTAAACGGCCCATTTTGGGAAGAGCTGTTTAAATTCCGCCTCGAATTGGGATCAACAATAAAAACACAAAGAAAACAATTACACAAAACGAAGGCACATCGTCAACAATAGTAAGAAGGGTAGTGACTGTATCCCCTCGCACATTCCAGAGCGCTCGCTAATTTCACTGCATTCCGTCTGTGCTCTCATTTCATTCACGCGATTTTTGTCCTTCTCCAACCGTTTGTAGTTTACGGAGTAGCCAAGTAAAAAAAAAAAACATTCATTTCAAAAAAGCACTCGTGAACCTCCTCCAGCCCTCCTGACCCAATACATTCGTTTAGACACCACTGTCCAGGGCATACGACTTCTTCACACACTCGCTTTTCCAACAAATCTTATTATACTGAAGTACGGCGGCTTCCAAGGACACCACTTGAGATTAACCTCTGATGAGGCGAGCAAAAGATATACAGAACCCGCCGCGGTCACAACTGTCACAGTCAACCAACACGGCAACCACTGCGGGCACTTCACCGGAGGAAGTGTCCACTCCAAGACCATCAGTGGACCTGCCGTTGTCGTCCGAGTACACGTCACCGAGTAAATCCATTCGCAACTTTTTCCGCAACAGAACCTCAGCGTATCTGATTGAGAGTATTAGTGAAGAGCCAGAACTTAGCAAACAACAACGTGAGCGGCTCTCTATAGACCTGCCATCGCCAACCAGATCATTAGCGATCTTGCGCCCAAAGTTTGGGCGGTCTAAGTCATCTATTGTAGATGACCCCGTTCCTGAAATTCCTCCTGCGTTGCATCTCACCACATCAGAGGAAAAACTAACCACTGTAGAGGACTTTGCAGACACTTCATCTTCGAGTGATGGTGAGTTTGCCAGTACACACACGCGCGACTCTGCGGATTATTCTCCTCACGAGTGGGACGAGGGGACTCCCGTGCAGCAGTTTGTGTTTAAAGAGGAGTTTGACGAACCAGAAGAACACTCTTTGATGCAGCATAATGCGCCTTCTACCAGAACGCTTGACTCGGGAAGCAGCGTGGCCAACATCCTACACCCACGGCCTTCTATCATGCAGCTACACACACTGCAAGTACAGTCGATCGACGTGGCTTTGGCTAATGCGTCGAGCGTAGAACCCTCTGCTAAGAGGGACTCTATCTCTGCCGATAGCGAAACACACACTCCTGTATCGTCCAAGTTCCGCCTCTCAGGAAGTAAACTTCAGCGGGTTGGGTCCCTAGATAAGAAACAATTATCGTCTCGCATGTCAGGATCAAGTGAAGCCGATGCAAAGTACCCAGAACCAGACATTTCTAACCACCCTACCCCAATGCAAACACCAGTACGGCATGACTCCTTGCTGAATTCCAACAGCAACAGCAACAGCAACAGCAACTCGAGTGGAAATCGAGGAGTGGACTCAATAGACTTGCGTAGGCGGGTAAGCACATCTTCGCATCTCGTAAGTACCGTCTCAACCCCCACCAAGGCTGAGTTCGGGGTCTTGCCTCCTTTGCCTTTAGGAAGGAAAATCTCTGTGACATCTTCTGCGCGCCACAGTGGCCTGTCACGTCCTGCTAGTAGCGCTCTGTCGCGTCAAGTAAGCAGTGGGCTGTCGCGCCCTATCAGCTCAGTCCTGGCAGAGTCTGCGGTAATGGCTGCAAATACGCGATTTTCGGTTCAGGAAACTGTTGCGCTGTCGGAACACTATCATCTGTCATTGATCAACCCCGACGAGACTGCCATAAGACTGGTAGGTCACAGAGAGTCTGTAAGGCTGTCGATGTCATCCGGGGAGTTGTTGAGTAAATTGAACCGTGACCTGAACAACCCCATGCTGCCAAACTATCGCGACTCTCAACGCAGTGCGGTGGAGAATTTCACAGCGTTAGTTGACCTGACAACGGAATTACCCATGATGTTGTTTAAAGTTCAAGACAAAGACTACGACGAGGGCCTTCAGCGTTGGTCCGTGTATGAAAATAGGGCTTCCAAGGGCGAACATGACCAGGCTCTCGCTCAAGCTGCTGCAGCACATCCACAAACTGCAGAGTTAGTTTCGCGCACAAATCGTAATGATAGCGACAGTAGCAGCGATGAGCCGTTCGAAATGAAAAACAGACGGCAAGTGGTCGCTGGTAATGTTAATCTGCCTGATGCATTTGCATCGCCGAGTGGACAACTGCCTGAAACTTTACAGGCCAGCGCACATTCAAGGAGTTCCGGAAGGGATGAAGAGGAACACGAATCACCTGAGCACCAACATAGTGAACACATAAATGACTCAGATACGCAGGCTTATCCTAATTCGCAAGGCTCTAAGCTTTCACGGAATTCCCCTAATTCGCAGGCCGGCTCTAGGTTTTCTCGTGACTACGTCAATCCCCAATCTAGCCTGCCTCACGTATCTCGACAGGGTTCACCTCAGTCTTATGAAGCTGAGGGCTCACAGATACCAGTATCAGGGCCGCCTCCTACATTCCCACCAAAGGCTGTGACACGCCCAGGAGAGAGTGGTGATTATTCCCAGTACATGGACTTCAGGCACGAGCGGCCCAGAGAAGTGAGGACACAGCGCTCGTTAAATACGATTTCTCTGCCTGCTCCTGTCTTGCCCTACGACCACGAAGTTGCACCTTCACCGCAAGAGGATATGAGGCTTTTTGATTTGGAGAAACAGATTAGCGGGTTGCACAGCAACAGTAGCGAGAAGGTTGTAACCGGCGTGGAGAATTTAGATTTCCTGGCTCTTCATTTCGGGGCCATGATGATCTTGGGCCTTGTTGTGCCGCCTTTGTATTTCTTGCTAGCTTGGGGTATGTTTGATCTGAACTATGGGTCAAACCAGCAGTATTACACAGGCTTGCGCTTTTACCTGCGACTGCTGAACGGTAAGATTTTGGTTAAGAAGTACTCAAGGACTCAGAAAACCATCAGTTTTATTGCAGGAATAGCCTGGATTTTGATAATATGTGCGATGATTGGAGTGGGATTTGGAGTTGGTTTGACAGGATGAGGGTACCCTAATATCTCAAGTCATACCCAGATGGTTTGAATAAGAAATCAGACGAGGAATCTGATGAACAGAGACTGAACATCTACAAAAGATGAACAAAGGCTGAATATCTACAAATATTGGGCAGATACCGAAGAGGTACCACTTACACAGAATCTTGCCAATGACAAAACACAGTAGTGAGAGTGAATTATAATAGAAGTGAGTGGCACGACTCGAATCCAAATTGGATTTGATTATGATCTCAGACAACGCCCTAAAATAGTGGTGGTGCAAGATCAACCAGCCGGAAAAAGTCGCATATTAAATGGTAAACAAGAGTGGCATGTCATTTTTCCGAAATCAGCAAGCATGAAATAAATGTTTTTTACCGTATTTGGAAGCGTGGTAAACTGATGGGAACGTTACTGCTAATGATGCAATAAGTATGTATCTAGTATACCAGATAGAATGTACACTATAGAGATGTAGATGATGCGAGGAGTTAATGGGCATCACGGAGTCACGGAAATCTAGTAGCTTGGTCTCGAAATCACAGGTCTCAAGACCAACTTGATTTCTACCATTGACGTTTTGTACTCCATATAATATCACAATTGACCTTTGTTAGGATACATACCCTAATTACGGAGCTTCCTTTCACAATACCCAGCGTCTGTCAAAAAGCATATTCAAGTGACCTGCACCCAACGCAATCTGCAAAGCAATAATGCAAGCTAGGCATCCGTCACCTGACCACCGAAGACTAACGGCATTATTCAGGTAGCAAAACGTTCATTAGGTTGGTACAACTAAGGCTCAATCTAAGTAGATCAGTGTTCAAAAGTCCCCACTACACCAGCTTGTGTCACCCACGATCGACAACCCATTTTGCACCCTGGCAAAAGAAATTTTAGTCACTCCCCACGAAAAGATTTATCTACGACAGGGGTAAAGCATTTCAAGCACCAACTACACCGTAAAAGAGCTGTGAAGAGTCCACACACGTATACAAGCGGAATAAGTTGTATAAGTGTGAGTATAGACAATAAGGCCACCACAACGTTGATTACCCTTTGAGAATTCAACCAAAGCCTGCTGATAACCCGATTGGCCAGCCAACAGGTTTGATAAAGCAGAATCAAAAAGAAGGAAATCCACACATACTCCAACGGATCCTTAGATATCTTGGGGTCTTCACATATTCCAACCGATCTACAAACATTTGAGTTGCTTAGACAGCTCATATCTCCACGAATAGAGAGTAAAGACTGCCGAATCAATAGGCAAGGTTCACACGACACAAAGACGTAAATAAATATGGGTAACGTTCCAGCAAAGGAGAGCGGAAGCTCGGGAAGAAGCAGGTCCAACACATATACGGGCTCAACGAATGATTCGACGGGGTTCATCACACGAGGAGGAGGTCTTGGTGGAAGTGCGCGACGCAACACGACATCCTCGGCGTACGGTTCGCTGTCGTTAGCGGAGTTTAAAAAGAACAAGAGGCAAGAGGAGAAGGAAAAAGCACGCGAGGCGCACTATTCCAACTTAGTTGTTAGGCACCACGAGAATGCAGATGGAGGGTTTTTGGCCCCATACGGTACATATAAATCCAACCTCGACTACAACACCGAAGTGGTGCGCGGCCTAATTATCGCACGCAAGTTGGCTCCTTTCTACACTCCATTGCAGGACTTTGATGACGATTGGAGCGACGACGAACTCTTGATATTGTTGCGCCAGCTCACTTTGCACTCAATTGAAAACGCCTATGTAGACGAGGAGGAGGACGACATTGACAACCACAAGATACACAAAAGTTCCAACTACTACCGTCGCCAGGAGCAGAAGATGCGGCTCCGGGTTTTGATTGAGAAAATGGCAGAGGAGCAAAAGGAGGAGGAGAATAGGTACTTGGAAGCCAAGAGGAATCATTCTGACGATGTTGCGTCTCCAGAACTTTTGTTGCGTTTGTACCGTAACGCTGTTGAGTGTCCAATATGCTTTGTCTACTACCCGGAGAACTCAAATGTGTCCCGGTGTTGTCTCCAGCCGATCTGTACTGAGTGCTTTGTGCAGATTAAGCGTTTAGACCCGCATCCGGCACACGGTGACGAGGAACCAGATCCCAAGGAGCCGCACCTGCTCATTTCCGAGCCTGCAAACTGCCCGTACTGTGCCCTGCCAGAGTTTGGTGTTACTTACGATGCACCGAAGGATTTAGGTACGGGCATAAAGGGTATTAAGCCTGCTGCTTACGGAAAAAACAGTGCTACTTCCGAAGCAGCCAGATCGCGTCCACGTCGCAAGTCACTTGCGGCAAATTCTCCGGAAGTCGTTCATATTGACCAGATCCGGCCCGATTGGGAGCAGAAACTTCTCACTGCGAGAAGTAAGCTCGCGCGCAAGGCTGCGACAGCCAGTGCTATACATGCATCTAATTTGCTCATTCCCGGCCAGAGCAGCCAGGCTCAGACTTTTGAAGATCGTTTAGTCGAGGAGGCCATGCGCTTGTCTATTTTAGACGAGGAGGAGCGCAAAAGAAAGGAATCCGAGAAGAAGAAGGATGGTAAGAAAAGTAAGTAGTAGAAATAAGGGTAGGGAAGAGCGTGGTTCGAAATGTAGCACAAGTCTGGATGGTACAATATTTTTAGTTGCAGTCTGTTTTCATCTAAGAATAGCTGCTATCAAGTGTCAAGAACTCCAACTCTTTATTTGTCAAAATTTCCAAAAATTTGTTCGATTTAGTCAATATACTATAAGCTATTTTCAGGCTTATAAACAGGCAGGCAAGGAAAAATTCAAATGATACGAATGAAGGTTTGAAGTATCGTTCAGCTATGTAGGTTATGACCTGGAAAATTCCATCCTTGTATGCCAACTATACAAATTTGTTTGCATCGCGTGATGCAAACAAGACATTTAATTGGCTTCCGCAAATTCATGTGATTAAATTTCAATACATGCAAACCTTAGAGCGGTATCACTCTGAGAGTCATCTCATCTCGATACTCGTACACAATACTTTATTTGAGTTGAGCATTATAATTCGTTCAAACAGACTAAAAATTTACAGTGCACAGATGACGTCAAATGCTTCCCCACTGCCACAAAATTTCGTAAAACACTACAAGAAAGGGGTTGACATTTTGGACTGAAAATATCGTTAAGGTTTGAACTCCGGTGAGTACACGCCTCAAACATGAAGCACAGCGACCGCGACTTTGAAGCAAGTGAACAAACTGCCCGTTTCACTGATAATTGCCAACTTGAAACTGGCCAATTGACAGGTGAAAATTTTGGTTTGTCTTTATGTCGTTGGAAGCACGCACAAAACTTTCTAGAGCTGGTCGGAAATACACACAAAGCCTCTTAGTGTTTTGTCATTTGACAACCCCTAAAAAAACGGTCGGAATGGAGACGTGCGCCGACACCAATCTGCAAAAGATGCAATATCTTTACTCTATTGGAATCGTTTAATTTGTGTGTACACACACATACATGCGAAGCGCCTACTATGTCTATTGTGTCTATTGTTTTCAGCAAACAGGAAATTGAGCAGGTCATACTTCCGATGACCCCCCCAATTTGCGTAGTTCCTGTAGCAGATCGTACGAGAATGATCTGAAACAGGGCTGAGACCTATATGTCGAGGTTAATAGCAAACGTGCGTTGGAGAATCAAGGCAGGCACAAAAAAGGCACGGGCCGTTTACGATGTGGGAAAAAATATTACAGACTTGAATACTTATTTTTGTGTTTGTCTCTTCGGATGATGTTGAAAATCAAACGGCAATATAAGTAACGGTTTCGGAAGTGCGTAATCGATTTTGGGCGAAATAAGTTTCTTCTTAAAAGAACCTGTAACTGCTGAATTGGTTGCGAGAACCCATTCGAGTTTATCTGTTCACGTATCCGGCTTTGAGAAGAAACATCCGACAGGGATTTGTTTTGAATTTGCGGCTCGAGGAGAGGTGGTGATCCCCGGCTTAAATCTGTCAAGCAATTTGACCCGACCTTACTGCAGTCTGGCCCTATAGCGAATGCATGACCTTCACATCCTACCTAAGCAAATTTCACAAAACATTTAATACCAGTATTGATCGCTCATTGATATTGAGAGTCCATAATTACAAACATCCGATCGACTACCATGCCTGTCCCTACGGAGGTTGAGAGTTCTCTTCCTACTAAACGAATATTTGACTCGAAAACCAATCGTGTCCGCGAGTCTACAAAATTACCCCTGGAGTTTGGCAATGTGCAATCAGACGCAGATGCCATGGTTGTGCGGGTCAAAATGGTAGGCATAAACTATCAAACAGAATTTCCAGCTCTCGTTCACTTGAACAATGGCCCTAAATCAGTCGTACCTGGAAGCAAAATCGTCGCAAAGACACACTCACCAACAGTCATACCAACAGTGGAATACATAGTGTTCCCTTTTACCAATTGCATCAACCAAAGTTATGAAAGCCTCTGCTCTAACTGTCAAAAACTAAGTACATCAAAGCCTTTGTCAGCACGCAATATTGATCGATGGAGCCGATATGACTGTACACGAAATTTGATATACGGAGTTACGATCGACGGCGGCATGCAGGATTTCATGTGTATCCCTAACCCTCTGGAGACTTTACTCAGTATTCCCCATAATTTGAGTTTGCATGATGCATGCTTCATGACAGATATCATGTTGCCCTTTTACGTTTGCATTTTAGACAACTTCATGGAAGGTCCACAGTCCCCTGTGTCATGCAATAGCGATGACGACGTCACGATCACCGCAGTGTGTTCTCCCAACTTCATGGGTAAAATTTTGATTATTTTACTGGATATCAAGAAGGAGATTAATGACGTTCTTATCGTTCTAAAGTATTTTCGTGTCCCAGAGCTGCTGTTCTCTGTCGTTGATCTGAGAAAGTATTCTTCACTCCTGGGTAACGACAAACTCAAGTACGCGTCTCGTTTCACACAGGTATTTGTCTTCAATACGCACCCAGAATTAGTATCTTTTGCTGCTAGGTGTCTCTACACGCTGGGGCTTGAATCCACCAGGTCGAGGTACAATTTGGTACTCTTTGACCAGTTCCATGCTCAATCGCTTGTAGCGCACAAATACCTCAGCTTTAGCGATCGTACTGTAAAGCAGTTCAAGCTCTCTTACAAGGACAGGGTCCATGCGGAGCACCTTTTGCACATTGTTTCGGAGCTCAATGCTGATTTGAGTAGAAACGAGTCACTTTGTGCACTTTCTGTGGACTGCACGCTTTCTAGTAGCGCAGAGTCCAAAACATCGAGCTCGAGATCATCACGGTCAACAAAATCACTCGGAGACAAATCGAGCAAAACCATTCGGTTCCGCGAAGAAGACTCCATTATAAATAAAAGTTTCCGATCTCTGTCCACCTCTAGCGGCTCTAGTGGAGAAGGAACACCACGTGCTTACTCGTGGCTCTGGTACGATAAGGACTTTGATTTATGCAACGAATTCGAACAGTCTGATGACGAAGGTGATGACGATGCTCCTGGCAGAGTACATTCAGTCAAACAACTCAACAGATTGATTCGAAACCCTAAACACCTCAACCGTGTTTGTTACACCATCCGAACGAAAAAGCCGAAGTTGAATGCATTAATATTTAGTTGAGCCCTTTTACATACTTTCAATTCTCCAACGAAGCTTATTTACAGTTTTTAGTATTGATTCTTTTGATCTGCCGATCACAAGAATATCTTAGGTGAACTCGCTTTTATTCTCGATCTTTTGGGGATAGGATGTAAAATTTTTATTGGTGGCCTAATTCCTTGAATGTGTCAGACAAGATCGAGCGCAATTTATACAAATTGATGATTCTCAACTTCTCATCCTTCAAATGCGCATTATCAGAGGCCTGTCCACAAGGAATCTGCGCAGCGGGTGCCAGGAATTCCTTCTCCAAAAATCTGACTGATGGAATTGAACCTCCCTCTCTAACAAATAAAGGCTCCACATTGTCCCAATTTGTCTTAATGTTTTTGTAGAAAAGCTTGTATAAATGGTTGTCTGGATCACCAAGCCATGGCTCGGCCTCATGGAATATATTGACGTCCAAGCGATTCTCTGATTTTAACGCAGAGAACTTCTGGTTCAAGAAGCTTATCAATGACTTCTTGGTTTCCTCCAAGTTCTGATTTGGAACTATTCTAATCGATATATTAGCCTTGGCAACCTGTGGGATGACAGTGTTATTATTAGGCCCTGAAACCTGGATTTTGTGCACGGTCAACGATGGGTTTCTCCATTTTGCAGTCAATGTCTCCAAGTCCTGGTTGCTGATGTTTTTCTCGACTGCGTATTGCTCAATCTTTTCATACAATTGTGCTTCCTGGGTAGTGAGAGAGAGTACATTGTCGTAAAAGCCATCTAACTGAATGAGATTGGTTTCTCTGTCGACCAAATCCACTAAAATCTGTATCAAGTCCATCGTAGGCTCTTTCAGCACACCTCCATCGACTCCGGCATGTCTGTCTGGTTTGTTCGACTTTACAGTGACCAGGGCGTTGATCACGCCTCTCAAACCATAATTGAGACATGGGGTCTCATCGTCCAACCAATAGGAGTTGGAGAGAACGATCCAGTCAATGTCGCCAAATACCAGGCGATTTTCGCGGATGACATCTTGGAACCCAATAGAACCGCATTCTTCTTCGCCCTCGATGACAAAAGCCACATCACACGACAACTCACCCTTGTGGTACAACTCCGCGACAGCATAAATAGCAGCCAAGGTAGGGCCCTTGTTGTCAGAAACACCACGTGCATATAAGTTACCATCAAGTGCAGTCAATGAGAAAGGGTCGGTCTTCCAATCATTTGCCTCATTATCTGTAGCGTTGACCACATCGTAGTGCGCATACCAGAGAACTCTAGTGGATTTCTCTGCTGTATTGCTATTCTTTTTGAAAAGAGAGTAAACAATAGGGTTTCCATTTGGAACAGGCAAGAGTTTCGTTTCCCGCGAACCCAAGTCAATGAGCAATTTGATCAAAAACTGTGCGCAGTGGCGTGAGTCTTCCAAGTATAACGTGGGGAGCTTTGAAATTGTCTTAAACGATATGTAGGTACGCAAACGAGTCAACATGTCCTCATTGCTGAATGTTTCGGCGGGGGGTTCGCTCTTTTTCATACCTGACAGGACGATCTCTTTTTCGCCAATGTTTGAAATGTCCCAAAGGCACAACGACTTATGCCCCCCGGATGCAAGGTAAGTTTTGTTTTCAACATTTGTGAATATGTTGACCGCCAAGACAGCTTGGTTTTCATTAAAGATGGTGCTGAATGTGTTTTCATCAGAAGAGGCCAGAACATTATCACCCAACTGAGAGGAATCGAGCGCAATTGCAGAGGGAAGTTCCGAGTTCTTGAATGCAAATTTGATCAAGCCGCCAAAGTTGCTTGCTTTAAAAATACAGTCATTATGGATACCCAAACTAAGAACCTCATTATGGCCGTTAGTGTTATCGGTGAATTGGAATGAGCGGACGAGCTGAAAAGTGGCAAGATCCCACACATTAATCTTTGAATTGCTCAATCCAACGTAAAGGTAATCCTGAACTGACATGGATAAGATTGACTCATCATTCTCTAAAGACTTGATCTTTTTAAGACTTAAGTTCTTGTTTTCGACGTGCACCTCCCAAACATTAGCAATGCCATCACCTCCACATGACACCAAAACAGGAGGACGAGGAGTCGAAGAGTTGCACTTTTGGCCCACTTCATTCAAGAAGTAAGTGCTACCTTCGTGAAGCATGCTCATGCAATAAACATACCCGTTGTGAGCGAATCTGATAATGTCTTCGCCCTTGACTTCGACAAGTTTAGGAGTATGGTCACGTGAGAGCGCCTGTTTCATTTGCTGGTGTTTAGTCTGTAGAGGGTTCACCGAGCCTCCTGGTCCTCTGGAATCGAAAAACTTGTCGTAACGACGGTACGGTAACCTATCCACCGTGGGTTGTTTCTCGGTAACATGTTGATGCTGCTTCAAGCATAACCGGGTCCAGAGAATAGAAGCGCTCTGTGCACCGATAAAAAGAGTGTTTAATGAACTGCACCAAGCCAACGAAAATATGTCACCAATGTCAACGAGGGAGTAAATAATATGGGAACATACAATCTCTTCAGATCCGTCCGCAATACCGATGTTGGACAAGTTCCACACCTTGACAATAGAATTAGATCCTGCACAGAACAAGTGGTTTTCGTTCTCAGTGAGGGTCATGCAAAGGACAGAGTCTGCGCAGTGATTATCAGGGTCTAAGTCAATCTGGTATCGCATGTCGTAGTTGACCATATCGTAGACTAAGATCTTCGAATTCTGGGTACCGCAGAAAAGAAGGCCCTTTGTTGGTGCTGCCACCACGCATAGGATCAGATGTGTATGTGACCACTTGTGCAAAAGTTTGGGGTAGTTAGTGAGCGGATTGTGGCTAATGTATGGTGAGGTGTCTGCAGAAAAAGACAACAGAGTTTGTGGTAAGAGTGAAGAAGGTGCATTGACAACACGGCCAGGTTCAAGCTTGTGTTCTGCAATGTTGGGTGAGTTAAGACGAACAGGTGTGGAGCTGTTGGAGTCGCACGCCACAGTGCATGTTTCGGTGCTGATGGGAAGATGCCTCCTTAACGATTTAGGGAGGTATTCCCCTTCATGAATACTTTCGCGTTGAAATGGCGTATCAGACATCAAAGTTGAGGGATTGGATAGTAGTTGGAAGTTGCAAGGAATCGTTTCAGATGGGACTTTTTCTTACATAGTATGACTCACGTGAGAACTGCAAGTGAACACTGAAAGTGTGTGTGGCGTTGAAACAAATCGATAAGTTGGTCCCAGAGGAGGGGAGGGACAGCCAACTGAGAGGAAGGACAGATACGAAACGAATATGCGATGATATGAAAGCATTGTGGATATGGAAACATCGAAAAGGTGGTGACGCATTGAGAAGTAGTTAAACATAGAGAAGAGTAGTGACACGTTTGGAAGATTTTATGACAATAAGGAAAGACAGTGTCACACTCAAACGTCTAAAACACTGCGAAGTAGATTGTGTTTCACAGCCTTCTTAGTTCGTTCCGATATAATGAATTTGATCCTGTGTAAAAGGAAGTCCGGAGCGCGGCGGTGTGTAAAAGAAAATTATCCTTGGCTTTGCTGGTGACATAAAAGGGAGGCGAGCAGGAGCTACGGCAGTCGCTGCAAATAGAAATATTTAACTATTAGATTGTTCAAAAAGAAACAATGATCACTCCATAATTGATGTAAGTACTGACATTCGTTTGCGCCTGCTTCCCATGGTTGGCAAATCACCTTATCTTCTGAATCTTCTGGTTTTTTTTCTCCTTTAGATCGTTTGCAGCTCAGCCGGGACACAAAAAGGAAAAAAAAGAAACCCTCTGGGGATGCCCCACGTGGGCTATCAAGGAATTTCTATTGAGAATGAGAACGGCCATAAACTCACACGAGCACTTCCCGCAAGGAGAAAATTTTATCTGTCAAAGTATTTAACCAGGGCAGAATCTCATAATCACTTGGCAAATTACCTATGAAGTTTGAGCACTCGTTAAAGTTCAACGCTGTGCCCGAGTGGCAGGACAACTATGTCAACTACCCTGCCCTTAAGAAGGTAGTGTACAAGTTGCAGCAGGACCAGCTCGGGTTGGCTACAAACATGCCAAACGATGGGGGTTTCAACGTCGAGAATAAGACCACAGTAAGCGAGTTGCTTGTTGGGGGTGCAAATGGGGTGAAGCAAACTTCGATGGATGAGAAGGACAACTCGCTTAACTCCAGGACCGTGGACCTTGACAACGGGTCATCTTCTGTGGCTCATAGCAGTGCCCAGCCATCGAGGTTCCACCCTTCACGTATCATGAAGAGACTTGAGAAGAAGTCAAACCCAATGGGGGAAGAAACTATTGAAGTTGAAGACGATGAGGACGACCAGTCCGACTCGGCGTTGGACAACTTTTTGCGTGCGACCAGCAACAGTGGATACAGTGATCCCAAGTCCGACCTCTTTGACCCGCTCAAGGCATTCTCGCACCAATTGGTAGAGGAGGTTGAGAAGGTGAGCAAGTTTTTCACTGAAAAGGAGGTCAAGGTTGAGCGTGACTACGAGAATTTGATCAAGGACTTGCAAGCCAACAGAATTAACACCAACAACTTTACGCAAGCTTACAACGCTGACAGTTCTGTGATTAACTCTGATGAGCACCACCAGTACCATATCAAGTCGACTTTGTCCAGGACCACGACTAATGCTTCTGTTTTTGACACCATTAACCACGTTGGCAACGACTATGATGATTTGGAGAAGCAGAGATTGGAGCACGAGGATGAAGACGACGAGGATGACGATGACGATGACGACGATGACGAACACAACAGCCAGAACTCTGTGTTGTTGCACCATACCGACTTTGACGTGAAGCAGCAAATGAAGATTACCTTGAAGAAGAGATCTCTTCAACTTTTCATCGAGCTTTCGGAGTTGAAGTCTTACATTGAGTTGAACAAGATTGCTTTCACCAAGATCTGTAAAAAGTTCGACAAAACATGCAACTATGCCATTAAGACGGACTTTGCCAACGTCTTCCTCCCTACTAACACCAAAATATTTGCTGAGCACACAATGTTGTCATTGGACGACAAATTGTCTCAGATTGTAAAGATCTACGCTTTGCTTGGAAATAACCTCAACGAGAAGACCACACAGCAGGACTTGGACAACATCCGCTTCGAGTTGAAGTCGCACTTGCGTGACCACATTGTGTGGGAGAGAAACACCGTTTGGAAGGACCTTCTTTCCATCGAGAAAAAGGCATATAATCTCAACATGACCACTCTCTCCAGTAACAAAATGGGCGATGAAGCCGACAGAGCGAACAACTTGATGTACTTGAACATGCGCACCTATAAATTGCCTTTCACCGTTGGTAAATGGGATCATGTGCAGTTGCCAGCATCGCTCCTTACTTGGCAGATGTTCAAGTTGGTTATTATCTCCATCACCTTTGCCGTGTTGATTAGAGTCAAGACATTCAATGACCCTGTCCAGGGCCGTTCCTTGGCTGTTTTGGTTGCAGCTGCAATGCTTTGGGCGCTGGAGGCTCTTCCTTTGTACGTCACTGCTATGCTTGTGCCATTATTGGTGGTCACATGTAAAGTTCTTAAGGTGACTGGAACTGATGAGCCTATGGAAGCAGCAGCAGCTTCGAAGTACATTTTGAGTACTATGTGGTCGTCTGTGATTATGATTTTGGTTGGTGGTTTCACCTTGGCCGCAGCCTTGTCAAAGTACAACATTGCCAAGGTTATGTCGTCATACATTTTGGCATTTGCAGGTACCAAACCACGTAACGTCTTGCTTTCGATCATGTGCATTGCTCTTTTCTTGGCTATGTGGATCTCGAACGTGGCTTCCCCTGTGCTCTGTTACTCTTTGATTCAGCCTGTTTTGAGAACCTTACCTACCAACTCAGCCTTTTCCAAGGCTTTGGTGTTGGGTGTTGCATTGGCTTCGAATATTGCAGGTATGGCTTCGCCTATTTCGTCACCACAAAACGTTATTGCATTGGCAGCGATGTCACCTAACCCAGGCTGGGGCAAGTGGTTTGCAGTGGCTCTTCCTGTTGCTATTGTGTCTCTCGTCCTTATTTGGTTGGGTTTGATCTTCACATTCAAAATCGGAGACACCAAGTTGAAGGCTTATAAGCCAATCAAAGACCGTTTCACCGTCAAGCAGCTTTACATCAGTGCTGTGACCATCGTGACTATTATCTTGTGGTGTACCATGACCCAGATCGAGGGCACATTTGGTGAGGCAGGAATCATCTCTGTTATTCCAATTGTATGCTTCTTTGGAACCGGATTGTTGAAGGCGGACGACTTGAACAACTTCCCATGGTCTATTGTGTGGTTGGCTATGGGTGGTCTTGCTTTAGGAAAGGCTGTGACTTCTTCGGGCTTATTATCTACCATTGCCATGGCATTGCAGAAGAAGATCATGAACTACGAGGTCTTCGTGGTGCTCGTTATTTTCGGAGCATTGGTGTTGGTTGTTGCCACTTTCGTGTCGCACACTGTGGCTGCATTGATTATTATCCCATTGGTTAAGGAGGTTGGTGAGTCGTTGCCAACTCCACACCCAAGTCTTTTGATTATGGGTACTGCATTGGTTGCCTCGGCTGCCATGGGATTGCCTACTTCTGGTTTCCCGAACGTGACGGCAATTTCCATGACGGACGAGCTAGGAAAGCCTTACTTGACTGTGAATTTATTCATATCAAGGGGTGTTCCTGCCTCGATTATTGCTTACTTGTGTGTCATTACAATTGGTTACGGTGTGATGACCGCTATAAGCTTTTAGAGTGGAAAGTGAGTAGAAAAAGGATTATAGAGTTTTCCGGTTTAGCATATTGCATAGTTAATGCCAAGGCATAGTTTGAGCGGTTGTAGTAATGTGAAGTAAATCAGTTTTTACGCGAACTGAACCAATCCACAAGCTCAAATAGGTATCTTATAGTGAAGCCACTCTCAAACGGGTACTTTTGATGTAAAGGCGTCTTCAGTCAAGCGTCTCAAACGGATATCTTCAATTATTGTCTTAATGGGGTATCGTATTTGTGTCACGTGGGGCTGAACATGTTTAAGTTACCATTTTTGAAAGGAGGGGAGATTGACTTTTGCCAAATGCAGAGTGCAAACATTACGCTGCATTTGCACTTTTATGTACGGATTTGTAACTTTTACACCTACCACCCCCCACTTTCTTACGGAATTATCTGTATTTTAATAAATCATTGTTCATTAATGCTAAGGTATCATTTTCTGGCTGCAGTCCCGAAAAGGTTGTTCTGCACGGTCTGGTAAACCCCCAGATCTTCCATTCTCTTGAAGATCTTAGCTAAAGGTGGCTCGAGGTACGGGTTGGTCAACAATTCTTGGGTACCATCCACCAAATACTGTTTCTTCTTAGCCCACGAATACAAGCCAGCCAAGTCAACATTATATAAAACACCAGACTCGAAAACTTTGCTAGAAACAGCCGAAACAATCGTACCAAGGTTCTTGTCTTGTAAAACCTCCAAAACCAAAGGTGCGAGGTAAGGGGAGTTTCCCACCCCCGCCAAGGTGTCGTTCAACGAGCTCAGGAAAAACTCTGACTGGATCACTGTGCCTGCTAAGTTCAGTAAGAATTGCTGGGCACTACCAGAGTAGTTGTTAGACGCAGACGGGGTATCTCTTGCAAACAACAAGTCCTTTCTGGTTTCGTTAGATTTACTCTGTGTGTTTTTGATGGTGTCAGCGAGATAATTCCATGTCAAATCTTTTCCAGCAGATAATCCGTTCAATAAGACAGGCACCCAGGTGTGGGTGGCCAACTGGTTACCCAAAAAGTCAGCAATAGTGTCTCTGTTGGTATCGTTGTAGAGAAGATCAAAACCAACAGAGGTTATGATACCCGAAGACTCCACTTGGCTCAAAAGATCAGTGGTGTTGATCGGTATATTCGAAGTCAACGCGGTTAAGTTACCTCCCAGCAGGTTGTATGTCAGCAGGGCTGTTGTGACGAGCAGCTCAGCCAACAGTGATAATTGGTCGAGGGTAGACTCTGAGTTGGCAACCTGGGAAAGGACCTTAGGAACAAGGCCAGACTCGTATACTGAGGCGATAACCGACTCGACTGCAGACAGCACGCCGCTTCTCTTGGTCAAAAGACCAATGACTTCTCTTTCCACAATAGCAAACTCTTCATCAAATCCCCCGTAAGAGTCATCCTCCTGCACTTGTAAAGCAGCCGCACCTGTCGATACTGCTAACGTTAATATCCAATGCCACTTCATCTGTGATGGGTTTGCTGCAGCGATCAGCAGGAATATATAAACATCAATTGCTAGGACGAAAAATTGCCTAAAGCGGGGGACCAAAAGTTTCCTAATTAGGAAGAAGGTTTTGCATCACGGTGACCGACGTAGAGAAACACAGCTCTGCAACGCTAATGATAGCGACTTCAACCGACGGCCTTACAGTGATTTACACAGGCTCATATCACATCTCTTCTAGTACACTCTCGGTGTGCTTTAGTGTACGTATACCCTCATACGTCTTTGGTCGATGTCCAATGACATTTCCCAATCGGGAAGTTGCAAAAAATAGGTCTTGTTCTTGAGAGATTGCCCAAAACGGTCACAAGGGAAGCTATATATTGCCATCCCCTCGCACATTTACAGTAAGTATCTAACATGAGACTTTTGAGTGTGTTGTATACGTTTTTGTTTGCAGTTAGTGTGACTGCAATGCGGGTGGAACCTGTGAGGAACTCCAACTTTGAAGTCAAGCGTTTTGACACAGAGAAAGACGACGCGGACGTCGTCACTGCCTATATCACCAAGCGTGGCCAGTCTTCTAAGACCGTGGATTCACTTGTGCGTACCTTCAACAGTTCTGGTATCATTTTTCTGGTGTTGGATGCTTTTGCAGGCCACCCTAGCCGCATCAAGAACCTTGCAAACACCACCGCTGGCCTCATTGCAGGCGGCTCTTCGCTCAATGTATCTTCAAGCGACTTGGAGAAGTTTATCAGCGGTGTAAATGTCAGCAAGTTGCTCTCAGCTGTGGAGGACTCTGGTCTTGTCACCTCCGTTTTGGATGGAATTTTACTTGATGAAAGCTATAGGCCTGTTCTTGTGAACTTGACATACCGTGTGGTCAGCTCGAACAAGGAAGTACTCCTTTATCTCATTGACACTGTTTTCACCCCAGCTTCGTCCAAGAGTAAGCGTGCTGACTTTTCAGGTAGTTTGTTGAGCTTTGGTCTTAACATTGCCTCGAGTTTCTTGGACTCGAGCTTATTCTACGACACGCTCTCTGAGGGTTTGAACTCGCTCAACAACACTGGTGTTGCTGTGTACACTGTCAAGCGTATTCTTGCGAACGAGTCATACCAAAACATGACGTTCGAATTTGCACTGGACTTGTACGACACTGGTGCGCTCAACTTTAACTTATCCAGCATTGACATTTCCGGCTTGGTGTCCAACTTCCTTTCGGGATCGTCGTTGTCTGACACTTTGGAATCTGTTCTTAGTGGCAACTTGACCTCGACTCTTGGAGGTACGTTCAGCAAGTACGCGGGAGCATTGGAGTCTATTGTCACCGACCTCCAGTCCACTGGATTGTTCCAGGAGTTGAATGACTACATCTTCCCCTCTAGCTCCACTCAAGCGGCAGCAACGTCTTCTAGCACTACCAACAAGAAGAAGGACGTAGCGTCGGCAACTGCATCAGTTTCTCTGGCAGTCGCCAGCACACGTGCTTCTTCTACATCACACAATGCTGCGGCACCTGCTCAAGGCGGTGTCATGGCTATGACTTTGATGAAATCGATAGGATTGGGAGGCTTATTGATGATGATTTGATCGCTCGGTGCTAGACTATAATACCAAATCATATAATGGACACTAAAAAATCCAACAGTGGTACGCACAACTTGGATACGCCACTAATCGTTTGATTCGTTGGCCGGGGAATAGCTGAGTTGAAACAGAGCGTCACTTACTCGAGTTACAAATACCATGAGAGATCATCACTTGAGTTCCAAAAATCGTGACTCAGAAAAGCTGATCTCTTCACTTTGAGTTCATGATCAAGAAAGGCTGATCCCGCTCGAGGTAAAATATCATGACTCACAAATATTGAGTGCCTTGAGTTCGTGATAATGGATGCGCTCTTCACTTAAGTTCCAATTATCATGATTCAAAATCACCATCATACCGGTCCAATCTTGGCTGGTCCTTTATCATTTTCTTGCTTGTATTTTAAATTATATACCTCGTTTCGGTAAAGCTTATGAATATAAAAACATTTTTGCACCTGTATGTTACACATTCATTGGATAGCCAGCCACTTGCGCCTTAGACCAATTACTCAAGACACTTACAGACCATAAATTACATAGTTCTTCTTGTATCGGGGTAACTTGGCCTTAAGGAGGTCCTTTTTTGACTTTTTATTTACTTTTCTTTACATGACGACTGAAGTTGCACGGTCAGCACCAGTTCGAACGAACGGAGTGTCACTAGAAAATACGCCCTCGCACAACAGGAGCCTCTCGATATCGTCAGATGAATTCTCTCCCTCTAGTTGGAACCCCACGCAGGAGTTTACGTCGTTATCTCTACCACCTTTGGTTCGGAGCCAATCTCAACCCGCATACAACTTGAACAGATTTGCCAAAAACTACATCATACCAGCAGCAAAGTGGGCTTATTCTCCCATTCTGAAGATCAGAACGAGGGAAGATAAATGTAACGACAGAGATTACCGAATTGAGTATTCGGTATTCAAACCGGTTCGGAATTTGCCTCCAATTGATACCCACGATCAATTGGACGCACTAGCACAAACATCTAGGTCGCAAGAGCTGGAGCCAGGGGTACTTATGACACAGGATGAGTTTGAGAGGTTGCTAACTAGGGTTATTGAAGTAATCGAGACAGAAGACATTCAACCCCAGCGAATTGCCCAAGGTTCTTCAGGGAGTTACTTTGTGTTTGACACAAAAACCATCGACCGCGCCACTGGTGCCGTCGAATCTTATAAAGTCGGCGTATTCAAGCCCAAAGATGAAGAGCCTTACGGTCCACTCTCGCCCAAATGGACCAAGTGGATGCATAGGACTTTCTTTCCGTGCTTCTTTGGGCGATCCTGTCTCATTCCGAACTTGGGCTACATCAGCGAGGCTGCCGCCAGTGTTTTGGATAAGCAGCTTATGTCATATATTGTGCCGTACACAAACGTTGTTCATTTGCGGTCTCCGTCCTTTTATTACTCCTACTGGAACAAGAACGATGATATCAAGAGGTTGGCTCGCAAAATAGGTTCATTTCAGATATTCTTGGATGGGTACACGGATGCACAGACTTGGTTCCGTTCGCATCCTATACCCATAGACCTCGAAAACATACCGGAGACACTGGAGGTTGGTATGAACCAAGACTTTCGCTGGTCGAAAGAAAGCCTTGCACAGTTTAGAGAGGAATTGGAGAAGTTGGTAATTCTAGACTACATTATGCGCAACACCGATCGTGGGCTAGATAATTGGATGATAAAGGTGCACTGGAAGCACACGAAAAAAAGAACAAAGATACCAGACATCAAGATCGGTGCAATTGATTCTGGCTTGGCGTTCCCTTGGAAGCGACCAGATGAATGGCGCTCCTTTCCCTTTGGGTGGCTCTTTTTGCCAATGTCCATCATTGGGCAGCCTTTTTCTATGAAAACGCGCCGCCACTACCTTACACTTTTAACCTCAAAGTATTGGTGGGAACATACAGTCGTGCAGCTTCGGTCGGTTTTCGAGGTTGATAATGACTTCAAGGAACGCATGTGGTCTAAGCAATTGGCTGTTTTAAAGGGCCAGGCATTCAATGTGGTTGAAATATTAAAGTTAAGCTACGCAGGGCCTTTAGAACTAACGCGCAGGGAGAATTTGCTAGTCTGGGACGACGTAATGCTGGTGCCGAATATGGTAAACAACAGCGTCCTCGCAAACGCAATGGAAACCAGCTTGTATGAGTTTGAGAATCATTCCGGAGAGAACACCCCACTTTTACCTCCGCACAGAATACAGCGCAAAAAGAGCGACTACGGATCGCTTCTCTCAAATAATGAAGATGCAGAGCTCACTGGGTATGAGTACAACCAGGAGGTTGATACAGGCACGCAGGCCCCCAAGCGGGCTAATAAAAAGGTCATCATTGAAAGATTGGAGAAGGTCGACAGCAAGCCCCCATTATTTACATGGTGTTAATGAAAGGTACAGGAGAACAAGGGTAATAGACTATACATTTCAGGACTGTAGATGGTGTAATTTTTACCGGGTAGAGATGGCCTGAGTGAAAAATTCTGGGGGGTGACAGTATGCAACGTTGAGTAAAATTAATTTCACAGCAACTAGATGGGATCACAAAATGCAAGGAAGCTCACCCGTACGTATAGACGATTTTTCCATGAAGGGCAATGGCAGTATACCACTTATGGTGTGAACAGTGTGTTCACGTGTTTTAGGCTAAAAGTGCGAGCATACTCCAACACCAAGACTTCATATTTTCTAGTTATCATTGACGAAGATTTCGTGTTTTGTGGCGTAAACTAAAAGGTTTGTGAAATGAATGATCCACTTTATCCGCATGGAAAAACCGCCCTTGGCAGTTGGCCACAGACCGTGCCACAAAATACACTGTGAATGCAAGGTTTGAAAGTTAGATGTCTGCGTAGACAGCTGGAACGAAAGGTTCTGCGTATTTCAATATTTGCGGGTACTTCCCATCTGTTTTACTTGATCGTGGAATGATCCGGGCGTTTATCATTCACCGTATTATCATACATATTCTTTGTACTATGGTCTATTGTTTGTATTATCATTTTATCGTTTATTAGTTCAGTTCATTCCATCGTCTATAGGTCTATATAACCACAAAATCTGCAGGGTTCTCTATCTGACTCAGATCTGAATTATTCGATATCCACCTCATGTACCTCGAATTCACCTTCTCCGTCGTATGAAAAGTACTCCTTACACTGCACAATCTTCAACTCAAAGTATTTCATGTTCGCGTCGTTGATGCTGCCACGCGTGTCGAGGACGGTTGCCCCAGGGAAATCCTTGCGGTATTCTGCTAAAGCCATGCTCTTTGTGCGCATAAGCGTTTTGTTCATCATTGTGAGCACCTGATTGACAGACTTAATGAGAACCTTGAGATCCGGCTCACCAGACTTCAAGTTACTTTCAACCTTGTCTACCAACAAGGAGGAAAACAAGTCACCCACTCCAGTGAAGTAACTGTCAATTTTTTCTATCTTGAACATCGCCATTCCTGATTTGGTTGCCAATACACACGCGAGCTCATCCTTCGCGGTTATGATCGACGTGACAACTACAAAGCGGATGTCCACGAGAAGTCTCTGTAGTCCTTCGGCCAACTTGGCGTTTGTGTTGATCTTGTCATCAACTAACAACTCAAATTCAAACTGGTTGGGTGTGATGATATCAACAAGCTTATCGTTGAGGATAGAACGGTATGTGGAAATACACGATTTGTCGACGTAAAGGTAGTCGTTATCACCCAAAACTGGATCCAAAAGGTACAACATCTTTGGGTGATTCTTCTTGTATTCCTTCACGAAAGCATGAATGGCAGTGATGAGCTCAGCATTGGGGATATACCCTGTAAGTATATAATCATAGTTCGCGTCGCGTAATTCTAGTAAGCCGTTGAGAATATCTTTCAATGTTTTAATGTCGATGGAAGAACCGTTGAATGCGCCATAGCCCGTATGATTCGAGAACTCAACGGTGTTCACGTAGTCGACGTCCCATCCTTGACACTGCAAGGGAAAAATCGCAGCTTTACCACCGACATATCCATGTGCAACATGTGATTGTATGGAAAGGAGGCCCTTCATACCTCGTGTAGCGACTCATCCAATTTTTTTCGAAATCGGCAATTCTAACAAAGAGGCTGATAAGCTACGCGCCTCGCTGCGGTTTACCATAGAATAATGGCCGCAGTTTTAGGGTTAAAACGCAGATGAACTCCCCCTTGTGTATTGTTTATAGATCAATAGACGGATGTGCTGTACCTTGATTGGCGACTTGAGACATAACCGTACCTCCAACCATCTTTGTGCTTGGCCGCCATTTTACCGCTTTTGCACCGTCGAACCCTTCGTATACAAACCGAGTATACTTATTTATAGATTTCGCGTACTGAATTGTGAAACAATTTTTCACTTTTCGTTTCAGCATTAGGGTTGAGACCTCTGAACTCCCGGGAAGTCGCTAATGGCTGAGTGTGTAGACATATTACCTGGAACGGGGCATGTACCGCGTGTACCGAGATCGCCCACAAAGTTAGCTATAGACTCCTCCTATTGTATTTTATGTCCTGCACGAGGTCTATTTTCTCCTTTTTTTGAAATTTATACACGCCGAAATTGCTCTGTGTTAGTCGTGCAGGGCTCAAAACCAGAAAGTGGGCGCATGGGCGATCTGGGCGATCTACAACCATTTATTTAAGTGGCGATTTTTCCCACCTTTTTGCCACTACAAACACATTGTTTCCTTACAAATGACTGACTTACCCATCGATACCAACTTCAAGTCGACTCTCCCTCCAAGAAAGAGGGCCAAGACCAAGGAGGAGAAGGAGCAGCGCAGAGTGGAGCGTATTTTGAGGAATAGACGTGCTGCTCACGCTTCGAGGGAGAAGAAACGCAAACACGTCGAGTACTTGGAGTCTTATGTCTTGAAGTTGGAACAAAACTTGGTGGATTTGCAGTCGAACCACGACGAAATGGCCAAGGTATTAACTGAGGATCAGCGTCGTGGCCTCTCGCCACGTTCACTCACTGACTTGTCTGAGTTGAAGGAAAAGATCCACTCGAATTTAAACTCGTCTGTCTCCCTGAAAAAGAGTAAGGATGATGACGAGGAAGATGATGACGGAGAAGATGAAGAGTCTAACGAAGACACATCTCCAAATGTCAAGGTCGAGGAAGAAAGTGCGCCTACTGAAGTCCAGGGGACTAAGAAAGCACAACAAGACAACGAATTCCTTCGGGTATCGAAGAAGAGAAGAGTCAGCGAGTCAGATAGTACTGAGATTAAGGATGTCTATTACAACTACCTTTCTCCAATACTGATCAACTCTCCTGTTAACTCGCCTATTGACTTAACTTTAGGAAAAGGTTCATACAATTCATATGATTCATTGGAGCAAAATTCAGAAGTAATTTTGCGCTTTGTATCTACTTACGAGAAGTTTGCCAACACTTGTTTGACAAGTCTCTGCTTGTCTCCGTGCTAACCCTCATTTTGCAGAAGTCTATGTATGTGTCGTTTGGTGACGACACGTCCACAGACTTCTTGTGAAGTAGGTTGATGGCCGGTGATTTAGAGCATTGAAGACGCACGAGTGTCCAAGCTTCTGTAAGGAATGTACATTGCATCACCACCTGGTCTGCAGCACCAATCACCACTGAATATGTGGACTTTTCCAAAGAGTCGAGTCACTCTCCTTCATCGATGTCTTCTGATTCACCTGTCGACGATTTCTTGTTGGATAACTCCAATATTTCAATCAAGAATGAGTTTGATGAGTTCTCAACCGACTCTTCAAGCCAATTTTCATTCATGTTAGACCAGCCACATCTGCTTCCACATAACCACCACCAAATGGATTCGGACTTTGGCGTGAACTTTGAAGACTACTTGTCGCTATAAACATGAACGTCCATTGGACCGTGTTCTTTTTACTGGGTTTTATGTTTGGGATACCAGCTGATCTAGCTGCTTCAGTTCTTTAATGCTATTGTTTACGGGGAAAAAGCGAAAATCAAAAAAAAATCAAAAAATCAAAAAATCAAAAAAAACGAGCTGTTTTACCAGATTTTGTTCTTTTGGAATTTGTTTTTGTGAGGTTCAGAGTAGTTGACTGGATGGAGAAAAGAAGAGAATAAGACATGGCGCTCCTTTCGAGTGACGCGACTATCTTATATCTTTTTTGCGAATCTGTGGCTTTATACTTTCGTCCCTCGTTGGTTTAGTGGGTTTCAGTAAGCAAGGCTTGTTTGTACCATAGTTAGCAGTCGTCAATAGATTTGGATTGCATTGCATTTATAGTTGTAGTAAAATCAAACTCACCTATTTTCTTTTAATGCCTCCGCAAATAGCTTTTGTGAGGCTAACTAAGCATTATGTGATACCCATCAAAATCTTTGTCAAGAAGGCAGAGAGCACATTTGACGACCAGGTATCGGTTGCCATTAACGACCGTTCATTGATCACTCTCAATCGCAGCGAAAGCTACCAGACGAGAGTTTCAAACTCATACTTGAACAGGCTATTGAATGATATCCTCGCCGAGTTTATAAACAGACACTTGTTTGAAAGTCCCATCGACACATACATTAAGCAAAGAACCAGTATCCACAAGTACAAGGACAACAAGATTCAATGTAAGATGGTTATTGACGTGGCTTATCTTATAGCGCTCAGACACAAGCTAGGACGTATCCTGCCTGAGGAGTGGGAAATATTGGGAGTGAAGAGTGAGGAAGAAATGGACAACACGTACAAGCTCGAAGGAAGTGAGCTCATGATGATGAATTGGGAGACTGACATGCAATTACTACAAGAGGATGAGAGTACGGTGGATGATAAAAAGGGAAGCCTGTATAAACTCAAGAGCTTGGAAATCTTGGGTGGGATGAAAAACTGTATCCAGTTGTTCTTAATTAGCTAGATGTTAGATATGTATGGGGATTGGCATGGACTAAGGAGTCGTCAACTTCGTGGTTTCAATATATTTTACATAATCGGAAGGCAAAAAATTCAGATTGACATTCAAATTATATCATGACAGTCCTTCGATTCAGAGGGAAGGACGGAATGTTCCGTATCAATTCCAATCCGACAGACGACTTTCTTGTGGTCTTGGAACAACTCTACGAGAAGTTGGGAGATGTGGATCCTCAATCGATTTCAATTAGTAACAAACCGTCTGGCGCAGACGCCCAATTAGCCAACAGTCTTTGTGGTAAGACTGTGGAACAGTTAGGATTGAAGAATGGTGAAATGCTCTTTGTCAAGTACGAGAGTGCTGGTAATCAGCAGGCTGAACCCATCACGACCACGAAGCTAACTGGCAACACACCATCTGGCTTCATCGCAGTGAAAGAAATACCAAAGGTTAACCTAGACCTCGAGGTTGACAAAGAATTAGCCAAAGAAGATGGGCTCATCAAACGTGCAAAAAGCAGGTCGTGTGGCCATGGTTCGAACGGTATGTGCGACCATTGCTCGCCATTACCTCCTTGGGACCCTGAATATCAAAAAGAGAATGGCATCAAGCATATTTCATTTCATGCCAGATTAAAAGAACTCAATCAACAAAGAAACAACAAGCATTCTGGTCTGTCTTATATCGCTCCATTGGAGGAACCTGATTACAGGATTGATCTCAACTGTCACCAAGGCCACAATCCATACCCCAAGGGCATTTGCTCCAAGTGCCAGCCAGCACCGATTACATTACTGCAGCAGAAGTTCCGTATGGTCGACCATGTTGAGTATTCTGACTTCCAAATATTGAATAAGTTCATCGATGCGTGGAGAACGACTGGTGTGCAAAGGTGTGGTATATTGTATGGTCGGTATGAGAGGTTTGACAAGGTTCCGTTGGGAATCAAGGCTGTCGTTGAAGCAGTATATGAACCGAAACAGTCTGGTGAAGCGGATGGGTTGATGCTCTTGACAGATGATGAGGAGTTAGCCCAAGTAGATGACATTGCACAGAAGCTTGGGTTAACACAAGTGGGTTTTGTATTTACAGACTTGACCGATGCGGGGCGTAAAGACGGTACAGTTTTGTGCAAAAGACACAAGGACTCGTACTTTTTAACTAACCTCGAGATCCTCATGGCAGCACGCAACCAGAATGCGCACCCCAACTCTACGTCCTACCTGAACTCTGGTCATTTTCTGTCCAAATACATCACAAGCGTTGTCAGTGGAGGGCTCGCGGGTGAGATAGAGCCTCGCTCCTATCAGGTTTCTGTGGAATGCGAGGCCCTAGTAAAAGCGGACATGGTTACTGGTTCTACCCAACCATCTGAACTCTATGTCAATGAGAATACTGACAAACGCTACGTCCCCGATATTTCGTACTTGAAAACGAATGAGTATAATCTCCAAGTGAAAAAGACTGCCAAGCCCACGTTGCCTGTTGAGTTTTTACTCGTGTCACTCACGGATTCGTTTCCCCTCGACCCCAAGCCTTTTTTCAGCTCTCCAAGGGGGTTCTCTATTGAAAATCGTGACTTCATGGGGGAATTACAGGACCTCAGTCAACTTAAAAGACATTTGTTGAATGGAAACGATAATGGTGAATTGCTTGTTGATTTCCACCTCCTCGTTGCTCTCAGAAAGTTTGCCGTTTTGAGCGCCGAAGAGTTCGATTTGCTCCTCAAGTTTGTCCAGAGCAAGGATGCTTTGGACTTTTACAAATTAGCTGAAACTCCTGGGTGGATGACTCTTTTGACTATCTTAGAGCATTCATAAGCGATCGAGAACAGGTGTACAAGAGTATGTAAGTAATTTCAATGAGAACAAGCATGAGTAAAAGTGAACGAAATCAGCTTGAAAGAAGTAAATGAACCTGATTACAGTATCACAATACATAGCAGTGGTCACTGACCAAACATATTGATTCCATACATGATAATCCTAAACCTGCTACCACGCCACTCCTCAATACTTCTCGAACGTTCTAGATTTTTTTTTCAAATTCGCACGACCAAATGTAGCAAAACTAGAAGCATCGCAGAATCGTGGCAGCGGAGCGAGCAGGAAAAAAATCAACGAATTTTCAGTATATATAAAATTTTACTTCCGCCAATTTCTAATTAACAGATATACAAGATGTCTACTCCATTTGGTGTCGATTTAGGTAACAACAACACCGTTATTGCGTGTGCCAGAAACAGAGGTATTGACATTATTGTCAATGAGGTGTCCAACCGTACCACCCCATCCCTCGTTGGTTTCGGCCAGAAGAACAGATTCATCGGAGAGTCTGGTAAGAACCAGCAGACCTCCAACGTGAAAAACACTGTTGAGAATTTGAAGAGAATCTTGGGCTTGAACTACAACGACCCAGACTTCGAGATTGAGAAGAAGTACTTTTCTGTTCCTCTCGTTGAGAACAAGGACGGCGGTATCTCCGCCAAGGTTAGATTCTTGGGTCAGCAGCAGGAGTTCTCTTCCATCCAGTTGTCTGCTATGTACATCAACAAGATTAAGGACATTGCTTACAAGGAGACCAAGGGTAACTTCCAGGACATCTGTTTGTCCGTGCCAGTCTGGTACACTGAGAAGCAGCGTCGTGCTGCCGCCGATGCCTGCAGAATCGCCGGTTTGAACCCAGTTAGAATCGTTAACGAGGTCACTGCCGCCGCTGTTGGTTACGGTGTCTTCAAGGCCAACGACCTCCCAGAGGACGAGCCTAAGAAGGTTGCTTTCATTGACATTGGTCACTCTTCGTACCAGGTCTCCATCGCTGCCGTTAAGAAGGGTGAATTGAAGGTCTTGGGCTCTGCTTACGACAAGCACTTTGGTGGTAGAGACTTTGACTACGCTATTGCCGAGCACTTTGCTAACGAGTTCAAGGGTAAGTACAAGATCGACGTCAAGGAAAACCCTAAGGCTTTCTACAGAGTGTTGACTGCTGCTGAGAAGTTGAAGAAGGTCTTATCTGCTAACACCCAGGCCCCATTCAACATCGAGTCTTTGATGAACGACGTTGATGTTTCCTCTTCGCTTACCCGTGAGGAGTTGGAGGAGTACGTCCAGCCTTTGTTGAACAGAGTCCACGTGCCCGTCGAGCAGGCCTTGAAGGCTGCCGGCTTGTCTGCCAGCGACATCGACTCCATCGAGGTCATTGGTGGTTGTACCAGAGTCCCATCTTTGAAGGCCAAGTTGTCTGAGGTTTTCGGTGGTAAGCCATTGTCTTTCACCTTGAACCAGGACGAGGCCATTGCCAGAGGTAACGCTTTCATCTGTGCTACCCACTCCCCAACTGTCAGAGTCAGACCATTCAAGTTTGAGGACTACAACCCATTCTCCGTTTCCTACTTCTGGGACAAGCAGGAGGAGGACGAGGATCACTTGGAGGTCTTCCCTAAGGGCGGTGTCTTCCCAGCCACCAAGATCATCACTTTGTTCAGAACTGGTGACTTCGAGGTTGAGGCCAGATACACAAACAAGGAGGAGTTGCCAGCTGGTACCGAGCCAATTGTTTCCAAGTGGAAGTTGACTGGTGTCGTCCCAAGCGAGGGTGAGACTTCTATTGCCACCAAGTTGAAGTTGAGAAACGACCCATCTGGCTTCTACACCATTGAGTCTGCTTACACTGTTGAGGAGAAGATGGTCAAGGAGTTGGT
The DNA here is from genome assembly GCA_003707425.3 of Kodamaea restingae. Lineage (NCBI taxonomy): Eukaryota > Fungi > Ascomycota > Pichiomycetes > Serinales > Debaryomycetaceae > Kodamaea > Kodamaea restingae. The sequence goes on from PPJA03000012.1 coordinate 519,995, forward strand.
TGAGAAGGAAGACGCCGACGAGGATGCTGAGCCAGAGTACAAGGAGGTCAAGAAGTTGGTCAAGAAGAACGACTTGGAGATCATCCAGTCCTCTGCTGCTTTGTCTACTGAGGCCAGAGAGCAGTTGACCGAGAAGGAGAACTCTATGGTCATGGAGGACAAGTTGGTTGCTGACACCGAGGACAGAAAGAATGCTCTTGAGGAGTACATCTACGAGTTGAGAGGTAAGTTGGAGGAGCAGTACGCCGAGTTCGCCTCCCCAGAGGAGAAGGAGAAGTTGACCGGTATGTTGGCTAAGGCTGAGGACTGGTTGTACGACGACGGTTACGACTCCACTAAGGCTAAGTACATTGCTAAGTACGAGGAATTGGCCATGATTGGTAACATCATCAGAGGCCGTTACTTGGCTAAGGAGGAGGAGAAGAAGCAGGCTTATAGACAGAAGCAGGAGGCCGCGCAAGCTGCTGCCATGGCTGAGAAGATTGCCGCTGCTCACGCCAACAAGAAGGATGGTAAGGAGGAGCAGCCTGCTGCTGAGGATAACGATATTGAGATGGATTAATTGGGTAACTAGTTTCAATGTATAAATAAGATGGCTAGAAGATTAGAATAATTGTAGGGATGAACCGGGAACTGAACACAGGTTCATCGGCTAATTGGCGGTTAGTCATCGGAGTCTGTGAGCGATTAACTGTGTGAGGAGGGAACTACGTAAGTTCTAAGGGACAATTCTGAGTAATGAACCCGTAAAGACGAGAAAGGAACTAATGGTAGAAGAAAAGGCTGAGCGAAGTGATAAGTTCTCTAGTAAGCACAGGAAAAGTACTGAGTCAAAAACTAATCGGCGCAAACCATCTGATTTCTTGCTTCGATTACCGTCTCTCTCAATTTTTTTTCCCAGGTCATCGGAGGAATACCATGTTTTCCTTAGAGATATTGTAGTGCTGGTTTGGCGCTACCATACGGTGCTCTCAGTTTTCTTCACAAAAGATTTTCTTTTTCAACAAATCATCCTGGACTACAAAATAGACACTTGCATACTAATAAGCATCCTTCAATCACTGATTCCCGAGCATTTTATTCTTCATCCTTATTGGAAGTGAAACATCTACATTTTTATAGTATCAGACATTGCACATAGAGGTGCAAATTGCGATGCCCGGATCACAGAAATCAAACCTTTCTATAGCGATTCAAAAGGGCAATCACCAAAGCCAAAATAGCAGTGAAAAGTCCACGGGTATAGCTTCAGCTGCCCTGTCAAACTATACCAAGAGCGATGACGGAGATTTTAAGCCACTGCTGTTTAACAACATAATCCAGCCAAGCACTTCGACCGTGGTCACGTCATCCTCGTTTGCAAAAACATTCAAGCCGAAACTTTCGCCTCTCACCACTACATTCGAACTTGGTGAAGGGAGTACCAAGGACAAAGCCAAAGGCGATGAGTTATCCTCGGATGACGAAGACGATGAAGAAGAAAACGTAAACCCCGCTGAGGAGGAAGACCTCAAAGACTACGCTCCTGGTGGATATCACCCTTGTTACATTGGAGAGACATACAAAAGTGGGAAGTATACGCTTGTGCGCAAGCTTGGTTGGGGCCATTTCCTGACTGTTTGGCTCGCTAGAGACAACGATAAACAATGCCATGTTGCTATGAAGATTGTGCGAAGCGCAAAGCACTATACAGAGACTGCGCTTGATGAAATCAAGCTCTTAGACAAAGTCACGACTCTGGACTTGCAACATCCCGGACACATGCATGTTATTCAGCTCCTTGATACATTCACGCACAAAGGGCCCAATGGTGTTCATGTAGTGATGGTTTTTGAAGTCTTGGGAGAAAACTTATTGGGTCTTATAAGACGTTACAAACACCGTGGTATTCCTATTGTGTTTGTGAAGCAAATAGCTAAACAATTGTTATCTGCCACAGACTTCTTGCACCGTAAGTGTGGGGTTATTCATACAGATTTAAAACCAGAAAACATTCTTATCGAGATTGGCGATGTCGAACAAATTGTGCGCATGGTGGAAGAAGAAGAAAATCAGGCAAAACTTCAAAAGAAGTTACGCAAAGTAAAATCAGTCACCATTAATGCCAACTCTACTGATACAGGCACCACCCCCATAGATGCCAATGTCTCCGGAAACAAATTACATTCCCTCTCTCCCTCTCTTGGTAGAAATGGAAGGAGATCAAGAAGGCAAACTTTAATCACCGGTTCGCAGCCTCTACCTTCGCCACTTCGCACATTCAACAAGTCGTTCACCAATGTTTACGGGTTAAGCACGTCTACGGCTAACACGCCCGTGAGAACTACATCTTTCAATGGTATCCCAGAGGGAATTTCGGTCGATCCTTCAAGCCCAGCTGGGAATGTTCATGTCAAGAATAATCACAACATGGACCAGCCAGGCTCTGCGGATACATCTTTCATTGACAAGGAAGCTCTCAACAACTCTTTATCATCGATGTCTATAACACACACGTACAATGACCCAGTCACCATTCCGTCGTCACCTTCACAAACTGACCCTGATATTTCAACAACGGACATCCTCAACGAGGACGAGCTCATTTCCGTCAAAATTGCAGATTTAGGAAATGCATGCTGGACCCATCATCATTTTACTGATGAAATACAGACCAGGCAATACCGTTCGCCAGAAGTTTTGCTAGGATACCACTGGGGTGCTCTGAGTGATCTCTGGTCCTTTGCATGTCTCGTCTTCGAGTTGCTCACTGGCGACTACTTGTTTGATCCCCGCACGGGCAAGACCTACACGAAGGATGATGACCATATTGCTCAAATCATTGAGTTGATTGGCCCCTTCCCCCGGTCCATGCTTAAGGAAAGTTTTTACACGCGTGATTTCTTTAACAGTAGGGGAGAATTGCACAGAATTTCCAAACTTAAACCATGGGCTCTCAAGGATGTTCTCGTTGAAAAGTACAAGTTTGCAGTGCATGACGCCGTCGGAATTTCGGACTTCTTGATGCCTATGTTGACACTCCAGCCAGAGACTAGAGCCGACGCTGGAGGTATGGTTAATCATCCATGGCTCAGCGATGCACTTGGATTAGAAAACGTCGTCTTGGAGAGGCCTGTTGGGGGCTCAGGTGAGGATATACCAGGTTGGTCGAGGGAAAATAAGTACGTTTACCATTAACAAGGGAAATTTACACAGAAACATTCAGCCCGACGTGTTTCAATCGCGCTCCCCTAATTTATAATGTCTCACTGTATCATTAAATTCAATAGCATCAAGATTGTAAATCGTAGCAAAGTCGTGCAGTTATTTTCACGTGACCAAGTTTTTAATTTAGATTTGGTCAAAACCGACAACTACCGTAGTCGAAACCACTATCCACTATGCTTCACATTGAACAATACAATTTGTTGATCCAGAAAACCTTGACTGAGCGGATCCTTGAAAGTGATGGACCAGCGAAGTCATTGGATAGAATTATAACCGACTTTGACTTCACCACCTACCATATCTCAACCTTCCCGGATGACAAGGAATTGATCTTGATCTCCATTTATTTGAAATGCTGGGACGACTTAGTCAAGTACGGCGTCACAGACTACTTGAATGGCAAGTATTCAAAGTTCTCTTCTGGTGGATTGACAATCTTACCGACCAATGATGTTGAGCAAGGTTATAACTATTCCTTGGTCTTGGACTTGCGTACCGTCGCCACCCAAAGTGAAGAATTCAAGGCTGAATTGGTTGATCAGTTGCCTTACTTGAAGAGAAATGCCATGGCTGCACCGTTCGAACAAGCTTTCCAGAGGTACGATGAATTGGCTGAAACGTACGCCTCCAGCAACACCTACTCCGAGGAGGTTCAGACAGAATTGCAAAACGAATCAGTGCTTGTGATCAAGTACAGAGGATCAGATGAGTGCATCTACATCAAACCATCTTTCGACAGAGTTACGGTGATATTCTCTACTGTTTTCCAAGATGAAACAGACAAAATTTTCGGAAAGGTCTTCTTGCAAGAATTTGTTGACGCTAGAAAGAGATCTGTTCAAACCGCCCCACAAGTTTTATACACTCATGCTGAACCGCCTTTGGACATCCAGAGCGTCGTCCAAGGTAATAGAGAAGATCAGAACAAGGGATATGTCACTTTCGTATTGTTTCCAAGACACCTTGTTAAGGGAGACAGAAGAGAGAACTGTATCTCGCACATTCAATTCTTCAGAAACTACTTCCACTATCATATTAAGTGCTCTAAGGCGTACATGCATTCCAGAATGAGATTCAGAGTTAGGGAGTTTTTGAAGATTTTAAACAGGGCCAAGCCAGAAAACCTCGACGACGAAGGTAAGGTGATTGAAAACAGAAAGACCGCAAGCGGTAGAAGATTTGACATCGCAAGAGCTTAAATATTGAATGAATTTATCGAAAATGAGAATGTAAGCTTCCGGTGCATCAATCCTTAAGAGGTTAAATGATCAAGTAAGAAGCGCGAAAATATTAGCATATCAGGAATAGTGAAGTCCAAGGCCGTAAAATACGTTTTCTATAACTGTCTCACCATTTACTTATCACTCCTAAGTTAAAGTCAGGTACCACACATTGGTCACTCTGTATCAACAAACTCCCTTTATTAACCTAATTCCCCTTCTTATTGTTATTCTTATTCATTGACTTCATCAGTTTATCAGTCAGTTAACGACTCCTAATTAACGCGGACTTCACTGATTAATCGCTCTCAACCACCAGTAATACAAAATTGTCACGTTGAGTTATTATCTCTATTTCATATGTACATGCTCACTGCTTTGGCTTCTTCACACCATACTTCGATCTGGAGGTAGCTCTGTTGGCAACTCCTTGCAAATCGTAAACACCTCTCACTAAATGATACTTCACACCAGGAATATCCTGCACTCTACCTCCCCTGACAAGAACCATGTGGTGCTCTTGCAAGTTGTGGCCCTCACCGGGGATCAATGCAGAAACGACGTTTCCGTTAGTCAATCTAACACGGCAACACTTTCTCAAAGCGGAGTTTGGTTTCTTGGGCTTAAGAATCATGACTCTCAACACAACACCCTTTCTGAAAGGAGCGCCTTCTAAATCTGGAGATTTGGATGAAAATGGCTTCTTGGGGTGACCTTGCTTGCCATACTTGATTTGGTTGATTGTAGCAAATCTCTGCTGGTTGACTATGTTTAGGATCGAATTCTTTGCAGGAAAATTGGAGCGGATGTTGCTTAAGTATGAGTTCTGTACGGGTTGCTTCGCCAAGGCGAAAATGGGTGCCTTAACCCTACTGAAAAGCGACCTAAACATGGTTGTATTGTAGTTCTGATACCTTGAAAAATTTATCTCAGTTTATGACGTGCACTTACCGATTTGGTTCGGGTATTCCACCAAGGAAAAAATAGACTAGTGAACCACTCAAAAAGCATCAAATTACACTTACCATGTTCAGAAACACCTTGTTGAGATCTATCAGAGCGGCAGCAGCCCCTGTCGCCAGACCAACTACCTTTTTGGGTGCTATAAATAAGCCAACTGCTTTTGTGCGGACCTACGCCGGCTTCCCAGCTTTGACCAGAGATATCGCTAAAGAGAGAATCTTGGAGTTGTTGGAAGGCTTCGACAAAATTGACTCCAGCAAAGAAATCACCGAGCTGTCGTCTTACGTTCAGGACTTGGGCTTGGACTCTTTAGATGTTGTGGAGGTTGTGATGGAACTCGAGCATGAATTCAACATCCAGATACCTGACAACGAGTCTGACAGCTTAAAGACTGTGGGACAGACCATTGACTACGTTCTTTCCCAGAAGGACTCCGTTTAAATTGCTGCTAAACTATGACGCATCAGAGAAACGAGGTTTTAGTCCATTCATTACGTATAAATACTTAGACTTCTCAGTACTGTCATGTAATCAAACTCTTGGGTCGTAGTAGTATGTTGTCACGTGATATATTCATTGGCCAATCAAGAATGTACAATAGGTACTTTTTTTTCTAATCAAGTGAAAATTAAACATCCATACAATGGTTTCTGTAAGTATAACGAGAAGCAGAACTGGTGTGCTAGGTTCGCAGTCCCTTGGATAGGGCTTATTCGGGGCCTCCTCAGTCAAAGCTACTGAATACTTGTGTGATACTAACATTGAAGTACATCAAAGGTCCAATCTACAAGTCTACTAAGGCTGTTGCTGGTGTCACCTTGCCACTCATTAAGACCTACGTCCCAGACTTGGTCTTGTGGGGTGGTGCTGCTGGTGCTGCTGTCGCTGTCTTCACTGAAGGTGTCCCATTGTTCCAGAAGACTTTCTACGACAAGATTCCTTACTTCGGAAACCACTGGGTGTACAACCCAGACCCAGAGGACATCCCAGTCTAAATATTGCACATACAGGAAAGAAACTTTAATAAAAAGAACTGTCTAGATAATCATGCTATGTATTCCAATGTTTCAGCGTCAACACGGCGTAAAAACTCGTGCTCAACCAAGAAATCGATTGCGACCTTCAAGTCTCGCATAGAGACTATTCCACGGGCTCTCAATATCCTTGCAGCTTCGTTAAGAAGGGTCACGGTCTTAATTCTGCCTTGGGCCTTGCAAATACGTGTAATGGCGGCCCTGTTTTCGTCTTGTCTGTTCCTGAGAATCTCCCTATCTGGTGCTACCAGCGTGGGTCTTTCTTTCTTCTGTGCGAACGGTAATTTGATTCTACTTGCCTTTTCGTTAAAATTCTCGTTGAACTCGTAACACTGGTCAGGGCAAGGATTCAATATCTGATATTTGTCTGTTAACGAATTCAATATCTTGTGCATAAAGTTTGGTTCGATTTTTGTAGCTTCCAATAGCTCTGTTAGTGAGATCCTGTTCTTTTCTTGGAAATGGAGCAAAACAACGGCTTGGAACATATTAAGTGTGATTTCCTTGGGGCCAGACTTAAATTGGACAGTCATAGTAATTGCGTGTAGGGAATAATTGCTCCAATCCAAGGTTTGGCTTTTAAATCTCTCTCTGAGATTCTGATAGTGAGCAGTAAATTCACCAAGAATGTCTGCGAATTCTGGAGGCAACATCATGTCGCCGTTGTACATTTTTGGAATTTCTGGCCAATGCGATTTCGTGAGCACAAGGGGTATAAATCTGTTCTGCGGGAGAAGTGTTGAGTAAGATGATCTTGAGACCTCTAGATCTTGGAACATCGCATTAATTCCATCGTTCTCGTCGCTTTCACCAATCATATTAACAAACTCTTCTGCGAGCTTTCTCTCGTCTGAGATGCAAGATTTGCCATAGATCAATACTCTCTTGGAAAGATCTTTCTTGTAAAGATTTAGAAACTCAGACTTGTTGCTAATTAGCTTGTACACAACAAGCACCTTTTCTGAGAAGCTTTCGAAAGTAGTTTCATCTGGTCTCTTGAAATAAGAGTCGCAAAACTTGCACAAATGAGATACGGTAAGAAAGTTTGAGTCCTTATCTTGGTTAATTGCCTTATTGAAGGCTTCTCTCAATTCAAAATCGAAGCGCTCGTCATTAGCAAAACACACGGAAATAGTTCGCTTAAAACTTTCAAATTTAGTAACAATCAGGCCCACCAAGTTTGTTTTCAGTGACTTCAACAACGCTACGACGGTGTGCCGTATCATTTTTGACCACTCTAGAAGTAGATGCTGTACAGAGTCAAATTGGAAATTGTTCATCGATGTCTTGCAGATGTTGTACAATGTAGATAGGACATCATGCTGGGTATTCACGAGGGAGGTGAAACATTGTGCTAGTCTGTCTGAAAAATCTTCAAATATGAGGTTCCATTGTAGTTTCTGTACAAAATCTCGAAGAAACTTGTCGCTCTTCCCACATTTTTGAAAGAATTCAATCTCTCGTGAAATGCTCACGAATGCAGTATGAAAGTATGTTTCTGGTGTATAGTTGTTCTTTAATTGATTGAAATGCAGTATTATGCGTTCGATGAGCCTGTTGTGTAGCTTGAGTTTATTATCGTAGTCAAGCATGACAATAATTGTAGTGAAGTCCTGAGATATATTTCTATTAGCGCCTTTTTCTCTTGTAGTTTCCAACAACGAGATGTAATACAGGTATGTCGACGCTGCGGTTGGTTGCGGTTCGAAAAGAATATTCTCTCTAAATAAATCCAACCCCTGTACGTGGATCCGTTTCCTTTTGGAATTCATCAAATAATTCGTATCCAAGTATAAGAATATTTTGGTCAAGAGCTTCAACTTAGCTTCCCAGTCCTTGAAGAGGGCGATGAATGCTTGTCCAAAATCCTCTAATTCCTTCCCACTTATCGATTGGACTGATGGCACAACATGAATCCTCATTGCGGTTTCAAGCTTTGTTGAAATTACACCCGATAGCTTCAGCTGCTCTGAATACTTGAGTTTGCACAAGGATTCCACGCTCGCATTATAAGTCTGAAAGCTACGCAGAAGCCTCCGTCCTTCAAGTATAGCGTCTATCGTGTCATATAGCATCTCTCTTGTGTTTTCCAAGTAGGCAGTAACTAATTCCCTCAGCTCAAGTCGTGGTCTCTTGTTCAAGCCTCCTACCTCCGTGTCCGGAGAACCTTCCAAATGTGACAAAATCATAGGGACATCAGGTTTGCCGTTCCCAAAAGTAAGCATAGATGTCGTGTCAGACATATCTGGATTTAGAACTGGTAGTTTGGGTCTGGTGGTTGAATAATCGAATTCTTTAATGAATTCCTTGATCTTCCTCACTACAATAAAAAACAGACTACACAAAAATCCCCGACTTAGCAGTATGGTTGACATTGATGACCCCAGCCAGCTCACGACAGTTTACAAGAAGACTGGAGTCTTTGACTCGCAAAGAAAGATTCTATTAGAGAACTTTAAGCAGAGCGAAACGCACAAGAACCTATTGATGAAACTCAAGTTGTTAGTGGAATCGAAAGTAAAGAACGACCCAGACATCTTACTTAAGAATAAGGGAAGAGTCTCAGCTTTGATACAAGGTGAAGTCATCAACTCCAAGTCAAACGGAATGGATATTCTAAATGTAATGGACAAAGAGATACAGAAAAGCATAGTCAACTCCCCAGAGTTTCGAAGTCAGTTGAAGAGCGAGTTAAAGGATATTAGGAGAAAGTTGATGGGCGTCACAGATGAAGAGTACGAGAAGCAATTGAGCGCTGAGCGTTTTGAGGAGAATCTTATGCGAGAGAAAGAAGAGAAAGAGAAAGAAGAGAAATCTTATAAGAACAACTTCAAGGTCAAAAACTTGGCTAAAGTACTGAAACCACCGCGTTTCAACTTCAAGAAGGACAACGAGGAAAAAAAGGTAAATTTCATGATGTATTAGCATAATATACGGATAGGTTAGAACGATTTGCAGCTAGATCAGCAAGCACATTTTTGAGGGAATCAAAGTTTATTTCGCACTACATGTGTAGATAAGTCACTGTTGTTTATTCCTCAGTATCAAAGATTTCGTTGGCAACTAGCATCAACTCCTCAAGCACCTTACTTTTAAGACTCAAGTCTTGCGGACTCATTGAGTTGTCATTCAAAATAGCTGGACCCCAAATGATTGACAAATTCTTTGCAGTCATCCTATTAGAAGCCAGATGCTTGACAACCAAATTTAAGTGAAACACCAATGCTCTTAATGTAAAGTACGCTCCATCAGGTAAGTGGTAGACTAAGTGATGTAACTTCTTGGCGATATAAGACTCATCGGGAGATTTCACGGTTTCAATGAATGATTGATAGTATTCGCGAGTCAACAATGGTTCGGGCAAGCTTGCAAAGTAGATCTTTAACAACAGAGCCACACAATAAATGTCTGCATCCAACACGTTTGAAGGATCTATATTGTTGCCGATAAGCAAATAGTTTGTGAACTTACTGTCGATGGAGTCCTTGAGTTGCTGAACAGTGCTTTTATTGCCACTTGTTCTGTAAATTCCTTCAATATCCAAACCATAACTTTCGATCACCTCTATACATCTCTTGACCACAAGAGGAACGTTATCTATTCCAGCAAACTTGATCAAGTCTTCAATCGATATTCCAAACGTAGGCTGCGCAAATGTGGATGATGCGAGGGATTTCGGACCATTCAATTCAGGGGTATTATGTGGGTCCAACGAGGAATAAGCGTAATCATTGGTAGTTTTAGTCGCATCTGACGTTGTTGAAGCAAGCATACTAGGAGTGGCTTGGCTAGAATTATTGGCCGAATATGTGGCCGAAGTGTTCAAGGACTGTTGTGCTGTGGATGCAGAGTAAGTATTCTGTGACAGTGGAGTTGCGGTGGTCTGAGGACTGTTCAAAAACGGCTTCGACAGCTTCTGGCCTCTATTCAACAGAGGGTGAACAACATACTCCACCGGCTTCAAAGTCACGGTCTTCGAGGATGATTCGAACTTTCTTATGTAATTGTAGAGGTCCATTTCATTGTCGATAGAAGCTGCTAGCTGTTTCATTGACGTCAGCAGATTGTGCAACGGGCTGATCAACACACCCGAGTTCATCACCAAGTTCTCGCTGTAAATGGCAAACTTTTGCAACTGTACGTTCATGGCAATATCCAACTCCAAGATCAAATTCTTCAATTTCTTTGAGTTGTTTGGTCTATGAATCATCAATATTTCGTCTTTAAGCTTTTTGCAAGTCGTGACCGTCATCTTATAGTCTTGATCCGCCAAGTCCACTTTTCTTTGTAATTCGTCTTCTTGCTGTTCGACGGTTTTGTTCTTCAAGAAGGACTTCTTATTGGGATCAGAAGTCTTCAATTTCTCTAGATCGTCACATAAATGGTTGTACTTTTGCTTGGCCTTTTCTGCAGCGACGATGGCATCATGGCAGTCTTTCTCTTTGCGTTTCCCTTCATCCTTTATGAACTTGCGCGACTTCGATATAGTACTAATGAGCGACACCAATTCGTCGTACATTGTATTGAGTGCATTGACATAGGACGAACCAACACCATGCAATTTCTCGTCAAACTCCACAATCAGATCGAACTTTGCACTAAAAGAGTCATTTTTGAGTTTCCCCGTAGTACCACTAGTGCCTTGTTTCACAGTCGTACGGAGGTTGTTAGCAAACTTCTTTAATTGGGTATAGTGGTCGTCTTCAATTTGACCCCGCTTCTTAATGTACTTGGAGAACTCCTCACATGTATTCAAACTTTGTTTCAATCTTCCTAGGAGGATGTCCAAGCTGGCATCACTGTTGAGGATGGCTTTTATCAGGTCCTGTTCAAGTAAAGCCTCGGACATTCTGACACGCTTTTTTTTGTTTAGGACAAGAATCCAGAATAAATAAAAATCACGATTACAACGCCATACGACGGTTTCACCTAATTTGAATCCTATACCATTTATTTCTATATATGCATTTTAGAATAGCGCACTCATGCGTTTCTCGTCCAAGTTGTGATAGCCGAAATTTTGCTCCACTGTAGCTACCGAAAATTCCAAATCGTCTGTGGTAATCATATCCCAGAACTTGTAAATCATCATGAAGGTCAGGACATTTAACAATGACGAAAAGAACAAACCATCAATGTAGTGCTTAGATCCGCGGCAGATCTGTGGACTGAAACAGTAAGTAGTCAACTGTCCCACAACAAAGAATACCACACCAAGGAAAATTGCGCCCAACGGCCAGGCTGAGTCTAACGCAAAAATGACCAACACAAGCTGAGAGGATAAGTAGGCGAAAAGTAAAATTGCGTTGATCAAGTACGTCATCACAAAGAGTAAAGTGGTGTCACGGTCGTTCAATGAACCAACACCTTTGAATGTAGTAATTGCAACAATGAAATTTGTACCAAACCAAACGAGAGACATCACTCGCAAAGCCCACATGGACTTCCAAGTCCCATCCTCCCAGAATTGGAAGCACAAAATTCCGTTGTACAACAATGAGATACAAAGTGCACTGGTAAAACCTAGTTGCACAGCCACAAAGTACTGGTAAGCCGAACTCAGAGGGGGGCAGACACCACAATCAACAATCAATGAGCTCACAATGTACCCTAAAACCGTGTACATAAAGTACAACATTTCGGCTCTACCGATAGCTGTGTACTTAGCACGGATGTGGAATATGATGATCAATATGATGATCAAACCAAAAATATGCACGAAAGCGTTACCCAACTGGAAGATCATCGTGTTTGCTAACTCAACAGGTCTGGAGTAACACAGAGCCAAGAGGCCCTTAGCGAAGTACGCTTCTTTAGAATTTGTTCCTATAACAGCACATAGTGGTAGAGACACCTTGCTGCAAATGTCGTCGAAGTTGCCAAAGCCCATCTCAGGTTGGATCAAGTGGTAATGTCGATCTTTTTTTTAATTTCTAAATCTGTTAATTACCTTCGTCTGAGAACACAAAAATGGCTAAATGAAGGAATTTGAAAAACAAACACTGTAAAAGAAATTTTTTCAGCCCAGTTTTAGAAACTTCTAGGGGCTTACGCAAACAAGTGTTCCTGCCACGCAAGATCATTCGATCCAACAAGACTTGACAGAGATGTTGATAAAAAGATCTTAATTAATGATTGAAGCTCAAGTATATGTCATTTTGATCAGAATCTCAAATTAACTACATTCTTGTGTCAGGACATTCCTTACCACATTTTTCCTAATCATGTTCATATATCAATCATTTCACTAAAATACCTATACCTGATAGTATGGAGGAGGCGAATCAAATACACCTAGGCGGTTTCCTGCCGCTTTCTCCATTTTAGATTTCTCGAGTCTCAAGCTTTGAAGCTTGGAGTTGATTTTGTCGATGTCAATGTAGTTAATCGACTTGCTGTCGTTCCTGTTCTTTTGCTGAATCTTCATTTCCTGCCTTATTGGAGATGTCAGAATAGGCTGCGAAGTAGGAAGCGAAAAGTAGCTATTGCCAAGACCAACATTGAGAAGTCCAGAGTTTGTACTTGGAACGACATTTGTTGGAATGGCCAAGGCTTCTTCGCTCTTCTCGTGATACGATTTAATCAACTCACTGCACATATCACCTGCTAACCTCATTGGTCTTGGGTGATGCACAGCAGCCTTTGCAGGACTGTTATGTACTGTAGAGAGTCCCAGACTCATAGCTTGCTCCGACGTTTCATCGACAAATGTGGAAGATTCCAAGGACGATGAAGCAGTCATATAGCTCGATGAAATGGAAGCTTGTGTTTCAGGCTCTATGGTAGTAGCCGCCGGTACTTCTCTTGAGGCACTCTTCTTTTTGTTCTTGTTCAACTTGATGCTTCTTCTCTTCGGTTTCACTGCATTTGTGTCTGTGTTGTTCTTGTAAAAGCTATTTCCTTGAATAGAGGCCACTTCTTTAATGATGTTTTCTGTTTTGTTAAAGTTGCTGTCGTTAATCAACAAATCTATAGGAATGCCATTGTGAGAGCTATCAATGCCGACAACATCCAAGGTCTCGTCAGTCTTGTTCATATTGTTGTATAAAGAATTCAACAACGTGGGTATGTTCTTATTGAATGTGTTACAATGCGATCTCTGGATGACGTTTGTAAACCGCGGAATATTCAACTTTAATGTTTCCCGCGAATTGAATAGACTCAAATTTTTCCTCAAGTTAAGAGATGAGTAGACCATATCCGATGGCAACAATGGTGCTGTCTGTGAAACCAGAGAGGAAGGCGCTGTTACTGACGAGCTCAATAAATAACTGTTGAAATCATCTAAAGAAAGATACTTTAGCGACATCTGATGAATCAAAGTAGGTAATGTTTCCCTGAACAAATCTCTGATCTGATTCTCAATCTGCTTTTGCAAAAAGGTGGCCAATACTTGTACTGTGTCAAAGGTAGACGACACTTTGATTGAGTCGAGCGGGTCATTCCGAAAAACCAAGGTCAACCCCTTGGTCTTCGAAAAAACAATGATACCTATCCCGCTTATCTTTATATCGCTCAACTTAAGATCCATCGGTAATGCAAACTGCTCATTCAGAAGAAGGAAGCTCGGCGTTATGAACTGCTCTCCATCCAACTCCTTCTCCATGCTGTTATGATAATAAATATTCAAGGGGTTCGCCTGTACTCTAGTGTGTAATGTCAAGTGGAAGTCGCCCTCGTAGTTGATCTTGAAAATCCCGCGAAACCTATCTCTGCCCAACTCTCCAATCTCTAGAATCTCGAAGTTGGGAGCTATTTTGCCGAAATTGAGATCCTTTATCTGGATCTCAGAAGCAAGGATATTTGGCAGCTTTCCTGAATTTAGTGCTTTAGTTAATATCTCCTTCGTCCATACGCTCAAGTTCTCTGTCTCGAGAGAGTTCCAGTTGACCTTGAACGACATCTTTGCTATATGAGGAAGACCCGGGGACTGTTTTTTTTTGTTAATTTTTTTCTCACAATCGCCTTCATTTGTGACTCCGCGTTTCTTTTGAGATAATTACTCACAAGATGATTAAATCCCGGAAGGGAAAGATTCAAGAACAATATACGTAGGTCAAGGGTAGAGTATTTATAAATGAATCGTCAAAGTTACGGTAGGATGGGTTCGATGTAGCTTTTTTTTGACAATAATGGGACCACCTAGACTACTAATTAACTTGTGGCCCCATTTTTGTAAACCGTTTAACCTTACATCATAGAAGATTTGAGGCACGAAAAAAAGTCGATGCAGTTATTTACATGGAGTTCTATGACTTTCGGCTACCAGACGGAAAGGGAAAAATCATTGATTTTAACCAGTTCAAAGGCAGAGTTTTGATCATCGTCAATGTAGCAAGTCTATGTGGGTATGCTCCTCAGTATCTCGACCTCCAATATTTATATGAAAAGTACAAAGAACAAGGTTTAGAGATCCTTGGATTTCCATCCAACCAATTTGCTAAACAGGAACCTTTGAGTGACGAGCAGATTACGGCACACGTTCTTGATCGCTTCGGAGTGACATTTAAAATTATGAAGAAAGTGCTCGTGAATGGACGAAAGGAATGCGAGTTATACACATTTTTAAAGGACCGCAAACCGAATGAGTTTGGGTTTAAAGGTGTTAAGTGGAATTTTGAGAAGTTTGTGGTCGATAGAAACGGACAAGTCGTAGCGAGATTTCCTACGATAGTAAATCCGAGGGAGTTTGAAAGCTTGATAGAGAGCTTGATTCTGAATCATTGATGAATTTAACGAAATATACGATTTTTGTACGTTGTAGAGTGCTACTTAATAATGTCCAAATAAATTACAACTATAATACTGCTTGAAGCACTTTTATGCCTTTGCTCTTTTCTTGTCTCCTGTTTTCTCACCGCTAGGCCTCTTTCCGTTTGCTGCAAAAGTCTCCTTGTTGATCTCCTTTTGAATACACGCGAGCAAGGTCGAACATCTTCTAGACAATTCACTTGTCGCTCTGCTCTGAAAGAAGAAATCAAATTGGAATAAAGGCAGGTCCTTTATAGCGGTTTTGATGAGTTCATAAACATCAGGTCTATCCAACCCAAACCTGTACAACTGAACCAACAAAAAGCGATCCTCTTCTTCTGAGTAAACCCTCTTGTTTGTACTTGCAGGAGGAAACTTCAATACCAACTCTTGCAAGGGGTACTTGTACATCAGGATTTTGCGCCTGAGAGCCTCCTTTTGCATTTTGATCTTGACAATCTTCTCCTCTCCGGCTTCAATCTGACTAATGTATCTTTCATAACCCTCGATTTCCTCATACCTAGTCCAGAAAACTTTACAGTATTCACGAACTTCTTCTATCAGTTTGTCTTCAAACTCTGCAGCAATAGCATTCAAAGAGTTACGACCGTGTTTCGTCACCACCAGTATGAAGTGGTTAAAGTCACGTCTATTCCAATTGCTGTAACCTTGTGCCAACAACTCCTCTTTCAACTTTTTCTCATCATCTGTCAATTGACGAGCATTATCGATTTCCTGTTGTTCTAACTTCTGTTCGCGTTCATTTTCTTCCTTCTTACCCCCTGCTTTCAATGGGACCTTGTAACCAGATTGCTTCTTGAACCAATTTCTCTCTAACTCATAGAGCTCTATAAGCTTAGGTGCGTAGAATTGATGGTCGTAAAGATTCAACTGCTTTGGTGGCCTAGGCCCAGAATCACCGCCAGGGTTGGGAGTCGACATGCGGCCACCTGTATTCAACACATCCTTATAGTACATGTCAATGGAGTAGTTTTCCTTTCTCTCACGTTTCCTTGGGTTGATCCAAGCGTGACCAATACTGGCATCAGCCGTTATCTCTTTCTTTTTAAAGTTTTCACCATTCCACTCATAGACTGATTCATCGTTTGTGAAATTTTGCAAAGCATTCAAATCTAACTTCTCATACTTCTTGTTCAATTCCTTTGTCTTGGATTCAGATGCTGCTAAAAGTTCCTCTATGTCAACGTCATCTGGCTCAGAGGTTTCGTCCTTCTGGAAAACTTCTTTGGCACCGAACTGGATCAAATCAAGCAACTCGTTCTTGGTACCTGCCTTACCACTCTGAAGATCAATACCAGCAGCGTTTCTTCCCTGTTGAATGACCAACTGATCCAAACGCAATTTCTGAGTTGCCCTTTCCAAAACCTTTTCCTCGATAGCATTTTCAGTAAGGAACCTGAAGACCTTGACCTGTTTAGTCTGGCCAATTCTATGGGCACGGTCCATTGCCTGTAAGTCGGCTTGAGGGTTCCAATCAGAGTCAAAAAGGATAACAATGTCTGCCGAGGTCAAATTAATACCCAAACCACCGGCTCTGGTAGTCAACAAAAACACAAATTTTTCACTGCCAGGCTTGTTGTATTCGTCGATAGCATTAATTCTATCAGCATGATCTGTCTGACCATCGATACGGCAATAAGGATACTCCCTGAAGAAACAATAATCTTCCAAAATGTCCAACATTCTGCTCATTTGCGAGAAAATGAGAACACGCAGACCTTCTCTCTGGAACTTTTTCAACAATTTATCAAGGATGACCATTTTCTGAGAGTTGTACACAAGGTGCTCATCCGTAGTGAATGGAGGTCCAGGTTCGGCACCTTCGAATAAGTATGGGTGGTTACAGCATTTTCTCAACTGCATCACGATATTGAGCAATCTCGTTTTCGACTCCCTTTTGCCATTGGCACCATTGACAGCATCGATATCTTTTTCAAGAATCTTTTGGTACCATCTTCTTTGCATATCACTCATCTTGATGTACACATTCATCTCTTTCTTCGGTAAGAGAGACTTTTCCACATCGGCCTTAATTCTTCTCAACAAGAAAGGATTTAAAACCTTGTGGAGTTGGCTCACAACAGTCCCTTC
The DNA here is from genome assembly GCA_003707425.3 of Kodamaea restingae. Classification (NCBI taxonomy): domain Eukaryota; kingdom Fungi; phylum Ascomycota; class Pichiomycetes; order Serinales; family Debaryomycetaceae; genus Kodamaea; species Kodamaea restingae. The sequence goes on from PPJA03000012.1 coordinate 537,282, forward strand.
ATCCTTTTCATCATCATGGAACCACTCATCAAATGAGTCGTTGTCTGCAAAAACGTCAGGAAGAATAAAGTTGAGAAGAGCCCACAACTCGCGGAGATTATTTTGCAAGGGCGTACCTGTTATCAATAACCTGTTACGGGAGTGGAACATACGGATGATTTGGGAGAGAAGCGACTCCTCGTTTTTGATCCTATGCGCTTCATCGATAATGATGTACTCCCAATCGAACTTTTTGAGGGTTGACTTCTCCTTTATAACAATCTCGTACAGCGCGATAACGACATCAAAATCACAGGTGAGAATCCGCTTCTGGATTATATCTTGACGCTCGTCTTTGTCTCCCTGGAGAACCACGATGTTAATATCTGGAATCCAACGATTGAATTCTCTAGCCCAGTTGTCCAACGTCAGCTTCGGTGTGATTACGATGTGTGGACCATTTATCTGCTTGTAGTAGCGGAGGTAACCGACAAATGAGATGGTTTGCAAGGTTTTACCCAACCCCATCTCATCGGCCAATATTCCTGAGAGGTTGTTTTCGTAAAGCGAAACCAACCAGTTGAGACCCTGAACCTGGTACAGACGCATTTTTCCCTGTATATAACCTGGCAGCTCAGTGAACTCGGTAATCTGCGACGTTTCAACCTCATCTTTGAGCAATTCTGCGTCTTCTTCCTTCTCAGTCTTACGCCGACGGTTATTTGCGGATTGAGCCACAGGCTTTTGCAGATGAATATCGTCGACAATACGTCTGAAGAGGGGGTCCTTGTTGGCCTTGGCATCTATAAAGTGCTGGAATAATCCCGTAAGGCTAAGCAAGTACCGAAAACGTTTGCTTGTTACTTCTACGTCGACTTGCTGTTTCTCGGTCTTTGTGAAGTACTTCTTCGCATTTGCCCTCGGTGAGAAATCCACAGGTTGTGGAGTCTATCGAGATGTTAGTATTGGAGATAGATGTACCTGGAAAGAGACTTACTGCTTCGAATGAGCTCGTCATCGTTGGGGCTATTGAAGTGAATTGTTTTTTCAGATACGCGTGACACGCTCAATCAGAGAAAAATTATCTAGGTAAAGTTAAGGAATTATTGAACGCAAACGCAAACACCTTCCAATAAGAACATGAATATTCTTCGTGTTGATTTAATCTATGTGCTACTGTGTTTATTGGTTCCTTTGTGCTCCTCTTTTCATACAAACATATTTATCGAAAGATGTTTAGATATACTTTTTTGCAGCTTTTTTGCGAATTGTGTCTTTTAAAACCCAGCACATCCCTAAACTAAAATCATTACATTGTTGACGTCATCATTCGAAACCGTCTATGATCTCGAACTCACCCACTTTGAACTTAACATTGCTCTGTTTATCATATCCTGGCTTATTATGATAATCGATTACGCGTTTCCTAACATAATCGGTGCCATTAATAGGCGTTGTCTTCCTGTAGAGACCTAATCTATTGATTAGTGGTGATTCTGCAATTTGAATCATAGCATAGTCACCAGGACGGACGAAATAGAACGACCCAATACGTGGTGCATTGAGCTGGTCAGCTGGAGGTCTCACGACCCTGTGGATAGTGCTTTTAAAATACCCCCCAGACCAAAAGCTGAGAGTATCGCCGATATTGCATATAAAAGCCCCCGGAACTGGTTTAACGTACTTCCACTCGCCATTGCTCAATTTTATTTGAAGTCCAGAGACAACTTGATTAAAAAGAAGGGTTAAAGTACCGAAGTCTGTATGAGCACGTGCCCATGTATTCTCAACTTGGGCATCTTCCTCCTTGGGCCTGGGATGATATCTCATGAATCTCAATGAATCATCACTTGGGTCATCAAATAAATGCTGGTCAACAAAGTAGTTTTCATCTAACTCTAAAATTATTGCAAAAAGCACCAAAAGCTTCTTTACCGTTTCGAAAGCTTTTAGTTGTATCTCTTTTAATTTACCCTTATGATTCTGAATAAATGGATTTTGATGGTAGAGGTCGAAATGATTAGTATTTGTGAACTTGGCAATGTTCAATGTTTCGGTGTTGTCGCGGACATCAGTTCCAAAAACCTTTTTGTTTCCTCTCGACTTATATCCAAAGTAATTTCCACTCGCGAAGTCCACCTCAATCTGCTTCTTCTCTTCTAAGGTATAGTCTTCGAAAAAGTGTTGACCATAAGAAAAGGTTTCGTTGATGAACTCTTGAGTGATCCCACCATTGATAACTGCCCAGAAACCGTCTGACCTACTTGCCTTGTCCAATTGTTCTGCAAGTTTCTCTCTCCCTCCTGGTTGATCAAACAAGTCTAAATCGAGAACAGTAAGCTGTGCCCAATCGAGCTTTTCTTCAGTTTCTCTTGGGGTAGTCCAGGGCTTTGGCGTATTCTTATGAGGACTCATTTCGTCGTTTTGAAAGTTTCTATCTCTAGCGTAATTTAAATCGTGGGTCTTGCTGTGGCATTAATGCCACATATTTCAATTAGAAGTGTCAGAGATCACACTGTTCAGAAGGTAGAGGTTTAAAGTTCACGTGTACGAATTGGGTGCAAAAATGTATGAATTTTGAAGTGGGTGCAAATTTAGGTTAGGCACTTTTTTTTTGAAATTGCGTGCTTGAGTTCAGGGCAAAAAATAATATTTTTAAGGATTGAGCCACAATTAGAGACTCGGCCGAAAGTGAGGGCCGCACCGCTGTTTGACCACTGGGGAAGAATTGAGTAAATAGGAAGTGCTACAACAGTACTTAGAATTTAACATACGTTGTCGGGTATTAATCAGAGGTAAATTATGCCTTTCTCAAATCCCCTCTTCGTCCTTCATCCAAGTCGACCTCACTCAAGTTGACCCATTTAGTCTTGTTGATAAGTTTGAAGAATAGGAAGATAACGAAGAAAAAAGGTAATAAGACGTAGGCATCAACCCAATTTCCAGCATCGAAGGGTTTGAAATAAGACCAACCCTGGATTAAAGCTAAAAAGATGTTCAAGGCAATACCGATGATAGGCAATACGGGATAAAGCCAGCCCTTGTAGGTTATATCATCAATGCTTCTGCCCTGTAATTTCATAGCTTTACGGAATCGTATCTGGTAAAAGCAGACATTTCCCCAAACGATGAAGACAGCCACACCAGAAAGATTAACAATATAATTGTATGCCTTTGCAGCACCAGTACTGACATTCATCATAGACAAGAATCCAAAGCAGTTCATCAATATGATTGCAGGAATCGGCACTCCCCTTTTATCGGTCCATTTGAAAAACTTGGGTGCAGCACGCTCATTTGCCAAATTAACAATTGTACGTGAACCAATATAGATGGAGCTGTTAATAGCACTGATACAGGTGACCAAGATAAAAGCGTTAATGAGGTGAGCTCCACCTTCCCAACCAGCACGTTGGATTGCTACAGTCATTGGGGACTTCAACACCCTTGTACTTGCAGATAATGAGGGGTCGTTATAAGGCACAGTCATACCATAAGTGATGGCAATGCCCATATAGATGACAATTATTCTGATGAATGTTTGCCTAATAGCTTTGGGAATGGCTCTGCTTGGATTCTCCGCCTCGGCTGCAGACACAGCGACGATTTCTGTCCCAGAATAGAAGGTACTTGCGAAAACAAAAGTATTCGCTACACCCTTGAAGCCTTTATGGAAGGCACCAGGATCATTCCAGTAATGGAAGCCAAAAGCTTTGTGCCCTTTGACACCGCCAGAAACGTAGACGATGGCAAAAATATAGAAAGCTACGATTCCCACGATTTTCGTCAAAGCGAGCCAATATTCTGCCTCACCAAAAGCACGAACACCAAGTAGTTGGAAGCATAAGAAGGCGAACCAAAATATGAGAATGTAGCCATACAAGGGGACCTCAGGTCCCCAGAACTGCAAAATCGACGCAACCGTATTGTACTCGTTTGACAAAACAGCAATCCATATAATAACATAGTTCCAACCAACAGCTGCACCCCATGCCGGATCCACGAATTTATTACCTAGCGTTGAAAAGGTACCTCCGGTCGGGTACAAAGTTGCCAATTCCCCCAAGGACTGCATCATGATGAATGCAACAATTCCAATAACACCAAAGCCAATAATCAAACTCCCCGGTCCATTACTCAAAGCAAAAGAGGCCCCAATAAGGATACCCGGACCAATAATTCCTGCGAGGGCGATTAATGAAATATGGCGATCTTTCAAGCCGCGCTTGAGGTTTGTCTCGGAGTCGAAGCGTTCGTAGTCCTCATTTGAAGAAGACAACTCCACTGCTGGGTAGTTCACAGTATTATCTTCCTTGGACATAAGAATGCAGATAGAGGTAAAAACTAAGCGAAGTCCTTCAATTTAGACCCCAGCTCTTGCTATCTCACGTGATCGAGATCCACAGTTTGTAATTTGAGCCCTGCGTTTACCTGCTTGGTTCATGAATTCGAATAAGAAGGTGAACAGCAAGCCAAGCTTTTCTAAGCCTTCCAAAGTTCGAACACAGCGAAACGGAAGGAAAAATTGTAGAAGCATACAGATGTCCCTTCACTGTATTACATAGTTAGAGTAGTAATTTTGACAGAGCAAGATTACTCAAGTTATATATAGATAGTTATCTACAAGTATTTAAGATACAGATATAGTGGGACTGTCAGAACAACTCAAATGAGTCACTCATACAAGGACAGTTGACCACACGATCCATACAACAGCACCCAGGTGAAGTATCAAATCATTTGGGACCGTTGTATGGCTTGTTCTTCTCCGTAAAAAAAGGATCCTGGTGGTTTATGGAAGAAACCCCGGAGCAGAAACGGGAGTGATAAGACTTCACTAAATACCACTCGCCTAAGTGAAAGATAGTATAGTCAGGCCAACACAGTACTAAATACTAGTTGGTGAAGAATTATAAGATACGAAAGAAATTTTTTTTGTTAAAAAGTGAGATTACCCGGACTGAGACATACTTCGTGGGCATGAAAAGGATAAGCTCTCGTTCGATAAGAATGATAAGAATGTGACCATAAAGCCTACAAAAGTGTCTAATATCATTCAATTAATGAGTTTATTTCCGCTAGCGGTAGTTCCAAGGTCTAAGCTCTTCTGTAGAACACATTGCTTTCGTAAAAGCGAGTACTCACGGATATCATAAGTAATACCATTTGTATTACCGCCAATACTAACTCCATTTGTACTAAAGAAGTGAATTTAGCAGTCAGATGCCCTTCCAAATTGGAATCTAAGCAGGTATGCTAGGTCTTTGGACAGTGAAGTGCCCATGTGTCTCATAGCCAACAATATGTATCAGCTGGACTTCATATCTACTCTGGTCTCAAATCAGACCTTCTTGGTGCCTCCAAAGGATGCAACTGTGCGAGATAAGTGATGGCCCACATCAAATAACACATGGCCAAGCCCAAAATCAACGACGATCTCCACACAGTGCGGTTCTCCTTCGGTGCAAATATCCACGCCAACGTGGATAAAGCAACAACAAAAATCAAGACGACGACAACGGTATATCTAGAAGTTAGCAACCAGGACAGCAATATAAAGTCAAAGGATGATTGATAGATCGTGAACAACCTATTCTCCTCTTGCAATGCATCATACGTACCCACTCATGTCTTTAAGTGGTTGTTGGTTTTTTTTGTTCGATTTAGATTTTCGTTGCCCATTAACATGTCGGAACAACGACCACAATCTACGGGATTACTGCCACAGGTGGCAAATTGGCTCTTCAACGTAGTCGAATCCCAATATGTTCATAAGAAGCTTGTATACACGCACGTTTATCAGTTCCTTCTGGTTCATCTCAAGCGAGGGCTCCAATTCAAGGTAAGGACTAAGGTGCATACCTCAAGCAATACTGGCCACTCGCAATTGCTAATAAACTTGTTCGCAAGCATTCAATTGAATCCGGATATATGTGTCCCAGTTGAAATGTGGGTTCCACTTAATTACCCATACGTCGATCATAGTAAAAACACGCTGGAGCTCAACGGTGTTCCATTAATGTACGTTGTACCTGACCACGCAAAAGGCCTCTATTTGAACATCAACAACCACATAGACACACAGGGTAGGGTATACCACCCATATTTAAATGACTGGTTTAACAACTGTAATGAGAACGAGCTTTCCAAGTTTAATTTGGTGACTTATGTGGGTGTCATCCATAATCAATTTTTGAAGCAGTCTCCAATCATCAACAGATTCGTTGATACTTCGATCCTGCAAATTCTGTCACAATTGAGGGACCAGCTGTTGTCAGATCCGGTAAGTCGTTCCGGTGCAGCACCAATTATACAACAAAATAGTGGCCTTCCACAACAAAACCAGGGCCCGGTTAGATACGAAATCGCTAACATAACCCATACTGATAATGCGCCTAGACTTCCACCTAAAATTCAAAATTCCCTTGGGTCAGAAAGCGATAGACCTGAAATGCAGTCGGTACCATTGAAGTATCGATCTCCACCACCATTACCAGGGCAAGCGAATGAACCCCCAAGTGGTGTTGATCAACAAATCAAGTCCTCCAACTTCCCTTCTGACTCTCACATCCAGTTACCACAGCCACCGTACATACAGACGCCGGCACACGCGCAAAGCACGCAACCCGTATACGATTCTAAGCCAGTCTTTCAAAATCCTGGATATGTACAAACAAGCCAGAATCTTTCGCCGATTAAAACTCCGCCTGTTACGCGCTCTTCACCCATGATAGAACAGTCGATTCAAAAAAACGACGAGAGTCTCATGGACAAGGAGATAACTACTTCAAACACAGTAACCACTCTCCGTGCTGAGTTACTCAAGACTTTATCAGACAATATCAATCTTTTTCTACAAAATAATGTCCACAACAAGCTTATCCCACAGATCAATGCAAACGAAGCAAAGGTACTTGCACTCAGTTCTCAGCTCCAGCTGCATATGGAGCGTGCAAAGGCGAACCTGCAAAACTTGTTTGAGTACAAGATGGAGCTCAAGCATCAGTTGGGAAACTTGCAAACGCTCAATGCTCTGCTCAAAAAGCTCGATGCTTTGAATGCGGAGCATTATGACCGGGTGTTTACTTCAGAGGGCAACAGTATAATACTCGATGATATAATTATACCGGATCTGCCGTTAGTCAAACAACTTTACGAAGTTGTCCTGGAGACAAAAGCAATACGAGACACTATCCATCTTATAGGAGGTGAGTTCGGGTCTGAAAAGGAGATCATCAATGACGAAAGAGTAGACTCTTGCGTAAAGATGGTTAGAAACCTTGGGAGAGAGTTGTTCTGGTTAGAACTCATAAAAAAGAAGGCACTACAAACGGTCAACAGCTAGATGAGAAACTAGGGTTTTGATATATATTTAGATAGATAAATGATTGCACGTATATTGTGTAGGGGCTAAAATGCAAAATCATCGATGTAGTGCCTTTGCTAAAGTGGGGCCTAGGAATTTTATCGGATTCCGTTTTAGGCAACCGCCGCACGATGTCCCTAAAACTTTTCAATCCATCGCAGAAAAAAAACTTAACGTCTTCACCATCATTATGTCAGAGGACTACGTTATCAAACCAGAGTCTGTGACTCCATCCAACGACACCTCTGAGTGGCCTCTTCTCTTGAAGAACTATGACAAGCTCCTTGTTCGTTCTGGTCACTACACCCCAGTCCCAGCTGGTTCTACTCCTTTGAAGAGAGACCTCAAGTCTTACATCTCCAGTGGTGTTATCAACCTTGACAAACCATCTAACCCATCTTCCCACGAGGTTGTTGCATGGATCAAGAGAATCCTCCGTGTCGAGAAGACAGGTCACTCTGGTACCTTGGACCCTAAGGTTACTGGTTGTCTTATCGTTTGTGTTGACAGAGCAACCCGTTTGGTCAAGTCCCAGCAGGGTGCTGGTAAGGAGTACGTGTGTATCGTTAGATTGCACGATGAGTTGAAGGATGCTAAGGACTTGTCTCGCTCTTTGGAGAACTTGACTGGTGCTCTCTTCCAGAGACCACCTTTGATTTCTGCTGTTAAGAGACAGTTGAGAGTTAGAACCATCTACGACTCCAACTTGATTGAATTTGACAACAAGCGTGGTCTCGGTGTTTTTTGGGCGCTGTGTGAAGCCGGTACCTACATGAGAACCCTTTGTGTCCACTTGGGTATGTTGCTTGGTGTCGGTGGTCACATGCAAGAGTTGCGTCGTGTGAGATCCGGTGCTATGGGTGAGAACGACAACTTGGTCACTCTTCACGATGTTTTGGATGCTCAGTACGTTTACGACAATACTAGAGACGAGTCTTACCTCAGAAAGATTATTCAGCCATTGGAGACTTTGCTTGTCGGATACAAGAGAATCGTTGTCAAGGACTCGGCTGTCAACTCTGTCTGTTACGGTGCCAAGTTGATGATTCCAGGTTTGTTGCGTTACGAAGAGGGAATTGAGTTGTACGACGAGGTTGTTTTGATGACCACCAAGGGTGAGGCTATTGCCATTGGTATTGCTCAGATGACCACTGTTGACTTGCAGGGCTGTGACCACGGTGTTGTTGCCAAGGTCAAGAGATGTATCATGGAGCGTGACACTTACCCAAGAAGATGGGGTCTCGGTCCTGTTGCGCAGAGAAAGAAGCAGTTGAAGGCTGATGGTAAGTTGGACAAGTTCGGAAGAAACAACGAAAACACACCAGAGACTTGGAAGAACGAATACAAGGACCACGACAACACTCCTGCTCCACCTGTGCCTGAGTCTAAGTTGGCTGCTCCAGAGGTGCAATTGCCAAAGAAGACTTTGATTGAGGAGGTTGAGGTTAAGTCTGAGAAGTCCGAGAAGAAGGAGAAGAAGGAAAAGAAGGAGAAGAAGGAGAAGACTGACGAGGAGAAGGAAGCCAAGAAGGAGAAGAAGGAGAAGAAGGAGAAGAAGGAGAAGAAGAGAAAGGCCGAGGACGATGGTGAGAAGAAGGAGAAGAAGAAGTCCAAGAAGTCCGAGAAGTAATGCATGGATATATAATACAAAGAATTAAAAGAATCGAATAATGTAACCACTCCGAATTGATAAATCTACACAAATCTGTGCCCCCTCACTTTGTTACTATATTGCTCTTTAAGAACTCGAACTTTTCCTTCAAACCATCATAAAAGAACTGTAATTGGAACTCTGCCATACTCACCTTCTCATGCTGGCCAGATTCTTTGAATTCTCGCATCATGGACTTTAAAATGAAGATATTGAGGATCTTTTCGGTATCCGTTTCTGCAGTTTCACCAATGATCGCAAGGCATTTTTCTTGGTGTATCAAACGTTGCTCAGCATTATCAGTTCTTGTATATATCAAGTAACTTATGAGATTAGAAAGCAAGGGAAAATATATAGCACCCTTCATGCTTTCTGCTGCTTCACTAGTTTGCTGAAGAAGGATCGCATTCAATGTTTGCTGTTTATGAAGCTGATCTTCACCAAATGCTTGGTCGTTAAATATATGCAATATGAGGTGGTATGTAAGCTTTAAAATATTGTTCGTTGGGGCGCAGTTTAACAAGAAGGTATTTTCATAAGATGTAGAGGTCTGAAATGAGTAAATCAAGTCCTGGTGAAGCTTCTGTTGTAGTTCGAAGTAATGAGTGGGGACTTCGGCATTTCTCGAAATAATCAGAAGCTCGTATTCTGTCAAGATCAACAAGTGGATCGTAGCGTATATGAACAATTCACTATGTGTATCACGTCCCTGTAAAGGATCCAAAATTTCCGAAGTTTGCGAATCCGTACGCATGCTAGATAATATGTTTCTAACTTTGATGTAATAGTATTTTGCGGCTTGTAAATCACCTTTGCCGTGGTAATATATGGCGAATAAATGAAGTACTCGGGGAATAAGGTGCTTGAATACCTTTAACTCATCCTCAAGAAAGCCATGGTTGTAATCCAGCATGAACTCATTCAAATAGCTAATGGCTTTCTGTTCGTTGCAAATAAAGCCCAGCCAAGCTTGGTAATAATGAATGCTATAGCGAATGTACCGCAATTTTATAATGAGTTTTCTGAGATGGGGCAAATATATTTCACCAGCTACGTTCATGTCTTGAAACTGCCTTTCAATCATTCTCAAGCATTTATCGAATGCTTTGGTAGCTTTCTTTTTGCCGTCGGCAACTTCATTCAAAAGATATATCCCAGTCAAGAAATAGAATGTTATGACAAACTCGTCAGGGCTAATCCATTGTACCTTGTATCGGTTCATAAAGACTAAACCGTCTCTGCTCCACAGAGACCATCCTGAAGCTTGTTGGGTCATTAAAAAAGAATAGACTGTCTTCAGGTGAAGCTTTGTATTGACTGAATCATTTGTCTGGATGAAGAAAAGGTATCTTTGCACCAATACCATCGCATTGATTGTGTCAAAGGTTGATTTTCGCTCCCCTGAATTTTGCCTTAGGAGGAAGAGAATAGCTTCAGCTTCTCGTAAAAGATATTCGGCCTCAATAGGGCTTCCTCTGTAGAGATGCAAGTTACTCTGATAGACCAAGCAGATAATTTTAGACTCTGGATCCAAAGCTGGGTTCTTGGTGAGTGTTTGAAGGAGTACCAATCCCGCATCGGCATCCGTGTCAAGTAAAAACTTCACTTGGAAGAATTTTAAGCTCACGACGAGGTCATCCCTGTTGATTGACGAGTAATGGAGCATTGCATCGTTTAAAAACTGTGATACAAAGTTTGGATTTGACTTTGCCAATATCTGTGCAGTTAGAATGTCACTATGAAAACGAAGCTCAACAGAGGTTGGCGCCAAATTTTTGGCTATAAGGTTTGAAGCCTTACGAGCATACTCTTCTGCTCTGTCAAGATGTGTAGTCTCCTCAAAGTATACTTTTGCAATGCGGTACATGATGTACAGCAGTGTCTCGAGACTAATAAAATCGCCATATTTCTTTATAGCAAGTAGAAGCGCAGAGAGAGCGCCTTTGATCATCATATGATATGCGTGTATTCCAGAGTCATTCTTGCCGGTTGTTGAACTGCGCGCGTTCAGTATGAATGTGTCAGCAGTATAAATCAATTGCTCGGCGAGAATGACTTCACGAGGAGTTAGATCAGTATTCGTACTTTCATTACCATACCTTGTCCAAGTAGGTTCGTTATCTGCATAATTTGATATAGATGGGTGGATCGCATCATTTTGCAGCTGTGGATTCTGACCATTTCTGGGGAGCAGAGCTTGAAATGCTTGTAGCGTTGGTTGCGTGGGATGTCCAGCCGATACATGTGGTATCGATTGCTGTGGGTATCCAAATCCTTGAGACATAATTCCTTAGTAGCAGTTACCACGCTTTATATTATTTTTTGTCCTTTACGCTTAACCTTTCTGTATAGTTTGTAGGCGTCTCTCCTACCATTCCATTTTATGCTTCCTGATATTGAAAAAAAACAAAAAAGATCAGGACTCGCGCTTGAAATCAATCGTAATCATATTGTAATACCATTCTATCTCGAAAAGTACTCGCATCTACAAGATGATCTATTGACCGAAAATTATAATAATACAATATAAATGAGCTTCAAAATTTCCCATGAGCTGAATCTATTCCTGACTTCCAATCTGTCGCCTCAACTGTGTATAATCTTCTTGAAGCTTCTTCCTCCTCATCTTTTCCTGACTCAATTCAACTTCATAGTGATCGTGTATGTCGTTCACAATCTTCTTGAACTCTTTTCGTAAAATGCCATTAGAAGTTCCTCCATTTAAAGCTGGCGCGCCCAAAGACGAGGGTCTACTCTCTCTCTCATCATCTTCGTCTTCCATCAGCGAAACATTCTGTAGGTTGCTTACCAAAGATGTGACTGAAATCAGGGATAATGCAGACTCATATGGAGCCAGAATTTGACCACTTATTGGTGACGACGTTCGTGAGCAATTACTACTCAAGGATGGCTTCCCCATCTTATCGATCTTAAGGAGACTCAATTCTTTCCGAAGCCTGCTGATTTCCTTGTCTTTTGAGTTCTCGACATCCTCAGAGAATTTGTATGAATCGTCCAGAGATGTACAGTCATTTCCAGACTTCATGGCTGCTATTTCCTTCTCCAATTGCGCCACTTTACGACGATATTCATGGATCACCTTCATCAGATTATCGCGTGCAAGCTCGTATTCTTTCGTGAGGAACTGATGAGAGAAACGTAAATCATTCAATGCAGTCTTATACTCTGCCAACGTACGCTCATTAGCTTTGGTAGATATATGGGTTGATGAGAAAACAGACAGGTCCTGGTATGGGGAACTAGGGCTCGAATTAGAAGTTGAGGAGGCATTTTTGCTTGGCGGAGCTAATCCTGCGCTTTTTCCAGCAACCGCGTTAATGCATTGCTGTGCCCAGCGAATTTTTGATTCGATTGACTCAGAGTTTGACGGAGATGGTGGTGGCAAAGAAATATTATTATGAACTGCAGTAGCCGCAATATGAGAAAAAAGCGAATCAAACTGGTTGATCAAGAATTCTGTTGTGTAGCGCTTTGGTGATGAATTTTGCAATTTTTTCGGGGAGCTTGATGATGATTGTGTGTCTCTCCCCAATTCTGACAATAAGTTCGTTCCCGTGGCTGAAGATTCCATACCCGATAACTTCACGTCTTCAACGTAACCCAATACCAAACACGCAAGTTTGTGGTTGCTCAATTTTGTCTCGAGAACGTCAAGTTCTGAATTGACTTTGACGAATTCTTCCTGGAGAGTGGTATTCAGTTTGAGGATTTTCAAAAGCAACTTGGAGTCAATTTCGTCTTCTTTATCTGTATTTTGGGTTTCGTTTTCTTGAGAAAGAACGAAATTAGTAATGAACTGCTGTGATAACTCCAACTTCTGCAGAAGATACTCTCTGTTTTCTTTCTTGAGATTCATTGTTTCTTTCAACTGCTTCAATGCAGCGAACGAGATGATGGCATCCTTGTTTATCTTCGAAGTATCCAAAATCGAATTCTCGATAAGAATCTTCAAATTCAAGTAGGTAGGCTTATTGCTACTGCCAAAAATAAAGGAATCCATCTCCAAATCCTCACTTTCATATGATGGCGTTGAGCTTAGACTCGGCATAGACTCACTGAGGGTTATATTTCCCACATCTAAGTTTGCTTGGAGGTGGGAGTTGAATGAGTCATTCAAGAACAGCGAATTCACCGCTTGAAGGTCCAAGTCCAGCATATCTAATGACGGCTTGCCGTTCATTTCCTTCACGGTATTGCGAAACTGTTCTTGAAGCTGGAATTTCACGAGCTCGGGTGTGGCATTGGCAAGGTTGTAAGTGGATGCAGAATCATTGTGCGTTATCTGAAAAGGCGAGTTTTTGATGAAAGATTCTGTATCAATCATGTTTGAGTAGTTATTCGTATTAAATACTAATCTAATGAGCGTATGTCACTACCCGTGTAACACGTCAATAAGTTCAATTGTGAGGCTTTGCTTTTTTTTTTAAGAAAAGAAAATCGTTGGTCTGCGTCTCCAAGTGGTTTTCTCTCTTAATTAACAATAGCTATCTTTGTGCTCTTAAAACGCGTCAAGACGTGTCCAATCTCCCCAAAAGAGATGAAAAGGATTTGATCGAAAACAGAACGCCCCTTCGAAATGTAGACTGCAGGGTTACCTAAAAATTGATCTACTTAGGTTATTGTTTCTTCCGCTTTCGTATTTACAACGTCGTCTTAAGTATACATTGCCTTGATCGCGAGAATTTTACTCACTTTAGTTTGTTTGTTTGAAATTTGCAATGATTTACCCTGCAACCTAGATTCTTTGGAGCTACTCATGCCAGAAACTTATAAAGGGTGAAACAATAACCAGTTGAAAACGACACAGTCCTTCTTTCTGGTCCTTGATCTTTAGGAGTTTTAATTACAAAGCTCAAAAGGATATTCCCCAATTAATCTCGATTAGGAATTACGAAGGAGGTTTTTACGCGGACCCAAAAAAATACCGGAATGTGCACTAATGGAAATTCCCGTGAAAGGTAGCAGATCAACCATTCGCTATGTTTCTTTCAATGTTAATGGGGTAAAGACAGTCTTTAACTACAGTCCATGGAATGCACTTAAACACAAAGACTTGAATGGTCTTTTTCAGTTCATGAAAGCTGACATAATAACTCTTCAAGAGCTCAAGTTGTCGCCTCTTAATTTATCGTCTATCATTCCAGATATTGGCCATTTGAAAGAATACCGATCATTCATATCGCTACCTCGAATCAAAAAAGGATACAGTGGAGTGGGTTTATTCATACGTGTTGCATCAGATGATGATACACCAGAAGTGCGAAGGCACCTAACGGTCTTGAAAGCTGAACAGGGGATTACTGGGTATCTAGCAGACAATGAGGTTGCATATAGAGAATCTGAAGGCTGCATCGGAGGTTACCAAGAAGACTTGGGCCGAGAAGAAGGGCTTTTGCTTGATAGTGAAGGGCGATGCGTGGTGGTTGAACTTGGTTCCAATATGGTAGTATTTGCACTTTATTGTCCAGCTAACTCTATGGGTACAGAAGAGGGCGAAAGTTTCAGGCTCTCTTTTTTGAAAGCTCTACTACAACGATGTCGTAACCTCATAAAAAAGGGTAAACACGTTATGATAATTGGCGACATCAATGTTTCGTTGGATTTAATTGATCATGCGGATACGATCAACGAGTTACAAAAGGATAAATTAGTACTTCCAGGTACCCTTCGTTCGGGTACCTTCTTTGAAACGACAAACTACTCTGTGTGTACCGCATTCAAGTCATCTACACCTGCTAGAGAACTTTTAAATTCGTGTGTTTGGTCCTCTTTGCACCATGAGATAGGCGGTCCCAATAATGACAGTGGCAATCCGTTCTTATTCGATACGACTCGATTTTTACAAGGTCGCCGAATGAAAATGTATACGGTATGGAATACCATGACCAACTCGAGATCTATCAATTACGGATCGCGTATTGACTTGTGTTTAATTAGTTGCCCTCGTTTGTTAGCTTCGGTCTCTTACGCAGATATTTGGCCATCTATTCTTGGTTCAGATCATTGCCCAATAGTGACCGACTTCGAACTTCCGAAAGAAAAGGACATCAAATTGCTGCCGCCTCAAAAACTACCATTTGAAGCAAAACATTACTTCAAATTATCAAAACCAAGGGATATCTCTGTCCTCTTTGGATCTGCCTCAAAAAGACAAAAGCTCAGTGCCAGCGAAGGCAAACTACTATCACAAATCTCAAGTCAACATCTTTCAGTAGAGCATTCAGATGTTGTAACGACGGGTCCTCGACCTTTGAGTTTGGTTTACAAGTCAAGGAAGACGAAGGCCATCAGCAGTCAAAAACTGATCACCAGTTTCTTTTCTGGAAAGAAAAAGGATTACGACAAATAAGATTAACCTTTGTCTTTATGATTTCTACGCGAAACCTATTCATAAAGCTAATTCTATCCAAAAAACCCTCCCTCTTATATTACAATGGTGATGCAACCGAAGCTGCTTATGACTTGCGGAATTCACTCAACACGGGATAGATCGCCTCAAAGGCAGCATAAATCTCTTCCCTTTGCTTAGCACCTGTCAACACAATTTTACCAGAAACGAAAATCAACAAGACGATCTTGGGCTTGACCATTCTATAAATCAAGCCAGGGAACAATTCAGGTTCGTATGACGAGAAAGTTCCGTGCGAAAATGCCAATCCCTCCAATCTAATTGGGAACTTGACATCACAAGAGCCGACAATATTTTGAATTTTGAAATCAGTGAATTTAGCGTTGAAACCCAATTTTTGGATGATTCTTGCATACTTTCTAGATGCCAACTTAGAGTCATCTTCGGACTTGGCACCAGTGACAACCATCTTACCTGAAGCGAAAATCAATGCAGTTGTTTTTGGCTCTCTAATTCTCATAATCACGGCAGCAAATCTCTTAGGATTGTACTCGGCGTTACGTGCATGCAAGGCGATGGTTTTCAAATCCAAACGGCAGTCCAAATTCACAGTTGCCACAATATTTTGTAAAGTTGGCACTATACCTGAAGTTGCACCATCATCTTCATCCTGTTTAGGTTCTATGAAGTCAGCTGTAGAAGCGTTCTCCTTTTTGACATTCACATCCTCACCCAGGTAGCCTTGACCTTGACCACTAGGATCAGCGACATTAGCTTGGTTATCTCCTTCGATTCCTTTAGGGAAGAGAAGCGAATCTGGAGCAACGAAAGCCTTGGCCCTTGCTGCAGTGGTGGGTAATTTCAATGAATCCATAATGTGTGTGTTTTGAGATAGACAAATTAATGTATCTCAAGCAATGCAAGTTAAGTTTGGTGAGTCTGTCGCCTTCGATTTATTGACTATACAATAAAATCTTGTGGAAGTAACGTCTGGATGTTATCTGTTGCGAATGTGTTACAAAATCGTATCTTATCAATTCTCCTGTGTATAGGAAATTATTGGTTTAGAAACGACCAGAAAATGCGCCGAAAAAAATTCTCTCGCACACATTAAAAGAGTAGGGATCTGGAGCTGTATTTATACTCGGGCTACGAAATCCGGGTAAACGCTATCATCACTACAAATCCTGACATTTTACCGTAGAACCAAACAGCATATCCGCTGAACTTGTGGACGGGTCAGTAAGTCTGTGGGGATGCTCTGTTGTTCATTGCGAAGGAACCATGCATTCTTTTGACTTTGTCAAGTGCCTCCATTAAAGAGTCAACACAAGGGGTAAATTTTTTTCTTTAAGACTGTTTCGAATAAAAAATACAAAGGTTAATGACCGGGTAATTTATATTGTGTGCAGGATTTAAGGTTTGTAAGTGAAGTGCTATATACTGCTTCTCGAACGTCCCAAAGTCCTGACACCACGTAAATGATTTGATAGAAGCTCAGAAAGAGGTGACATGATTTGGATGACAAAAGATGTACCTTCTGTTCATGGTAAAGCTCCTTCGTATATGTACTCTGAGTGATTATCAGTTCACTCGCAGAAATGAAGAATGCAAAACAATAAACCGTACAGACAGTCACTAACGTTCCTTCAACATCTTGTTTCTCTTCTCTTTCTTCTTCAATCTCTCAACCTTCTTGGCGTGCATCTTAGCCGCAATCTTTTCATATCTTTCCTTCTCCTCCTTCTCTTCTCTCTTCTTCTTCATGGCGGCAATGCGTTCCTTTCTAACACTCTCCTTCTCTTCCTTCAACTCCTTTAATCTAGCCTTGTATTGATCTTCCAACATCTTCTTTTGTTGCCTGTCCTTGAAGTTGCTCATCTTCTTCACACCCAATGTCTTCACTCTAAAAGCATCTTTCTTGATCTTCCATTCCTTTCCGTTGACTCTGTTACCCTCACCCACATCCTTAGGTGTAAGTGGGTTGATGTACTTCTTTGGGATGTCCTCCAACTTCATGTCTGCGGTTGCGCTCATGGTGTCGGTAATTTAGATAAGAGTGAGATGAGGTCAAAAAAAAAACTACGCTAGATTCAAGTGAATCTTGAAATGTCACAAAAATACCCGTTTGTATGCTCACATAGTCATTATTCATCATATGTAGTCTCTCGCTTGTCTATAAACAACACAGCTTTCCTGACCCACCTTCTTGCTCGAGTGTATTTTGAGAAACCATCTCTGCATCTAGGATTTCCCCATGATTTGTCATAGTATAGCCAACCGTCCTTGTGGGAAGATCCACTGAACTTCCTGTCCAAAGACCATTCAGTGTCAATCCATTTCCACTCATACTTGAAAAGATCATTTTCAAACATTGGGAAGGGGAATTTTTCAGAATCATCAAAGATCTGGTCTATGGGATTCAATGACCGATCAAATGCAAAGTTGGTTCGCTCGTTAGGAAGTAATTTGTTGGTCCACCCGAGGCCGAACCAGCGTCTCTCATTCTCTAAAACCTGGAATAAAACTTCTTGTCTGAACTGTGTAGGAGATACCATTGTCTTTTTGAGGATCTTGAAGTCACTTAAAACCTGAATCTTTCCAGAACCCTCTTCATTGTCACTCAAATTAGGACTTTGCAAGACGGAAACCGGCTGGTTCAACTCAGCCTTAGTTCTTGTGATTTTTACATCCACTCCTGTGATATAAACTGCAATTACTCTGAGGTACACCGACCTCCATAATAATCGTCTCACCGTGAAAGACCAAGGAGAATGATACGTCAATACAAAAAGACCACATAACCACACATACTTCTGTGGCGAAAGTAAATGCCTTAAAACGAATACATGCAAGGGCGTGAGAAGACCTGACATAGCAATCATTTTCACGTAATTTCTTAATTGAAATGGGATGTGTTGAACAGGTCTCAACAACATCTCGATGCGAACTGTGATGTTATTCAAGGTGTGTAATACCTCATCGATTGTTGGTTTCTCGTCGTACTTCGAATCGTAGACTACCGAGCTTACCGACCACACGATGCATGCAAAGGCAAGTGCAAAGCATATCGGTAGAATGACCATACTCCAAAACTGCCAGTACATGACAATCATCAGGTATATGATGACAAATAAGAAGTTCTGATAAGGATCTTCGTTTGTCCAAGTGATAACTTCAAGGAAATTATCTATAAGTAACAAGTATGGGAAAATCATCGATAAAGCTGAGGCCAAGGTAGGAAAATCAGCAAGGAGGTTGTTGTTTGATGTCCCGGCTAAGAGCGCTGCATCTGATGGTTCAAACTTCGCACACAATCTCTCTTCATATTTGTCAGGCATTTTGAATTGAGCAATGCCGCGATTGTTGAAGGTGATTTTAGTTTTTGTATGTAGAGTTCGCTTCTGTCATATGATAAAATAAAAAAGTGGGGGAAAAAAGGAGATTAACAGGCGGGTTTTTGACATGAAATAATCCGCCGTAGTAGCTTAAGGCCAAAACATGTGAGTACATCTAGTTTAATTTATTTAAAAATATAGTTGTGGACTTGTATAATCCTGTCAACAGTGCTGTTGATTTGACCTTTCAAATAACTACAAAGTTGCATAATTCAGCTGAAAGCGCATCAACATTGATTATATAAACTTCTTGATGTGGAAAACAACACACTTGAAATCTAAAGCCACTGTGTTAATAATCACATTTAATGGGAGAATAGGTGAAGGGTTAGTACCTACTAACGTGACTTTTTTCAAGGTTTTAGTCTGAAAATACGACATCTAAATCTGTTGGGATAGAAATCACTCACGCAAGAAAATGCTCAGACCAAATGACTGTTACGTTCACCACATAAAATTTATTTGCTGGGCTTAGGTTTAATTTACTAGCTCGTAGAGATTGGCACTCTAGATTACACTAAAATTTGCTAAGAGTCCCTACTCTTATTAGCTCATTCATATAACAATATTTCTGCACTTTTGGAATCACTCCGCACAAATACCGTTATTCGATATTCATGTGTCTGTACAGCTACGCTGACATTTAAGTAAAGAAAGAATCTTTCAAGAGAGCATTATAGTCCCACCACAAGAATATGATACCAGGCCATCACATTGTTTGCCGCAGTACATAACCACCAAAAGTTTAATACTGCTGGTGGAACGAAAATGATAATCTACCTCATTAAATTTTTGCAACCATTTAAAGCGTATATTTCAGAATGCAAAATTCTCAGAATGGGCACCACATAAAAGCGTTTTTTTGCAACGAAAAATTTTTTCATCACATCACACACTAATCATCATTATGGTATGTTTGACATGAAGACGTTGGAACAACATCCTCCTTTAAGTTCATAAACCCAGTCTATTACAAAGACGTATATTTATGCACAAGGAGTGATGCCACGCTTAATTCTTTACTTAACTATTTGGCACTATTGATTTAGCTGTCATTGAGTGAGAATACTATGATGATTTTATGCCCAAGGCTGGGCAGATCAGACATCATAGTATTTGATAAGAATGTGCTATCACTTCTTGTGACATAGGCTGAGTATCTTTTGATACTGTAGGGTTATTGGTTTATAAAAGGAACGTTCGTTGACCATTATTGAGAACACTTTTGAAACTAACTATCCAATGATACAGCCATCCAAGAAAGTTGCTCCAAACCCATTAGCTACTAAATCTGCAGCTTCTGCTTCTCAGACCAACCCATTGTTCGAGACCACCAAGAAGAACTATGGTATCGGTCAGGCTATCCAGCCAAAGAGAAACTTGTCTAGATTCGTCAAGTGGCCAGAATATGTCAGATTGCAGAGACAGAAGAAGATCTTGAACATGAGATTGAAGGTCCCTCCTG